>OZ023206.1:37245175-37563962 GCA_963995525.1 Escarpia spicata
GTGTCGTACATCATTGTCGAGTCTGACCAGGGGACTAAAAGACGATCATAAAAACACAGATGCAAACTACAGCAAAGATAATGAAAGCGGCAGCACAACAACAATACCCTAAGAAACGGTGGAGCCTGCCGACCTGATGGTATTAGGGGCAATGAGATATACAGATGACAGTACCAAGATAAGGAAGAAGCTTCGGCCAAGACCAATTTATTTATAGTCAAATCATTTATAAAATACCTGATGCAGTCGGGAAGACTCTCTACGTTCGACATATAAACATACAATGTCGTTAATATATATATATATATATATATATATATATATATACATATATATATTTACAAACACACACATATATACATATTATATATATATATATATATAATATGTATATATGTGTGTGTTTGTAGCGAGGGTCCCACTTATTGTTCGTTTTTAATTGTAAGTATGGTTTTCTAAATATCACAGCTTATACAACCCATGTCAACCTGGTTATTACTAGTTTGATACTAACAAGAACTTAACAAAATAACGTGCCTTGATACAATATACTGTTTTGCCTTGATACAATATACTGTTTTATTTGCTGATGTTTTCTTTTGATAATTGATGTAGTTTTGGAAGTTATGAGAGAGCGTGCTGGTCTGGTAGATGCCTTTGCTTGCGTGTTAATGTCACATTGGGAGATCTGCTAAGGCTAAGCAAGGATACCGAGGAAGCCACGACTCACTTTGGAAGGCTTCTGAATTTGTTTCGTTGGCAGGAAACCTGACCGTGGTGATGACAGTAGCAATGGAATAGCCAACAGGCATCAGATGGAACTACGCATTACTTTGTGGACACTTAATTGTGACGTTGTGTAGAATCCGGGCACACCCCGATTTTGGCATGACAGTTGTGCCTAAATGTTATACATAATATGCGTTTATTCCATCAATCCACATCGTTTCAGGAATATAATGTCCTAAATAGCACTCGCTCAGGTTTGAATCAGTGTGGGCCGCTGCGGTCGCTGGTTACTGCACGCAGCACTTGAATCACGCAATATTAATAAATCGCATGTTAACGCAAACTGGAGCGCTATTTCGGCCTAAAAAATGCCCTCAAATCAATATTTTATAACTATGTACTTGCACTCTCTATTGTCGCCGTACGGCCCGTCATTTGTTTGGCCCGTCACAAGCGGTTAGTTATACAAAAGAATGTCCGTGCGTTGCTTTGTTTTTCATCGCTGTAACTCTAATAAATTAGGAAATCTCAGAACGCACAGCGACTGCGCTCAAACGCTGAAGCCTGAACCGACATGCGCACGGATTGGAATAGGTATTCTAGTTCGCGAATCAGTCCTTAGAGGCGCTCCGCAAAACTACGCGCAGGGCGGCGCCACACCGAGGGTTAGGCACCCTTCAGAATCTGGAAGCATACGCCTACGGTAATGGTTATATGGAAAGACTCGTGAAATTAAATATCAAACGAACTGATTCGGTGATAAACTACCAAGTTAAAGGCATTCATATTAAATATACATGTTGTTACATGTCATTGATACGCATGCGTCCCGTTGGACGCAACGATTATTTTGCACGCGTCCGGGTACTGCGTATCTGACGCAGGATCTTGCGTCCCGTAAACCCCTGAATATATAGATGTACATAAAGAATTTTCGTTTAAAAACATGCGAAAATAAATGTCACATTTTAATTATTTATCTGAGAAGTACACACTTTCTGGAATTGGTTCTGTTGCTAATAGTTCAACATGATTGTGTGAAGAAGAACTGATTTAATGTAAGTTCGAGCGGCGCTAGTCTTGTCTTGTCTAGATATATACGCAATGCCCAGGATACGTACAGTTCGCAAATATTTAACGAATTATCCTATCAGCAAAGACGACTTCGTACCAATAATAAGGTTTACTGATAAGAATTAACCAAAATCATGCGCCTGCATCAGATAGGAAATCAGATGCTCGATTGTTTCGGCGAATGACAAAGAATCACGGCAACTTACTACGTATGTAACCAGTAACGATATCGACAAGGCGACAACCTCTCACGGGTATTGAAATATCACGATAAATAATCTTAACCAGCAAACATCATAATGCAAACTTCAGTGGTCGCGGCTTCTAAAAAAGCTTCACAAATGATCCATGCCGTGAGCAGCCAGCTGGCATTTACCACCAGTTGTCTTACATTAAGACGTAATTGTCGTGTGACGATTAAAACACCGCATTTTGGGTAGTTTCTAAATAAACATAAATCTCACATGCCTGTTTAAACCTGTTATGGAAAATCGACGCGGTCCCTATACATGTTACCACATATGTACAACAAGAAAGGTAATCTGCGTAAAGACAAAGCTGTGTGATATCTCTGGTCGTATAGCTTCATTTTATTCACTGCATAAACCGCTGTCCTGGTTGTAATGTTGATGGCTTCAGCGTTTCATTGCTAGCCCAGCGCGTAAGTGTCCACCGCAAACCAAACCGATTAGAGAAACGACATGTAAAACTGGGCAAATATCGCGTGCCTCCAATTCAATAAGTCGGCCAAAATTAATCTTTTAAATGACCGGTTGTATATTCGTGTGACATTGACCTTGTTAGTTTCATTAAGCGTAATGTTTTAAATCATTTAAAACCGAGTCTGCGTGTTCCTTATTTGTTTAAAATGATGTTCTTACCGCTGTAACAAATGTGTTACAGGTATGTTGCCCGCCAGCTTGCTTTCTATAAACCAAAACGTTGTTCGTTATTTGAATGTTGCTCCCATTAAATTGTCAAATTGTAGAAAGAATATTCAACTAGGTAACACCGGCTGTTAACATTTATTGTGGAGAGAGACGTCCCTATCGGCAATTGCCTTAGACATTAGATGGTTCCAACACTCCTAAACGCAAAGTGGGACGGACTTCAAATGATTCCGCGAACTGAACTCCCTGCTAATGATTGCCACCCATGCCGTAGTCGAGGTAACAGAACAATGTGCCGATTGTGACGTCATTGATGACGCTGGCAACCCGTCGTCCAGACATCGAGGCAGTTCGATGGTAAATGAACCTCTTTATCGCGTACAGCCGACCATCAATCAGCGACAACCGAACGAGATTGTATTTTAGGCATTAACAGCACGTGGTTTGAATCGGTCCGTTGTGTGCTTGTTGGTTCGAACAAAAGCTGCGTTGCAGAAAAACGGCTCGAGCCAACGTTTACTGATTAATTGTTGACTTAGCGACATATTCGCCGTGAGAAGAGCCGATTTGTATGCCGCGGGCGTGGAGAATGGCTTACACAACGGTGCGTCGGCCGCATCACCAGATTGCAATCGCACATACTTGATTTCGAAATTTCTGTCGATGCCATTACTTACTGCTAAGAGGACGCAGCGGGACTGAGAACAACGTTGATTGCTGTAGTAACGGCGCTGGTCGCAGTGGTCGCTTCATAGTGGCCGTGTCTACGCTAGGGCGTGTAGCAATAATCAGGCTTCTTGTACTTCCTCCTGGTTTCCTTGTAGTGAGGTGGGGTCCGGTCCGGTCCGGTAAAGAGCACTGCTCTTTCTATTGTTGCCCCCCCCACTCCTCCCAGGGACCTACTAGCAGCAGCCCCCTCATTAAATGTCATCTTCATCCGTCTTTCCGACATTCATCTTTATACAGTTGTCTCATGTCAGATGTGGTCTTCCCTTTTGTTCTTGAAACCTTGATGTGTCGCCGCCTCTACTCTCTTCCAGAGACTGCCGCATAACGTCTTGCGAAGTGTGTGTGTGTGCGTGTGTGCTTGCGTGCGTGTGTGCGTGTGTGCGTGTGTGCGTGTGTGCGTGTGTGCGTGTGTGCGTGTGTGCGTGTGTGCGTGTGTACGTGTGTGCGTGTGTGCGTGTGTGCGTGTGTGCGTGTGTTCGTGTGTGCGTGTGAACTAAACATCCTAATGGGCAATGCCACCTCCTTGCATGTGCGTCTTTCTCAACGTTTGTGGTCAAACAAATATTTCGCAGTTCACGACAGATGTAGATAATACGCAGCTCACGTGTTCGTAGTACCTATTATACGGCAAGATTGTGCCGTCATACACCCTGCATGAGAGGAGATTGAGTTCTTCCCACACGCGATGCCTCAGAACATATGACTTGACTTATGCCATGTCTAAGGAAAACGTACGAATTGTTTATTTTCATTCAGTTTTCCTCTAGATTTCGGTGAATCCACAACAGTTTTGTTCCGTTCCCTGCGTGTGACATTTTATGCTCACAAACATAGACAACAGCTAGAAGGAATCAACGGTGTCTGGTGTGTCTTCCGAAATACACAGTCAAAGTGGGGGGAACCAAATTATGCAAGCTTCGAAATGGAAGCAGGTGGAACGGGACCGCTGTCCACTCCGTCGAGAGCCTGGCGCTCTTATCGCTAGGTCACCGCGCCCCATAATACAAGACATTCGCTGGCGTGACAAAAATCACAAACGAAGACATTCTCGCTAAAAACAGGCCATCTGTCACTCATCAGCTGTTTGGCCCGTCGACGAATGCGCTGGGTTGGATGGAGAATAATCGTTTGGGGTGCTGCTAGAAAAGAACAACAAACAGACCAAATGGATACGTTTGATGTTCTTGTTTCAGCAGCACCCGAAACGTGATTTAGAATAATTTAACATCCCCACTGACACATGGACTACTGTACTCATGAGCAGACCAAGCTGTGCCACGCTCCACATTAGCCGTCACGTCGACATGGATCTTACTGAACAAGACAAACAAACAAGGTTTAACAAAATTTAACAAGATTGTCATCCAGAAAATTAACTCTAGATGGCAGGTGGACAGGAAGCCTTTTGGCTTATCGAGAGTCCAATACTTTTTATCTACATGTATCCCGCCCTTTTAAGGTATGTGTCGATTTTATTTTAAAACATATTCACGTTACTAGCACCATCACAATCAGCAGATAATCTGTTCAATTCATTTACAGTCCTTTGTGAGAATGAGAACGTTTTTATATCTAATCTACACTGCTCCTTTACTTATGTAACTTCATGTCCTCTGGTCTTTCTATCTTTCTTAACTGAGAAAAAATTGTTCTATCAATATTTTCATAACCATTCAATATTTTAAACACTTCTATCTGATCTCCTCTTAATCTCCTGGTCTCTAGTGTTGTTAAACCACATTCTTTTAAGCGCATTTCGTAACTAAGATCCCTAAGTTTTTGAATCATTTTAGTTGCTCTCCTCTGCACTCTTTCTAGCATATCTATGTCCTTCCTGCGATAAGGCCTCCACGCTTGAATACAGTATTCTAAATGAGGCCTAACTATTGTTTTGTACAGCGGTATTATTAGCTCATTTTCCTTATACGTTATGTTTCGCCTAATTAATTCAAGGATTTGATTTCCCTTTGAAGCTGCAATTCCACACTGCTCTGAAACCTTCATATCAGCACTAATGGTTAACCCTAAGTCCTTTTCTTTTACAGTAGTACTTAGTACAGAACCTCCCATTGTATTTTGTACATCTTCGTTCCCATGTCCTGTGTGGAGGCATTTACATTTCCCCAAATTGAACAACATTTGCCATTTTTCAGACCATTTTATCAATCTGTCAAGATCACCTTGTAAATGCTGTCTATCTTCATCACGTTTAATCCTTCTAAACAATTTTGTATCATCCGTAAATTTCAACACCTTGCTTGTTATATCATCGTCCAAATCGTTGATATATATTAAGAATAATATAGGTCCCAGTACTGATCCCTGTGGTACACCACAAGCCTTCCCATCAACTACTACACGTTGTCTTCTGTCAATCAGCCATTTTTCTATCCAGTTTAATATACCATTTCCTATGCCATGGGCCTTTAGTTTAAGAAGTAAGCTTTGATGGCACTTTGTCGAAAGCTTTCTAAAAATCTAAGTAGATGATAGCAACTGGTAATCCCTCGTCTACCCACTTAGTGATGTCTTCCCAAAACATAACATATTTGTTAAGCATGACCTCGCTTTCAGAAACCAATGTTGAGATGAGTTTATCAAGTTTTGTTCAACAAGAAAATCCACCATGTGATCTTTAATTAGTCTTTCTGATAATTTGCAAATCACTGATGTTAAACTCATTGGTCTGTAGTTCTCTGACTTGTTTCTCGAACCTTTTTTAAATAACGGTATAACGTTTGCCTCTTTCCGTTCTAAAGGAACCACTCCCTCTTCTAATGACAAATTGAAAACTGTAGCAAGCGATACGCTAATTTGTTCTGCAATTTCCAATAGTAGTTTGGGCGGAATCCCACCCACTCCAGGTGATTTATTATTCTTCATAGCCCTTATTTTCTTAGCTACCATTTCCGGGGTTACAATTAACTGTCCTAAATAGTCTGATTCTGCCCCCTTGAACTTAGCCTCTGGTACTGGCAGTGAACTAATATCTTCCCTGGTAAACACTGAACTAAAATACTCATTCAGGTCTTCTGCTATTAAGAATCCCTCTGATGTTATATTTCCAGCACTATCTTCTAGAGGAGCGACCTTATCCTGAACTTTCTGTTTGCTCCGAACATACGCATAACAACTCTTGCTGTCTTGTTTTATATTACAAGCTAATTTTTGTTCATAGCTTCTCTTCGAATTTCGAATTTCAGTTGTAGCTTGGTTTAATGCTTCTTTATAAAGGTTGTAGTCTTCGTTATTTCCAGTACATCTATATGACTTCCACATCGTTTGTTTGTACTTAATTTCTCTAATGGTTTCTTTCGATAAGTATTTCTTTCTGGACCGTTTCCCTTGTTTTTTAAAGGAACAAATTGATCGACGATGCACTTATTTTCACTCTTTAAGATATTCCAGCATTCTGTTGCTGTCTTATTCTTCAGTGTGTTGTTCCAGTCTATCTTTGCTAAATATTTCCTCATTACCTTATATCTTCCTTTGTGAATATTTCTCCTGAACTGCTTTTTATTATTTCTTTCTGATTTTACTTTGATGGTAAAATGTATCTGGTTGTGATCACTACTTCCCAGTGGCTCGCATAATTTGACATTGTCAACTAATTCATTCTGTGAGGACAAAACTATGTCTAACACACTCTCACCCCTGGTTGGCTCTAACACATGTTGTGAAAGGAAACTGTCTTGTATTAAAACTAAAAACTTGTGGTCCTCACTCCCTGTACTCTGTAGAGATTTCCATATAAATGACAATGGTTAAAATCTCCCATAATAATTTATTCCCGTTTGCTAACTTCCCTTATAGCGTTTTGTACTTACTCATTCTCTTCTACACTTATGTTTGGACTTCGATAAACTAACCCCACCGTTAACGTTGAGTTTCCTGTAACTATGTTACACCAAACAGCTTCTTCGCAATCTGCTTCTCTTTCTAATTTATTTCATAAGCCTGTATAGATTATTTAATATATAAAATAACTCCACCTCCCCTTCTTCCTATTCTATCTTTCCTGAACATTACATAGCCTGAACATTACATAGCCTGACAAACGCATTTATATCCTGATTCAGAACAGTTTTCCAGGCTGTTCTTTGCTGATTTATTTCACAGACAGTCGGAGAGACAGCGCTGGATTTATTACTGTGGATGCCGCTTGGCTGTGATTGAATGATTAATAGTTCTCACTCCTCCCTGTATGTACAAATCGCAGTAACTTGCCGAAACATCAAAATAAAAATCGTAGTTGTTGTCGCCTCGTAATGACAGACAGCTACTAGCAAACTATAATACAGAAATGTAAAGATGTGTACAGGAATTGAAAAACATATATACACAATATTTACAAGGCATAGTAAAATATATTCTGACAAGCAATAAAATACAAATAATTATACAATATTGTATATTACAGATTATTTTGAAAACATCCGCATTTTGTGGAGGTCCATATAGCAACTATTCTGTGGAGACCCATGTGCAACTGCCCTGTCTGCCTTGCCCTAAACCAACGCTACTGAGAGATACTGGTTATGTAATGTTCATGGCAATAGTCGTGGTATACTACGGTGTGTGTGTGTGTGTGTGTGTGTGTGTGTGTGTGTGTGTGTGTGTGTGTGTGTGTGTGTGTGTGTGTGTGTGTGTGTGTGTGTGTGTGTGTGTGTGTGAGTGAGTGTTTGCGTGCGTGCCCGCGTATGCGAGTGTGCGTATGCGAGTGCGTGTGTATGTATGTATTTGCTTGCGTACATGCGTGCGTGCGCGTACCCATACGTGTGTAATGGTTGTGGTCGTAGACTCGTGGTGACGGTAGTAGTAGTAGTAGTAGTAGTAGTAGTAGTAGTAGTAGTAGTAGTAGTAGTAGTAGTAGTAGTAGTAGTAGTAGCGGTAGTAGTAGTAGTAGTAGTAGTAGTAGTAGTAGTAGTAGTAGTAGTAGTAGTAGTAGTAGTAGTAGTAGTAGTAGTAGTAGTAGTAGTAGTAGTAGTAGTAGTAGTAGTAGTAGCGGTAGTAGTAGCAGTAGTAGTAGTAGTAGTAGTAGTAGTAGTAGTAGTAGTAGTAGTAGTAGCAGTAGCGGTAGTAGTAGCAGTAGTAGTAGTAGTAGTAGTAGTAGTAGTAGTAGTAGTAGTAGTAGTAGTAGTAGTAGTAGTGGTAGTAGTAGCAGTAGTGGTATTGGTAACGGAAGTGGTCGTGGTAGAGGCAGAGGAAGTAGTGGTAGTGGTAAAGGTAGTAGTAGTGGTAATGGTAATGGTAATGGTAGCGGTATCGGTAGTGGTAGTGGTAATGTAGCGGTAGCGATATTGGTAGTGCTAATGTTGGTGGTAGCGGTAGAAGTAGGGATGATGGTAGTAGTAGTAGTCGCAGTAGAAGCGGTAGAGGTAGTGGTAGAGGTAGAGGTAGTGGTAATGGTAGTGGTAGGTGTAGTGGTAGTGGTAGAGGTAGAGGTAATTGAGGTAGAGGTAGGTGTGTTGGTAGCGGTAGGTGTAGTGGTAGTGGTAGAGGTAGAGGTAATTGAGGTAGAGGTAGGGGTGTTGGTAGCGGTAGAGGTAGTGGTAATCGTTGTTGTTATCACCCAAGACTTTAGAGTGATTTCGGGTAATAGACCAGTTTCGTGAAACCAGATGATGTTGATCATTTGTTCGAGTAAGTTATGAAACTGTGAAAGGTTTGATGATGTTTTGCAAACATCCGGAGCATCCGCTGCACTTTTTCGCCGAATTTTAACTGGACCCAGTCGAAAATATAATGTTATAGTTAATTAGATCATGTTAGTCAAATCTAGAAGAACACAGTTGCATAAACGGGTTAGTATTTCCTTGTGGATACTGGATTCGTTTGAGTTGTCAGGAAACGATTTTTAAACGAAGCGACCGCCGGTGAATTGCGGGAGAAGGTTTTAAATAAGTAATATGTTAGAATTAATTAAAGTAGGCATATTTACTTTGATCGTGAGATAGAGTAATTTGCTATAGTGTGAATACGTTTATTTGATAATATATAGTTCTGGACCAATTTTGTCTTTTTGTTGCATCGTTTCTGGTTCCGCACTAACATGATTTAGTAGTTTGTTTAACGTTTTCACCGAAACTAATTAACAAATGTGTAGAGACGAGAGCGTGTCGTAGTTGATGTAGACAGGTTCAATATAATTCGATTTGAGTTTCAGCTTTAAAATGTATCATTTACTGATATAGATCGGCAGGTGCAACGGCGCAATGTGGTTGTGAAGATGTGGTTATGACCGCGACTGTGATGGCGGTGGTGACGGCAGCTGTAACGGTGATTGTTACAACGGTGGTGATGACGGTTGTGACGGTGGTGCTGATGACGATAGTGACTGAGGCTGTGACGGCGGTTGTGACCGCGGTGGTGACGGTGGTTGTGACGACGATGGTGACGGCGGTTGTGACTGTGGTTGTGACGGCGGTTGTGACGGCGGTGGTGGCGGCTATTGTGACGTCGGTGGTGACGGCTGTGGTGACGACGGTGGTGACGGCTGTTGTGACGGTTATTGTGATGACGGTGGTGACGGTGGTAGTGACGTCGGTGGTGACAGCAGTGGTAGTTGCAACGGTAGTGGCAATGGTAGTGGTAGTGGTAGTGGTAGCGGTAGAGTTAGTGGTAGTTGTTGCGGTCGTTGTTGTTATCACCCCAGGTTTTACACTGATTTCTGGTAATAGACTAGTTTCGTGAAACCAGTTGATTTTGATCATTTGTTCGGCTAAGTAATGAAATTGTTAAAGGTTCTGTGTTATTGTACATACATCCGGAGCATCCGTTGCACGTTGTCGCCGAATTTCAACTGGACCCAGTTGAAAATATGATTTTGTAGTTTATTAGATCACGTTAGCCAAATCTAGAAGAACATAGTTGCATAAACGGGTTAGCATGTCTTTGTGGATACCGGATACGTTTGAGGTTTAATATTTTTTTTTAAACGAAGCGACCGCCTGTGAAAACAAAATGAGAAAGTTTTAATTAAGTACATTTAATGAAAGCAGGCATATCGACTTTTGTTCGTGAAATAGAGTAATTTGATATAGTGTGAATAGGTTTACTTGATAATATATAGTTCTGGATCACCTTTGCCCTTATTGCATCATTTCTGGTTCCGCGCACTAACATGATTTAGTAGTTTGTGTAATGTTTTCACCGAAACTAATTAACAAATGTGTAGAGACGAGAGCGTGTCGTAGTTGATGTAGACAGGTTCAATATAATTCGATTTGAGTTTCAGCTTAAAAATGTATCATTTACTGATATAGATCGGCAGGTGCAACGGCGCAGTGTGATTGTGAAGATGTGGTTATGACCGCGACTGTGATGGCGGTGGTGACGGCAGCTGTAACGGTGATTGTTACGACGATGGTGACGGCGGTTGTGACTGTGGTTGTGACGGCGGTTGTGACGGCGGTTGTGACGGCGGTGGTGGCGGCTATTGTGACGTCGGTGGTGACGGCTGTGGTGACGACGGTGGTGACGGCTGTTGTGACGGTTATTGTGATGACGGTGGTGACGGTGGTAGTGACGTCGGTGGTGACAGCAGTGGTAGTTGCAGCGGTAGTGGCAATGGTAGTGGTAGTGGTAGTGGTAGTGGTAGCGGTAGAGTTAGTGGTAGTTGTTGCGATCGTTGTCGTTATCACCCCAGGTTTTACACTGATTTCTGGTAATAGACTAGTTTCGTGAAACCAGTTGATTTTGATCATTTGTTCGGCTAAGTAATGAAATTGTTAAAGATTCTGTGTTATTGTACATACATCCGGAGCATCCGTTGCACGTTGTCGCCGAATTTCAACTGGACCCAGTTGAAAATATGATTTTGTAGTTTATTAAATCACGTTAGCCAAATCTAGAAGAACATAGTTGCATAAACGGGTTAGCATGTCTTTGTGAATACCGGATACGTTTGAGGTTTAATTTTTTTTTTTAACGAAGCGACCGCCTGTGAAAACAAAATGAGAAAGTTTTAATTAAGTACATATAATGAAAGCAGGCATATCGACTTTTGTTCGTGAAATAGAGTAATTTGATATAGTGTGAATAGGTTTACTTGATAATATATAGTTCTGGATCACCTTTGCCCTTATTGCATCATTTCTGGTTCCGCGCACTAACATGATTTAGTAGTTTGTGTAATGTTTTCACCGAAACTAATTAACAAATGTGTAGAGACGAGAGCGTGTCGTAGTTGATGTAGACAGGTTCAATAGAAATCGATTTGAGGAACAGCTTTAAAATGTTTCATTTAGTGATATAGATCGGCTGATGCAATGACGCAGTGTCCTTGTGAAGATGTGGTTATGACCGTAGTTGTGACGACGGTGGTAACGGCGGTTGTGACGGCGATTGTGACGGCTGCTGTGACGGTGATTGTGACGATGTGGTGGCGACTGTGACGGTGGTGGTGACGACGATGGTGACGGCTGTTGTGACGGCGGTAACGATTTTATTTTTGTGACGGCGGTTGTGACGACTTTGGTGAGCGCGGTTGTGACGGTGGTTGTGACGACGGTGGTGACGGCGGTTGTGACGGCTCTAGCCGTTTCACACGTGCAGTACAATATCATGACATTTGAGCCAGCAATGTAGTATGCAATGTCATTTAGGAGTCAAGAGTACGCATGGGACATGACTATTTCGGGGATTGTCACTTGTTAAAACGGTCTTGTTCTTATTATGTGTAGCGTACATGTGAACACTACATAAATGTGTAGATCATTTTGTATAGCGTATTTGATCATGTTCATATGATGTATGCCTAACATTGCCTAGTTTTACTGTTGTTGCGTCACGTGCGCGATTTGATTGGAGTCGAGATCTGGAATCGTGCAAACTTTCTATATATTGACTATCTTACACACACATAAGGAGCGATAAACCACTCGTTTACATTGGCGTCATCTGGTGAACTGATCACCACTCAATTTTCCCAAGCCGGCGATTTGCTTTCCAGAAAATAGATCAGATGCCATTGGGCCAAGGAAATTAATTAGGCGACGGGACTCGGTCCCACGGAGGAGACTCATTTATCATCTACACAACAAATACGTTTCAATCATCGATGTGAAGTAATATTATTCATTTCACCTTATCCTTAGTATAATAAATAATGAACATTGTTTCAATTATACCCTATAAATCCAAAGAAAAACTATGTTCAGTAGAGTTTACAAATTTACAATTGACTAATTTCCTAACATATAAATAAATACTAAAAATAAACGTTAGAATTGCTAAGGCTCAGGCGTGGTTAAATAAAACTTACCTAGACTAACTAATCCACACACACATACATACGCACGCACATACACACGCATGCACGCACACACGCACACTCACACACACACACACACACACACACACACGAAAACACACACACACACACACGCACGCAAATACACACTTACACGCACGCGCACACCCACAGGCACGCACGCACACAAATTCACAAACCACCAACCACATGTATAACCACACAAACCACAAATGAGTGTAGCTGGTTGCTGGAGATTTTCCATAATTACCCAAACCAATAACGGTAGTAGTAGTAGTAGTAGTAGTAGTAGTAGTAGTAGTAGTAGTAGTAGTAGTAGTAGTAGTAGTAGTAGTAGTAGTAGTAGTAGTAGTAATAGTAGTAGTAGCGGTAGAGGCAGTGGTTATGGTAGTGGTAGTGGTAGCGGTACTGATAATGGTAGTGGAAATGGTAGAGGTAGTTGTAGTGGTTATGATAGCGGTGGAGCTAGTGGTAGCGGTAATGGTTATGGTAGTGGTAGCGATATTGGTATTGGTAGTTGTAGTGGTAGTGGTAGTAGTAACGGTATTGGTAGACGTAGTGGTAGGGGTAATGGCAGATGTATTGGTAGTGGTAGCGTAATGATAGCGGTAGTGGTTGCGGTAGAAGTAGTGGTAGTGGTAGCTGTAGTTGTAGTTGTAGTGGTATCGGTAGAGGCATATGTAGTAGGAGCGGTAGTGGTAGTGGTATTGATAGAGGTATTGGTAACGGTAGAGGTAGTGCTAGAGGTAGTGGTAGTGGTAGTGATAGAGGTGGTTGTAGTGGTAGTGGTAGAGGTAGTGGTAGTGTTAGTGGTAGCAGCAGCGGTAGATGTGGTGGTAGTTGTAGTGGTTATAATGGTGGTAGCAGTAGTGGTAGTGGTAGCGGTAGAGGTAATGGTAGTGTTAGTGGTAGCAGCAGCGGTAGAGATAGTGTTAGTGGTAGACGTATTGGTAGTTGTAGCGGTAGCGGTATAGGTAGTGGTAGCGGCAGAGGTAGTGGTAATCGTTGTTGTTATCACCCAAGACTTTTGAGTGATTTCGGGTAAGACTGGTTGATTTTTATCATTTGTTCGGGTAAGTTGTGAAACTATGAAAGGTTTTATGTTGTTTTGCATACATCCGGAGCATCTGTTGCATTTTCGTCGAATTTTAACTGGACCCAGTCGAACATATAATGTTATAGTTTATTAGATCATGTTAGCCAAATCTAGAAGAACACAGTTGCATAAACGGGTTAGCATGTCCTTGTGGATACTGGATTCGTTTGAGTTGTCAGGAAACGATTTTTAAACGAAGCGACTGCCAGTGAATTGCAGGAGAAGGTTTTAAATAAGTAATATGTTAGAATTAATGAAAGTAGGCCTATTGACTTTGATCGTCAGACAGAGTAATTTGCTATAGTGTAAATAGGTTTATTTGATAATATATAGTTCTGGTAATGGTAGTAGAAATGGTAGCGTTAGACGTAGAGGTAGTTATAGCGGTAGCTGTATTGGTAGCGGTAATGGTAGTGTTAGTGGTATTGGTAGCGTTCCAATAGCAGTGGCAGTTGTTACGATCGTTGTTGTTATCACCCCAGACTTCAGAGTGGTTTCGGGTAATAAACTAGTTTCGTGAAACCAGATGATTTTTATCATTTGTTCGGGTAAATTATGAAATTGCGAAAGGTTTTGTTTCACTGCTTTGGAAATGCGCTGATATCAGACCTATACCCAAAGTACGACCGCCGAAGCTCACCCATAAAGACCTGCACCCAATATTACTCACGGGGTCATGTTCTAGTTAGACTTCCTGTTTGGTTACAGAAAGAAAATTGCAATGTATTTTTTAGAAATGATTTTTTTAACAAAATTCACATGCTGTAACACAAGTGCATTTGAGTAGGCAGATTTTCATGTGTGATTGTGGATTTTTAGATGCTTTGAATAAGCGGAAGGATATTTGGCAGCAATTTGCCTATGTGACCTGTTTGCGGAGTAATGCTTGCCGGCATTTGTAAATATTAACGGGTGTCACACATACAGGCATTTTACGAGAGCTGGAAGTATGAACTTTTTGTTAAAATCTATTAGCATGTCAATGAGATGATGGTAACAGCAGGTGAGAAGTTTAAGACATTTTGCAGGTCACGTTATCTTATAACCAAACAAAACGTTAACATGGTCGCCCATGGGAAAACCATCTGTGTATTGACACAAATAAAGTATTTGGCAACAGAAGCACGCTATTGTCATTGCCCAATCATGGAGGATGCGTTTTACTTCAAATATCTTGAAACAATCACTTATAATACATGTATGACAAAACTACAGTTGAACGGGACAACCCGTTTTTTAATATTACAGACTTCTCATAAGTCTGTAAGTCCAAATCACAGTGCCGGAACACATGTCTTATAAGGGGGTTGGGGTGTGTATGCCACTAGTTAAGCCTTAAATTGCAAATCTGTATGAAAATGAACCAATGGCATTGCAGCAGGGTGATCCATCAATCTTTTTGTTTACTTCTGCTAGTTAAACACACTTGAAGATCTTGTCATTTACCCTAATGAAGCCTGCCGACATTGACTAGTTGAAGAATGTAGGCTGTAGAGGGAGCCTGTTATCAGATATTGTCTACCGACTGGACCTTCTGGCCAATCAAGCAAGTGGCATCGTTTTCTTAATGTCTGCTAAAAAGGCTGTGTAATATTATGTAATTGAACTGCATAAGACGTCTTGCCTTTTGGGAATTCACACCCTATAGGGTGACTGTTTGTTGATATTTACCTTTGTAAATAGGGCACACGGTCATAAAATCAATATAAATTGGAATGTAACATATTACAACTGGCTGTATTGAATATTCTTATAAAACACATATTGGACTTTCTGGAAAACTGTTATAGGAGTTCATACGTACCACCTGAGAATATTGTGTTAGATTACAAATTGTCCAGCAGTGAAATGCTGATGCCTTGCCAAGTTTGGTGGCACCTTTGAAATGTGCATAAAACACAAACACGTGGAGGGATTACCAAAAATAAAATTACAGAGTGATTTTAATATTGGTGCCTATAAAATATGTTGGTTTGAACATTTTCTCCAAAATTGCCATGTCTACTTGGGGTCATGTTCTAGTTAGACTTTCTGAAGAAAAATGCAGTGTATTTTTGAGAATTTTTATATATATACAAAATTCACATGCTGTGACCCCCATCATCTCGTCAAGATATATACAACACTAATCCAACCGGTCCTTGAGTGTGCCTGCCAGGTGTGGAAAAGGCAAACCAACTGGAAAGTTAATTAAGTAATATGTTAGAATTAATTAAAGTAGGCCTATTGATTTTGATCGTCAGATACAGTAAGTTGCCATAGTGTGAGCGTATTTTATCATTTTTATATGACGTATGTCTAATGTTGCGTAGTTTTACTGTTTTTGCGTCACAAGCGCGATTTGATTATTCAAGAATGGAAGAGCACGTCACGTGATAGGAACGGGATAGGAGTCGAGATCTGGGACCATGCAAACTCTCTGTACACTGACTATCTTACACCCACCTAAGGAGCGATACATCACTCGTTTACATTGGCGTCATCTGGTGAACTGATCACCTGTCAATTGTCTCAGGCGGACAAAATGGTAGTGGTAGTAGTTGTGGTTGTGTTTGTGGTAGAGGTAGTGGAAGCGGTAAAGCCAGGTAGTGATATAATGGTAGCGATAGAGTTAGTGGTAGCGGTAATGGTAATGGTAGCATTAAACGTTGTGGTAGCGGTAGTGGTAATGGTAGCGGTAATTGTAGTTCTAGTGGTAGCGGAAGAGGTAATGGTAGCGGTAGTGGTATTGGTAGTGGTAGTGGTAGTGGCAATGGTAGGGTTCCAATAGCAGTGGTAGTTGTTGCGGTCGTTGTTGTTATCACCCCAGACTTTACACTGATTTCGGTTAATAGACTAGTTTCGTGAAACCAGTTGATTTTGACGGTGGTAGTGACGTCGGTGGTGACAGCAGTGGTGACGGCGGTGGTGATGACGGTGGTGACGGTGGTGACGGCGGAGATGACGGCTGTTGTGACAGCGGTTTGGATGAAGGTGGTGACGGCAGTGGTAACGGCGGTGGTAACGACGACGGGGACGGTGGTTGTGACGGCGGTTGTCACGGCGGATGGTCACGACGGTGGAGACGTCGGTTGTGACGGTGCTTGTGGCGACGGTAATGACGGCTGTTGTGATAGTTGTTGTGACGATGGTGGTGACAGCTGTTGTGACGGAGGTTTTGACGACGGTTATGACGGCATCGTGACGACGGTGGTAGGGGTAATGGCACCAGTAGCAGTAGTGGTAGTGGTAGTGGTAGATCTAGAGGTTATTGTAGCGGTAGTTGTATTGGTAGTGGTAGTAGTAGTGGTATTAGTAGCGGTAGAGGTAGTGGTAGTGTTGTCACTGACAGTTAAGGTTATAAAAACATGGAACAATTTACCAAATAATTGACTCAGCTTCCAAGTTTAACACAATTTATAAAACACTCATGTTGTCATTATTTTCTACATATTTGTGAATTTTTAATTGAAGATGATGTTTAGTTAAACCCATGTATTTATAACAAGCATTATGGTAACAAGTTTATATATGAGTTGTGAATATTATCTTGTAATTTATTTATAATTCGTTTTGTATTTATTCAGTTTTTAGTTTGAGAAGGACATATCAACATATGAGTATATGACTTCAGCTAAGTCCTTTCAGCAGCAGCAGCAGCGCTCCGTACTGTGCATGTATTATATTGCTGTTGTTGTTGAATAAACTTTCATACATTCAATGATACCGGCAGACGTACAGTGGTAGCCGTAGTGGTAGTGGTAGTGGTAGTGGTAGTGGTAGTGGTAGTAATAGCGGTAGAGTTAGTGCTAGTGGTAGCGGTGTATGTAGAGGTAGAGATAGTGGTAACGGTAGAGGTAGTGGTATTGGTAGTGGTAGCGGTAGAGATAGAGGTAGTGGTAGAAGAATTGGTAATGGTAGTGGTAGCTGTAGAGGTAGTGGTAGTTGTAGCGGTATATGTAGAGGTTGTGATAATGGTAGCGGTAGCGGTAGAGGTAGAGGTAGTGGTAGTAGTATTGGTAGTGGTAGTGGTAGTGGTAACGGTAGCGGTAGAGACATCGGTAGCGGTACAGATAGTGGTAGCGGTAGGGTTATCGGTAGCGGTAGTGGTAGCGGCAGCGGTGGCGGTAGCGGTAGAGGTGGTGGTAGTTGTAGTGGTTATGGTAGCGGCAGAGGTAGTGGTAGTGGAAGGGGTAGTGGTAATGGTAGCGGTATTTGTAAAGGCAGTGGTAGCGGTAGAAGTAGTAGTAATGGTAGAAGTTGTGTTAGAGGTACAGGTAGTGGTAGCGGTAATGGTACAGGTAGTGGTAGATGTATTGGTAGCGGTGGTGTTGACTATCTTACACCCACCTCAGGGGCGATAAACGACTCGTTTTCATTGACGTCATCTGGTGAACTGATAACCACTCAGGCCGGCGAAATGTTCTCCAGAAAAACATGGATATAAAATATATAAGTAAATAATTATAAATAACTACCGTTGCGTTTTCTGAAATGCATCCCCAATTGGTAATAGATCAAATACCATTGGGCCAAGGAAATTAATTATTATCTACACAACAAATACGTTTCAATCATCGATGTGAAGTAATATTATTCATTTCACCTTGTATATATAGTATAGTATAATAAATAATGAAAATCATTTCAATTATACACTATAAATCCAAAGAAAAACTATGTCCAATAGTGTTTACAAATTTACAATTGACTAGTATGCTAGCATATAAATAAATAATAAAAATAAACATTAGACTTGCTAATGCTAAGACTTGGTTAAGTAAAACTTACCTAGACTAACTAATCCACACACACACACACACACACACACACACACACACACACACACACACACACACACACACACACACACACACACACACACACACACACACACACACACACACACACACACACACACACACACACACACACACACACACACACACACACACACACACACACACACACACACACACACACACACACACACACACACACACACACACACACACACACACACACACACACACACACACACACACACACACACACACACACACACACACACACACACACACACACACACACACACACAATCAATGTAACTGGTTGCTGGAGATTTTCCATGATTACCCAAACCCATAATGAGCTATACCTTGTGTCGAATTAGTCAAACAACGTAAAAACCAAATTGTCAATAACAGCGGGAACTTGCAAAGTTATGCGCGCGAGTCACGGATTAAGATGTCGTGATCTAACTTGCGTATACACGTCATCCAGCGCACAGCCTCGCGCAACCATAAACTAACCAAGGCATACGACACACAGTAGTATGATCAGTGGAGCCTGCGTGGTAGGCTTCTCCATGTCACTCACAAGTCACTCACTCTCACGTGATGATCCTCACAATAGCCGCGATTAACCAGACTCCGTGAGGTAGCGCCACCACATGTCGCTCTCAACTGTCTTTAACCAGCCCGCAGTGCATACAAAACAATATTAAACCCAAATTATATCGAAATGAGTCATACTTTTAAACCAAACGGAACTGATAGTGTTTGGTTTGCCGACACACGATTAAAATATATTATATTATACTATAATATAATTATAAAAACCACCGCCGTTTGTTGTAGCCGCCACAGGCTTTGGCCACTGCGGTGGACGCATCGTATGCACCTTGTCTCGCATGAACGGACGTGGGCCGGCCCGACGGCATATATCTACGACTGCCCCATTACGAGAGTGTCTAGTAAAAGACAAAAAGACAACAACGCACTAAAAAAATATATATAAATCAAACGAACGACTAGTAATTAATGTGAAGCTGGTGGCAGATATAACGGCAAAAACATACGGCGTAGACTGTTAATACCATGGTAGAGAAGAGTATACGTTCGTTGGCTTTACAATTAGAAACATTTTGTTGTGGTGTGTGGGGGGAGAGGTATATTAACGTTTTTGTTTCTGCAAGACGGTTTGCCTCTCGGGCGCCAATCCTTCAGGAATTAATCTACGGCCACCAGAAAAAAACTAGGACGCTTTTTTTTCGAAATTCACACTTGCTTGAAGGTTCTGGCCGGTTTAAGGTTGATACCGTAGTTAGATCGATGTAAATCCATTGTACATAGCGTTACGCGCATTTCTCTGCGATTATTCCGATACCGCGAGGGCCGTCGTTCAGTTGGGAACGTTGTTTACGTACTTGCGTTAAAGGGAATAAAAACACCTATTGCTTGAATATTATATTGTTGTTGTTCCCCTCGTCGTTCCCTGTCTTCAGGGGTGAGGCTGGCTTGGATACGTCGACATTTTCTTTCTCTTCCTCCTCATTGCACCTGCACTACTTTCTCTACCACCCTTCTCTGTTCTCCTCGGTCTTTTGTTCTTTTCCTCCATTCCCCTTTCCATCCCTCCAGGTCTCTCTTCACGCAATCCCCCCACCTCAGTCTCGGTCGCCCTCGTCTTCTTTTTCCCTCAACTCTCCGGGCATCTGCTTTGTTTGCCATCCGTTCTTCTCCCATTCGCGCCACATGTCCTGCCCAGTTCAACCGACTTCTCACCAACTTCTTCTTGAAACTTTCTTTCACACCAACATCCTCCCTCGGCTCTTCCACTCTTCGCTTATCTATTCTCGTTACCCCTGTAATTATCCTAACCCAGTTGTTTTCGCACACTTGTACCCTCTCCTACTGTTTCTCTGTCATTGCTGTAATCTCTAGGCCATACAGGTAGGCTGGTGTAACACATGTGCATAGTATCTTTCCCTTGAGTTTTTTTTTGACATTCTACTTCCCTTCATGCTTTCGCCCCTGCTTGTATTTTCCTGCGAATTTCTGTCTCTGATGAGCCATTTCCACATACCGCTCCGCCCAGGTATACAAAACTGTATCTTTGTTTAAGTTTCTTCCCCTCTAGGTGTATTTCCAGTTCTTTGCTTTGTTGGCCAACCCACAGCACCGCTGTCTTCTCCTAATTCATTTCCAGTCCGTGTTTGCTGAAGATATCCTTTCACTTTATCTATATTACATCCTACTATATATTTCCATGTCCACCAAGCCAAAAAATTCAATGAATTACAAATTGTACATTTTATGCTGTGCAGGACATTTTCGAATATGCATATTTATATATATATATATATATGTATATATATTATATTAATTAATTATATATCCATTACATTATATTTGTCTGGATAAATAACAATTTTAAACATCGTTTATTATATAATTACCACATTTTCATTTTTGTGGCGAATAAATAATTACTACAAAAATTCAAAAATATTCACAAACAGTGCATCATAGTATACAAATGATTTGGTTTATATTACTTCGTGAAAACAAACAAAAAATGTCAAAAAATCAATGGTTTGGTCTCAGGCTTGAACCGACGTCGCCCGATTGTATGACACGAAACCAACGTGCCTACCGATTCAGTTACCGAGATCGACGGCATTTCACTGACTGATTTAAGTTGTTATAATAAATTGTACAACACTTCCTTCATATATTGATATTCTAGTGATATTATGGGATTATACAACGTTACTTTCTGTAGCTGGATACAATATCTGTTTGCTATGTATGTTTATTGGTGTAGATTATCTCCGGTGGTTTGCAATCGATAAAACAAATTATTCTGAAAACGAGCCGAAGCTCAACGAAACTTGGTCGACTTAACAAGATTTAACAAGATTGCCATCCAGAGAATTAACTCTAGATGGCAGGTGGACAAGGAAACCCTTTGGCTTATCGAGAGTCCAACCCTTTTATCTACATATATCCAGCCCTTCTGAGGTATGTGTCGATTTTATTTTTAAACATATTCACACTACTAGCACCCACACAGTCATCAGATAATCTGTTCCATTCATTCTCAGTCCTTTGTGAAAATGAGAACTTTCTTACGTCTAATCTACATTGCTCCTTTACTAATGTAACATCATGTCCTCTAGTCTTTTTATCTTTCTTAACTGAAAAAAACACAAATTTCTATCAATATTTTCATAACCATTCAATATTTTAAACACTTTTATTTGATCTCCTCTCAATCTCGCGGTCTACAGTGTTGTTAAACCACATTTTTAAGGCATTTTTCATAACTATGATCCCTCAGTTTTGGTATCACTTTAGTCGCTCTCCTCTGTACTCTTTCTAGCATATCTATGTCCTTCTTGTGATATGGCCTCCATACTTGTATACAATATTCTAAATGAGGCCTAACTATTGTTTTGTACAGCGGTATTATTACTTTTTTTTTATATGCTATATTTCGCCTAATCAATCCAAGGATTTGATTTCCTTTTGAAGCTGCAATTCCACACTGCTCTGAAACCTTCATGTCAGCACTAATTGTCAGCCCTAAGTCTTTTTCTTTTACAGTAGTACTTAGTACAGTTCCCCCCATTGTATATTCTACATATCCGTTCCCATGTCCTGTGTGAAGGCATTTACATTTCCCAAAATTGAACAACATTTGCCACTTTTCAGACCATTTGATCAACCTGTCAAGATCATCTTGTAAATGCTGTCTGTCTCCATCACTTTTAATCCTTCTAAACACTTTTGTATCATCTGCAAATGTCAACACCTTGGTAGCTGTATCATCGTCCAAATCGTTTATATATGTTAAGAATAATATAGGTCCCAGTACTGATCCCTGTGGAACCCCACTCAAAACTGATTTCCAGTTTGATGCTTCCCCATCAACAACTATCCGTTGTCTTCTGTCAATCAGCCATTTTTCTATCCAGTTAATTATACCATTTCCTATGCCATGGGCCTTTAGTTTAAGCAGTAATCTTTAGGGGTACATAGGAAAATCGCACAATAACTCATTATGACGCTCGTTTCGACCAAAGAGCTATCCTTGCAAAAATGCTCTGAATGCATGGAAATGGTCGGCCTGATGCGAATATATGTCATATGTGACGTCACGATACCACATAATCGCCTAACTCGTTAAATTTAAATTTGTCGCGAGAATCGCTACACAGACGGATTTAAAATCGAATTTATACTAAAAATTTACGTTTCTCTATTTTTTTAATATTCTCAAATGTTACATACAATGTTAAACTGTATGTACACATGGAAAACGGATTTTAGCTAATGCCTTGTTTTTATTTCCTTTAACGCAAAAAAAGTTTCAAATTTACGTCATAATAAACGTCATTAAAACGAATACACCGGGAAACCGTCTTCTACGTCTGCATTTATGTAGCGCCAACAGGAAGATGGGCATTTTTGTTAGTAATAATAAATTAAAATCACCTCCTGCAATTTCCACAAGCAACATACGTTTCTTCAATATTACTCTTTGTTGATTCGTGACATGTTATTACATGATTCTGGGGGAATTTCCACAAACATGTCCAAAAAACCGGTAAAGGTCGCTTGGTCTGATGAGCGATGTCATTGTTTTGTTGTTTACTGGCTTTATCCATAACAGCCACTTTCATTAGTTGTACGTCGCCCGTTATTTTAATTACTTGCGAAAACCGCAGCGAAAAAAAGTAATGACTGTGTACAACTCACAATGAAAAGTTGGGTTGTTTATTTAAGTTATTTTAGTACTCGTTGGTTCTTCGGAGTGACAGAGCAGCAACTGACACATATGCCTGCAAGTTGTCATTTATCTTGGCAAAGAAAACTGCTAGACTACGCGCCAAATCACCATGGCCACGTCTGGGTCATTATTTAGGAATTAATCACGACATGTACAGATATATTCACAATATCATTAGTACAACTGCTGGGTGCTGATATTCGCATCCTCGGTCATTCACCTATCACACTGTCTGTCACAACGACGAAGTAGGGCTGCGTGTTTACTAGTTCGTTTTATTTAAAGGATACTATATTATAGGTTAAATTCCACGAGTCAGCCTCGTTCTCGTTTTAGGTTGAGTACGGGTAGACTGCCTTTGTATAGCAGCCCTGATGGGTACCGTGGATACGTACGCACCCTACCCCCGATGAGGCAAAAAAGTTCCACTTGAGGTAAAAGGGTAACACTTGAACAGAGCAGAAATACACGTGAGCTGTCAATTGATGTTTTTGTGATCGCCGGGGAGCTCGGGGCGCAGCTGAAGGTTGTTTGGAGCGTCAACGCCATGCAGCTGGAGGTCTCAATGGGATGCCATTTGGAACGTGTTTGGGAGCCTGCAGTTGCAAGTCGCAAAACTTACCCTTAAATCAACTACACTACTGGCCTTGTATAGGATTACTCAAAACACTCTTGAAACTGATAATATCAAAACATTCGTTAAGTTTGTTGGAAAACCATTCCGAAAAAATACTGATTATTTAATTGAATTATTGTGTACTTTTAAGTGAGGCACATTTATATGTCAACGAGTATTCAGTAACACGTCTATTTGTTACACGTATTATGTGCTATTTAATTGTTACCTAAATAAAAAATACGTCTGCTTTATTAAAGTTTTAGTGGTATTATTGCCCTCGCGGTGATGGTTTGTAGGCAGTTGCCATTTCAGTGTTGATATATTTAATTATAGCATTTCTATTTCTGGATTCGCCATCATTTGTTTGTGCTTCAGATTGCTCCCACGTGATTTTTGAACGTTATAGTGCGAATGTTGTGTTGCGTCTTTCGAACTAACGGACAGTAAAGACGAAAGCAACAGATCAGCGGTCTTTGAATGCTATGCTGTTTAGCGGCCAAAATAACTGCCACTACGATACGAGGAAGTAATCTGACACTTGCGACCCGAGGAAGTGGTTTAAGATTTGCGAGGAATTGGTCTGATACAGTGGCGTGGGCAGGATTTTGTATTGGAGGAGCCATCCAGCATCCAAGCAAGCAATGAGTAGCGGGATATGACACAGAACCTTTTTTATGGAATTAATCAGGGAAATTGTACAATGTCCTCCAAACGATTAAAATAATTAGTTATTGTGTAAATAAAGTGTAAAGGTGTATTCAATAGACTTACAAGTGTCCCCAATCAATTGTTTATTCGATTATCCACAACACAAAGCTGAGTCGACGACTGACGTAGTAGCAAACGTGTTAATCTCAGCGTCGATGGATGGTGTGTGCGCTCTGCGAACTTGCAGCATCAGAAGCGCCTCCGGTCGTTTCTCCTCCATGGTAGATCTGATTGCCATCAACGTTCTCTCTAGCTTTGGGAACAACCGTTCCGCCTCGGCCGTTGTGATTGGCAAAGTGGCCAGTAGCTGCAGTAGACTCGAATCCATAAAGCCCCTACATAATATCCACCTAAAGCCGCCATATTTCTCATGCTATACATCTGATTTCCCAAAACTACAGACAAGCAACATGACAAATACCAACACTTAGTCAGTTACTCCGATGAAACAATAAACATTCGTACCTTAAAGCGTATGATGAGGCGCTGGCGTTCAACCAATAACTTCACAACAAATCTGTACCGCGGCGGCGGCGTCGAGTGAGCTTCATAAAAATGTCCGTGTCATGTGTAACGTTGTCGCTTATTATTAAAATTAATAATTCACGATACGAAGTTCCGACTACCCAGTGAAAATCGACTAGATAAATTGCTTTGGCCACAACGTGCAACTTTAACTAATAAATCCAGTATCTAATCATCTTGACGGGCAACTATCATTTTGCATCCTTGTGTTGATATTTTAATAGGCATTAGCCATCAAGCACATTGTGAATGATGACATTTTCGTTGCCCTATCACCTCTTGGGCTGCAACCTGCTGGATACTTATCGCCTACCGCAGAAGCGGCGGATTCCTCCATTTTGGATAACTTAATCCCATTTGAATGATGACAAATTTCTTTGTCAAAGGGTAGGACTTGGAAGTAGTATACATAGTCAGGTTTGTTATGTATGTTCGTTCAATTTTTTGGAGATTTGCAAACCTATACATTTTTGGAAACGTTATGATATAATGAATCTGAAAACCAATGTTTAATTTTTTTTAAGATATATATGGCGGCCATTTTCGATTCTTAAAATAGTGGACACTGAAAACCTGTATTTCTCAATATCTCAGCTGCTAAACCACCCAGCCTTTTGATTTTGGTGGCTAAACCTACACATTGATGGGCAAGGAATCCAACAGGATCAATAACAGGCACCTAAGCATAATGAAATTACTAGTTTATGACAGTTATACATGTTATGACAGAATAATATACACGTAGCATAGCATATAAACATGTGTTTCGTTAACTTTTTTGAGATTTGCAAAACTATATATTTTTGGAAACGTTATGATATAATGAATCTGAAAATCAATGTTTACATTTTTAAAGGTATATTTGGCGGCCATCTTGGATTTTTAAAATAGTGGACACTGAAAACCTGTATTTCTCAATATATTAGCTGCTAAACCACCCAGTCTTTTGATTTTGGTGGTTAAACCTACATACTGAGGGGCAAGGAATCCAGTAGGATCAACTACAGTCCTCTAAGCATAATTAAATTACTAGTTTATGACAGTTATACATATTATGACTGGATAATATACACGTAGCATCGCGTATAAACACGTGTGTACATTGGAAACAAGTATGTGCCTGAATTTTCATTTATTAACATCTTATAACTATCACACCAGTATCACTACACAGTTGCGTGTACTTCACATATATGTCTGGTTTGTTATAATATTGTTGTTGTTTAACAACACTAGAGACCAGGAGATTGAGAGGAGATCAGATAGAAGTGTTTAAAATATTGAAGGGTTATGAAAATATTGATAGAAATATGTTTTTCTCAGTTAAGAAAGATAGAAGGACTAGAGGACATGATCTTGCATTAGCAAAGGAGCAGAGTAGATTGGATATAAGAAAGTTTTCATTTTCACAAAGAACTGTAAATGAATGGAACAGATTACCTGCTGATTGTGTGGGTGCTAGTAGCGTGAATATGTTTAAAAATAAAATCGACACATACCTCAGACGGGCGGGATACACATAGATAAAAAGGTCGGACTCTCGAAAAGCCAAGGGCTTCCTTGTCCACCTGCTACCTAGAGTTAATTCTCTGGGTGGCAATCTTGTTAAATCTTGTTAAATCTTGTTGTGATCCGATATACTGCACATTAGTCATCACTATCGTCGTCCGATACACGATTTTCAAAGTGTGAAGCATCATCATTCTCACACTGTATGCTACACAAACAGAGATATGTGTATTGTAAGTCCTTGCATTTGCAGGAACACCTCTGTGATGGACAGTCTCCTTTGCATTAGTATCGGACCATCTCAATGATGGCCTTAGGTGCTGGAAGTATGCCAGTTGTGGTTGGCGTCAGCTGTCCATCAGCTGTCTTGTGGTAGTCATTCTGCAGTGGGTCCAAAACACCTGCTGGGCAGTGCTGGTCTGGCCCCACACTCTAGCCTGCAACTGTACTCTGAATATGTGCTGGTTGTGTGCCCCAGTTGTGGGTGGTAACTTGTCACTCTCGCCATGTGTTTACAGAAGAGGTCCCATCGCAGTTCTGGAATGCGATTGATCTGGATACCCTTGGGACAATATGCAGCGCACACGAATTTAGCCAATGTAGACTGCTGATCTTCTGTCTTTGAACCATGTAGCTTTGCCTATTCTTGCAAACTTCCCTGTATTGTCGGCCCCATGCAGAGAAGGCATGGAATGCCGGCAATGCCTTGGCCCTTACTTCACCGAGAGCTGTCCAGAATGGCTCAATCGGCAGAACGCCCAATGCCATCGAGGTCTTCCTCGGCAGCAGATCATAATTAACTATGATCAACACAAGGACATCAGTGTCTGGCGAGAAGATCATCAGCTCATAATCTTCCCTTGGGCTCCGTTGTGCTGTCAAGACAGCCTGACAGATCATTAAGGTTTCTGGTTCCTCATGGTTGTTGTCTTCAAAGTGAATGTCCCTGTTGCTCCTTGTTCGCCCAAATGCTGAAGTGATAACCAGCTTGGGGGAATCTCGGTTATACTGTAGAATTTTCTCAGCCAGGTGAGATCACCTTTCGTCTGGTCATGGGATAGGAAACGGCTCATGGTGATGTGTTTTATGCTGGTATCGTGTCGGACTTGATACTGGATTTGGGTCATTCCCTCCATGTCTCTTCTCCCTGGTTGTGATCTTCAGTGAATCCACTTTGTAAGTGTCAAAGACTAGAAATATTACACCATAGCCTCTTGTGAGGTCCATCACTTTGTCAATGAATGTCAATGAAACTATCACTGAGATCTTTCACTCTCGTCATGTTTGCTTTCTTCTTCGTCAGTTTCTGAACAACCGCCATACCCTCTATGACCGCAACCTTCCTACTTAGATGGGGATCATCGACTTCAGCAGATGCCAAATCCAAGGCTCCATCATCTGGTACATTAACATGCGTCTTGCTTGTAGCCGTCTGACAGTTATCGGTGTGAGTTTCTGTTGTTGTTGTCAACTGCTCAAGGACAAGGATGAGCTTGGACTTGTCGTTGCATGTCAACATTGAGCCGCTTGGAGCAAACAGTGCCCTTGGCGTCAGGGTGAACTCATAGTTGCTGATGCAGTGCTTCTGGTCAATAACTCTGCATGACCGGGCAAGGACCATCATACATACTGTCTTGTCACGGATCTTGACTGCAAGCTTCTTGCTGCCAGACATGTATATCTTGTTTTTTTTTCTTGAGAGGTGCCCACAGGCTGACTTTCCCATTTATCCTCTCTGCCACATGGTCTTCGTACAGCTTCTGTCCAGTCTCGTCCATGTTCAGAATATATGGAACGTATTCGCATGGAATGTGTTGAATAGCGTGCGACCTTCAACAGCGAATGGATTGCCATGACTCATTATGGCGGCCTTGATCTTGCTGATGGCATCATGCTCCCGCTTGCCCACACTCGTGGATATATCATGATGCTCACTAGGCTTGATGTCCTTGATATTGAACTGACCCTTGAACTCGCTTGCCATGCACGACAGTTTGGGAGTAGCTATGAAGAAGCGTTGTCTTGCATTAGCATTGTTGAAGATTCCGATGAAATCAGAATGAACCTTCATGAGCTTGTTTAGATGTTCACAGGCATGGTCTGCCCCAATGGAGACAAATGGGATGGCAGTCTCGGTGATTGATATGTTACCTAATTCAAGTTTCTTCCACGTCTCTGGGTAGTCAGCCTTGAGTGCGCGCATGTCAGCTATGTAATAATAATAATAAGATAACTTCTATTGCGCCTAAATCCTTGGAAACCAAGCTCAGAGGCGCATCAAAACAAAAGGGTTGGTCAATCTCAAAATCCATAAGTAGTTTTCCAGTTGTCAACAGATGGATCAAGGCGCTAGGGAGCTACGGTGGATAAGCAAGGTTGTAAAGATACGTTTTTAAATGACGACGGAATTTTGTAATATTTTCAACTGATCTAACACTAAGAAGAAGCATATTCCAAAAGAGTTGGTGCAGCAACAGAAAAAGCCCTAGTTCCAATGTTAGTGTTGACTCTAGGAACAAAAAGTAGGTCAGAACGAGATGATCGAAACTGGATAGATTTTCTTACAGGAGTAAGCAATAAATGCAAATAAGATGGTTGCTTATTGGACAGTGCCTGATATGTAATGGTACAGATCTTAAATATTATACGATACCGTACAGGAAGCCAATGCAAAGACTTCAAAAGTGGCACAGAGCGAGAAAAACGAGGAGATCTTGTAACTACTATTGCTAGAAAATGTTGGACACGCTGAAGTTTTGTGATATCCTTGCTAGCGAGATTATAAAGGAGGGAATTGCAATAGTCAAGTCTGCTGCTAACAAGCGCTGTTGCAATAGTCTTAGCAACAGAAAATGACATATACCAGCGAATACGGCGATGATCACGAATATGATAAAAACAGCAGCGACATGTTTGAGATATATGTTGTCGGAAATTGAAGTTACTATCAAAGATCACTCCTAGATTCCGCACCGAGGTTGCTGGCGTGATATACTGATTCAAAATACGCATAAGGAAAAAACCATCCAGTTTACAACGCTGCATTGGAGTACCAATAATGATCAATTCAGTTTTATTTGCAGTTAATTTCAACTTGCTGTCAGTCATCCAATGGAAGATATCTTGAAGGCAATCACTAAGTTGGTTAAGGGAGCGATTTGTATCCGGGGTAGCCAACGAAATGCCTTTGTATAACAGAGTTTAGTGGCGTGGTGTAAAGAGTAAAAAGCAAAGGCCCAAGAACAGAACCCTGGGGAACACCAAATTAAGCCGGCGGTGCAGCTGAAAAGCAGTTCCCAATCTTTATAGTTTGGTATCTATCAGTTAGATACGAAGAAAACCAGCTTAGAGCTGTGCCAGATATGCCGTACCACTTTAATAGGCGTTCAATGAGAATGCTGTGATCAATCGTGTCAAACGCGGCAGAGAGATCTAGTAACGTGGCCAGAGTCTCTTGTACTTTATTCGGTCCATAGCAAAGAACAACTTGCTCAATTCTTCTCTTGTTTCAAGGTGGAGGTTTACGTCTGCGTTACGGGATACTGCTACAAAGAACAGGATCGTCTCCACTCGATGCAGGTACGTCAGCAGGGTTCTGACCTTGGCATTCTCGGATCTCTGTGCCTCCCACTCCTGGAATGTCTTCACGACATCATCGTCGGCCAAGGCTTGGAGTAGATGAGTGTTGGCACGTTTCACAGATTCAGCCTTGGTGTGTTTGCTCACCTCTGAGCAGGCATCTTCAATCTCGGTTGTTGCCTCCAGAGACCCGTCCTTCAAGTGTGGGTTGTCCTTGAAGAACTCCTCCAGGTCCATCTCATACAGTGCCCCATCTGAGTATGTGTGGACAGACAGAGGGTGCTTGTAGTGTGCACACGTCAGTATCTGTCTGATTTTTGCAGAACCGTACACATCAGCTGCCATCCAGGCATCGTCTATTCCAGAGTTTTCAATGGAGGTCCCCGGGCCTCTTAGGGCAGCCATGACGACATGCAGCTCACCCAGTCTGGGAAAAACTCTCATAAATTAGTAATATAATTATGCTTAGGTGACTATAATTGGTTTTATTGGATTCCTTGCCCCCAATATGTAGGTTTAGTCACCAAAATAAAAAGACTGGGTGGTTCAGCAGCTGAGATTTTGAGAAATACAGGTTTTCAGTGTCCACCATTTTAAAATCTAAGATGGCCGCCAAATATACGTTTAAAAATGTAAACACTGGTTTTCAGATTCACTATATCATAACGTTTCCAAAAATATATAGATTTGAAAATCTCAAAACAAGTTAACGAAACACGTGTGTTTATACGCTATGCTACATGTATATTTTATTCAGTCATGACATGTATAACTATCCTAAACTAGTAATTTCATTATGGTTAGGTGACTGTAATTGATCCTGTTGGATTCCTTGCCCCTCAATATGTAGGTTTAGCCACCAAAATAAAAAAGCTGGGTGGTTTAGCATGTGAGATTTTGAGAAATACAGGTTTTCAGTGTTCGGGATGGGGGGGCATTGCCCCTTGCACCCCCCCCCCCTCTGGCCACTAGTCTGACACTTACGAACCAAGGAAGTGGTCTGAACCTTGCGACTCGAGGAAGTGGTCTGAACCTTGCGACCCGAGGAAGTGGTCTAAAACGTGCGACCCGAGGAAGTGGTCTGGCACTTGCGACCGTCTCCAGTGGCGAACGTTAGACACTGAATGTTCCTCACAGTGCTCCCTAGAAAGTATTCGTGATATAAGACGTATAAATAATGATGTTTATGCCTTCGTAAGAAGACAAGACTAACCTAAACGACAAACATCCGGTGGAAGTGCCTTCTAAAGAACCAGCAGTCATTCCGCGGTACCACATCGGCCTCGTATTTTTGTTTCCAGTCTAGACGCACAATGATTAATGGTGTAGTTTTGTCGTAAGACGACATTACTATGCTCTAGCTGCCGTATTGTATGGTTAATGTTGCACCGTACTTTGTGTGATAACACCACGATTACTATCATTGCATTGTTATCACTGCACGGCTGTTCTGCGCGCATTACTGGTACACTTGTTTCAATGTCATGTTGCTAGTTGAATGCAGATCTGTGGTAATGTCATGCGTGTGATATCATATAGGGGTCTACGTTGATCAAACGTAGCCTAACAAATTATGCATTTAAATAGAAAATGAAAAATGTATACATTTGTGCACTGTGATAACTATTTTATTTTGTCAGACTCAAAATTATCCAATTAATTTTAGTTAGTTATGTGTCGTGATACACTTTCAATTCAAATGATATACTATTTCGCGTGCAGTACCTTCCATGATATGAGGTGCATAGTACTAAAAGAAACACACTCTTTGTTCCTGGCATTCGTGGACTTTGAGAATGCGGAATCGTCGTCTCAAGCCAAGGATGTTAATAGTGTTAACATGAACTTCGTCGAATCAGTTGTACTTCGTCCCACACTGTTTCGGGATTATTAAAAACACGCTGGCGGGAAATAGACTTTCAACTTTATTGTAGTATTGGGAACGTTATATTAAACAATCAGGAAAAGACAATGTCGGTTTAATAGCCCCCCCCCCCACATGTTTATAAGAAATAAAAGTACGGTGAGGGCAACGCTGCTACGGATGTGATTATCCGAAGTAGAAGCAAGGGGGCAGAAATGAAAAAAAAATAATAATAAGGTAACTTCCTTTGTGCTTTTAAGAAGCCAAGCTCAGGGTCGCATCAAAACAAAATGGTTGGTCAATTTCAAAGTCGATCCGCACTATTAAAGTTGCCAACAGATAGATGTATAGGCCAAGGAGCTGATGCGGATATGCAAACTTATAAAGGTAAGTTTCTAAATGACAGCGGAATTGTACAATGTTTTCAACTGATCTAACACATCTTCTCTTTACATAGAAGTCCGCGAACAAGTCTTCGTGTGGTCGTTTTGTAGTCTACATCTCGAAATCTTTGTCGCGGCTTGCAATAAACAAACACACGTATATACTCTTCGACACCGTTCTCGTTGTCAGGCAGATCGAAACAAAGTGACGGGAGTCCCGCGTTGTTTGAAAGGTTATAAAGTCAAACGTATAACATAACGTAATAACCATGATATTAAGCAAATGCAAATATTTGTTTACATGTTATACAAGGATCTATTTTGAGGAATAAGGATTTAAAGGTAACTGATAAATATAATAATTTTAAAAAGTCGCAATGGCGTCACACATCTAGATTCCGCTGCGTCATCGTGCCAGTTAATATTTCAATATGTTTGTAACGAGGAGACCGCCGACTAATGTTTATAATTAATAACAAAGCATGTTAATATTAACGTACTTTGTTGGTAATAATAATAACAACAATTATTATTATTATTACAGAAGACTAAGTTCATTAATTTGCTGCGGGGAGGCGGCGGCTATGTTTTCATATCTCCAAGGCTCACAAAAATGCTTCTGCAACAAACCCTTCAACCAAACGCACCAGTGAGACATGTTAACCGAAAACAAGGGCGTGGCCCGTACACATCCCCTCGATACGCGCCTGGTATTCCAGAAATGACGCGACGGCGTAATTGCCTATAATACCGGCTGACGTAGAGGAAAAGGATGTAAACAAAAACATACGTAGAGTGTTGGATAGTGGGGAGAGGGGGATCGGGACAAAGCGACCTTTAGTTTTCTCAGGTAACTAAAATTATAAGGTTAAATTTATCAGAAGCAATATCATTGCTGTGCTGCATCTCTTGTCTTCTGGTGACGGCGATAGGCATCGAGGGCGAATTCGAACTTCAACGCATAAAATTCCAATCATGGCGCTGGACGATGTTGGTATCTTCTTCTCAAACATCATTATCTTGCTCCACATCCTAGCCACTCTGCCGATCTCAACCGCACACTCCGAACGCGTGTTTTCGAAGGTTTACCGCACGCTGCATGACGCAGTTTGACAATGGCAGAACTAATAATTGAGAGCTTATAATCCCTCTTGAAGCACACAGGAACAGCTGTCCAATCGTTGACAAGGTCATTGACAAGTTTGCTGCACCACAAGTGCACGTCGACTGGCTTTCAACAGTTGATTGTATTTATAATGAGTGTTGTACACACGTAGTAAATCCGCTTAGCCGGTCACATTATCAACTGGGAATTATTCATGCAAATTGAATTCGTACGTTTATGCCTACCGCCCCCCAATAAAAAGAAATCATGGAAATATTCGAAGAATTATGTCAAGGGTCACGAGAAGATAGAAATGCGAGGAAGCGGACTACTATTCAAAATTTCCCATCGTGCGCAAAATGCCGAAGCCATGTCTAAGCTCAACCGTCGTTTCTGTCACAAAGCAGATCTTCAGCGAGACAGGCGTTCCTATGCGTGTCGTATCGGACAATGGCCCGCATTTCGCCAGTGCAAACGACACAGATCTGTCAAAGAAGATGGCATTCCAACACGTAACGTCTTCGCCGAGGTATCCACGCTCAAACGGCTTCTTCGAACGCCAAATCCAAACCGTGAAGCATGTCATGAAGAAGGCGAGGCAAAGTGGGCAGGATCTCGACTGGGCGCTACTGTGTCTGCGAACAACGCCAATTGACAGCAAACTTCCAAGTCCAGCAGAGCTCCTCAATGGTCGCAAAATACAGTCAACTCTTCTGACGAAAATCGTTGACACACGCCAAGATCATGACGATATGAGAACGAGGTTACCAGAGCGACAGGACAAGATGACGTTTCAGCACGATCAACACGCAAGAGATCTCCCGCCTCTGCACAACGGTCAAGAAGTTCGCTTCCGTGATCAAGACGGCCGGTGGAGACCTGCGACGGTCCTTGACAAAACACCGAATCCAAGATCGTACATTCTCACGACACCGAGCACAAGCACTATCCGAAGAAACAGAAATCAAATCCGAGACAACTCGACTCACCCGATCGTCAGGAGAGGATCGTTTGCCAGTCCGACTACAGTCCAGCCCGCTCCAGATGTTGTGGATTCAACTACACCCACGAAGACTACAGACGGCTCGGCTGAGAACATTGTTCAAAATAATACAACTGGACTATATGTGACCCGCTCTGGTCGTCATATTAAGCAGCCTCAGCGTTATGCATGAATAGATACAAAGACTGTAAGCAAGGCATACTGTATAGCTTATATCAGAGTTAAATATATTGCATATTGTTCTTTTACAAGTTTACAGTTATTTCAGAGACTTTATAACAAGTTACTTTGAGTAAGTCATAATCTCTTCTTTTGTAAAAAAAAAAAAGGGAGATGCCGTAGTATTACGCGCTTTAATAGTACCTCATTATACTAGAGGTCAGAGTTCAGATGTTCACGTGTTAAGGCTTTGATTAAACATTCATTCCTTCTAACGTGTCTTATAGTAAACTGTCATGTAATAGCTATTATCAGTACATCCAAGCAACACAACAACAATGACAAGCATTTTTGCTAGTAATTTGCCACCTGAAGAATGACCATTTGGTAGATCACAGGTCAATGGATCAAGGAATCGAATAAATGTAGAAAGAGGTGATCGAGTGAACCTCGGCGTCTGTGAAGAGACAGACTTACAGTTCTCCAAAGTTAGCGTATTCAGCTGATTTAGTAGATTACTTGGTCGCTAGGTAGTGCCACTGGCATTGAATGTTGGATGTCTGAATATGGAAATGAATGTCTACGTGGAATAAGGTTTTCATCCATGCTCAAGTGCCTGTCGGAATTTTATTTTGTTATATGCACGACGAATACCATAACTAAGTCGCCATTTTCTTGTCCCTAGGTACACTGGCGTGCATCATTGAGACAGGTTTGTGAATTTCATGATAAAGGCATCCTAATTGCAATTATCAGCTCACCAGTCGTGCTTGCAGTGATCAACAACGGGGGAGACGTGAATCTAAAAAATTAGGTCGTGAGGCCACAATTTGTGGCCTAAACACCAGAATTTTAGAAGATTTATTTCGCCAGTTATTACTCATATTGATATGTGGCAACCACAAGGAATGTTTGCGAAATATCCAGTAATTGCACAATATACCAACTAAGCTTTCAATCACTCGTGAATGACAAAAACAAAACAAATGTTGTGCTTGTGAAGTTGTGGGTTTGCTGTCTTTGCCACTGGCACGAGGCCAAAGGGAGCTGTCATTATTTAGTGTTATTTATGTCATCTTTCTCATTCCAGTTGTCTTTTCCATTTTTGCCTTGACATTTATTTGCCATTTTCACAAATAAATTAACATTTGATTTAGAAAAATGTCAGGTATGTGTTTCAGTTGACGGTTTAGTCTAGGCCATTAAGCCTTTAGGGCCAATTAGGCACACTTTAGTTTAATAATTATTTTTGGGTTACACTAAAGTTCAGCTATTTTATTTATTTGTTATGTTAGCATTATGTATGACTATATTATTTTAATATAATGTGCCCCTATATGCCATAAACCTGGTTAGGCTCTATAATATTGTTGTCTTTGACTTTGTGAGAAACGTATGAAATGAGTACAATAGTCCATGATAGGCTTTCAGTAAAGGAATGGTAATTAAGCTTTCGTAGGGCTCGTTGTAAATCATGTATACATTTGTATGTATATATTTGAAATTGTTTATTCAAAATTGAATCGATTACTTATGTTTTCTTCTGGCTATTATAATTTTTAAAAGACTATTAAATGCTACAATTACACAGCACTATCTTAAGTATTTTTATTTAGCCTGATGACAAAACATTTTCATTTTGAAAATGAGAGCTGATTACTGATATTTTCACATATTTTATTATCTGTCTGCTATTTTGTTCTAGACAACCTTTTGTAGTTAAGTATATAAAATGAGATCATACTGGTGACATTTTATTTTTTCTGTTGTATTGTGACTTGTGAGTTTGGTGTTTCTTTCAGTGTAGCAATGTCCAAATCAGAAACAAGTTTTCAGCTGAAGCGACTTGTCCAAGGTGCATTGGTTGAAGTGTGTCAGGTCCACTTCAACTACATCGACTTTGTTCACATCACTGGGCGCCTCGTCTTCAATGTGGACAACAGAGAGGTGGGGACAAGTCTTGTTGTCACTGTCAACAGCGGCTGGACACCCATCACGATACTCTTAATTATTCACCAAATCCACTTAATCATGCAACAAACATCTATGTACTTGTAATAATAATTATTTTGTGGGTTTTCAGTGAATTCAGGCATTCATGCTTCCATGGTTGAATTAATTACCAATGGTTATAGTGACCTAACACATAGACACTTAAAAATGAATTACAATATTCAAGAAATTTACCTTACTTTCAAGTAATGTTTGCTTAGTAGTTGATCAGCCATATTGAACTTTTCAAACCAACATTTATATAATAATAATGCTATTATGTATACGGCAATAACAAAAGCAACATTTTTTTGTTAGCACATAATACATTATTAACAGGTGTATGTGACAACATGGTTGTTTAAAAATATTGGTGCAAATTTTACACACATTATTTAAAACACATTTAACACAATATTTAGTAGTTAGAATACATATGTATAGGTATTTCTACTGCAAGCTGTGGTTTCTGCTTTCAAGTTAGGACACTCCTAATCCTGTAAAAAAAATTTTGTTGCCTTAGACCACTCAACTGACCATCTCAGAGATAGCTCAGCCAACCACCTTCAGTGACCTGTCCAGCCACACTACGGAGAAGACAGCAGCGGATGGTGACACTGCCTGCGATGACGCCTACAGCACAGGATGTGGACAGAAGGACAGTCAACCAACACTGGTAGGCCAGGGCGAAGCACAAAGCAGTGTTCATAATAATGAATGTTTCGCCTGCAAAATGTTCAAATTCTAAATAACATTCAAATAGTAAAAGTCACTATTGACACTTACCTTTGAAGTTGGGTGATTCTCACACTCCTGGCCATGGATTGGGATGGTGTAAAACCGAATCATGTTCATCACAAACTTTTTGCCAATAATTAATTATGGATTGATCATTGAGGAACCAGGTGGATCAGATTCAGAATTGTACTACCACCTCTGGCTGACAACAATGACACGCCACTTCGATTTAAATTTAAAAGGTCGTGTCACTATATATGTTGACCAAACCAGGGTTCTAATGATTTTCATCAATTTTAATTCCAGTTGACATGTTTTTTAGTAAAGACCCATTAAATTGAAATCAGTGTGTTAAAAGCATAATTTCCTGTCAACTAATTGCTATGAATTCCAACTCAACGCATAGTTTAAAATAACAAAACAGCATTTTTCTTTTACTTACTTACAAATATGTGCAATTGAACTTAGTACTGCCCTAGTAGGAAGCCTACAGGTGCATGAGAACATGACAGCATTGTGGTTCTATATCCTACCATCAACAACATCTCCATCATGTCCAGACAGGAGATACACCAGCCCCTGTGGCGACTAAGAACTCTCCAGTGCAGGAGATAGAGAAAGGGAACCTTCCCTGTGAGGTGTCTCAAGGGGACATGGAATGTGGAGGGGAAGAGCCGACTCCTACTAAAGACACTCAGCCTCAGGAGAACTCCCCACCAGAGAAGGAATCGTCTGAAAAACAAACATTTCACCTAGGTGACACCACAGGTACATTACTCTCATCAGTATTATGTGAGGAGGTGTATACTAAACAACAAACACTTCACCCAGGTGACACCACAGGTATGTTACTCTCATCAGTATTATGTGAGGAGGTGTATACTGAACAACAAACACTTCACCCAGGTGACACCACAGGTATGTTACTCTCATCAGTATTATGTGAGGAGGTGTATACTGAACAACAAACACTTCACCCAGGTGACACCACAGGTACATTACTCTCATCAGTATTATGTGAGGAGGTGTATACTGAACAACAAACACTTCACCCAGGTGAAACCACAGGTACATTACTCTCATCAGTATTATGTGAGGAGGTGTATACTAAACAACAAACACTTCACCCAGGTGACACCACAGGTACGTTACTCTCATCAGTATTATGTGAGGAGGTGTATACTGAACAACAAACACTTCACCCAGGTGAAACCACAGGTACGTTACTCTCATCAGTATTATGTGAGGAGGTGTATACTGAACAACAAACACTTCACCCAGGTGAAACCACAGGTACATTACTCTCATCAGTATTATGTGAGGAGGTGTATACTAAACAACAAACACTTCACCCAGGTGACACCACAGGTATGTTACTCTCATCAGTATTATGTGAGGAGGTGTATACTGAACAACAAACACTTCACCCAGGTGACACCACAGGTACGTTACTCTCATCAGTATTATGTGAGGAGGTGTATACTAAACAACAAACACTTCACCCAGGTGAAACCACAGGTACGTTACTCTCATCAGTATTATGTGAGGAGGTGTATACTGAACAACAAACACTTCACCCAGGTGACACCACAGGTACATTACTCTCATCAGTATTATGTGAGGAGGTGTATACTAAACAACAAACACTTCACCCAGGTGACACCACAGGTACGTTACTCTCATCAGTATTATGTGAGGAGGTGTATACTGAACAACAAACACTTCACCCAGGTGACACCACAGATACATTACTCTCATCAGTATTATGTGAGGAGGTGTATACTAAACAACAAACACTTCATCCAGGTGAAACCACAGGTACGTTACTCTCATCAGTATTATGTGAGGAGGTGTATACTGAACAACAAACACTTCACCCAGGTGACACCACAGGTACGTTACTCTCATCAGTGTTATGTGAGGAGGTGTGTACTGAACAACAAACACTTCACCCAGGTGACACCACAGGTACATTACTCTCATCAGTATTATGTGAGGAGGTGTGTACTGAACAACAAACACTTCACCCAGGTGACACCACAGGTACGTTACTCTCATCAGTGTTATGTGAGGAGGTGTGTACTGAACAACAAACACTTCACCCAGGTGACACCACAGGTACGTTACTCTCATCAGTATTATGTGAGGAGGTGTATACTGAACAACAAACACTTCACCCAGGTGACACCACAGGTACGTTACTCTCATCAGTGTTATGTGAGGAGGTGTGTACTGAACAACAAACACTTCACCCAGGTGACACCACAGGTACATTACTCTCATCAGTATTATGTGAGGAGGTGTGTACTGAACAACAAACACTTCACCCAGGTGACACCACAGGTACATTACTCTCATCAGTATTATGTGAGGATGTGTGTACTGAACAACAAACACTTCACCCAGGTGACACCACAGGTACATTACTCTCATCAGTATTATGTGAGGAGGTGTATACTAAACAACAAACACTTCACCCAGGTGACACCACAGGTACGTTACTCTCATCAGTATTATGTGAGGAGGTGTATACTGAACAACAAACACTTCACCCAGGTGACACCACAGGTACATTACTCTCATCAGTATTATGTGAGGAGGTGTATACTAAACAACAAACACTTCACCCAGGTGAAACCACAGGTACGTTACTCTCATCAGTATTATGTGAGGAGGTGTATACTGAACAACAAACACTTCACCCAGGTGACACCACAGGTACGTTACTCTCATCAGTGTTATGTGAGGAGGTGTATACTGAACAACAAACACTTCACCCAGGTGACACCACAGGTACATTACTCTCATCAGTATTATGTGAGGAGGTGTATACTGAACAACAAACACTTCACCCAGGTGACACCACAGGTACATTACTCTCATCAGTATTATGTGAGGAGGTGTATACTAAACAACAAACACTTCACCCAGGTGACACCACAGGTACGTTACTCTCATCAGTATTATGTGAGGAGGTGTATACTGAACAACAAACACTTCACCCAGGTGACACCACAGGTACATTACTCTCATCAGTATTATGTGAGGAGGTGTATACTAAACAACAAACACTTCATCCAGGTGAAACCACAGGTACGTTACTCTCATCAGTATTATGTGAGGAGGTGTATACTGAACAACAAACACTTCACCCAAGTGACACCACAGGTACGTTACTCTCATCAGTGTTATGTGAGGAGGTGTATACTGAACAACAAACACTTCACCCAGTTGACACCACAGGTACTTTACTCTCATCAGTGTTATGTGAGGAGGTGTATACTGAACAAAAACACTTCACCCAGGTGACACCACAGGTACGTTACTCTCATCAGTGTTATGTGAGGAGGTGTATACTGAACAACAAACACTTCACCCAGGTGACACCACAGGTACTTTACTCTCATCAGTGTTATGTGAGGAGGTGTATACTGAACAACAAACACTTCACCCAGTTGACACCACAGGTACGTTACTCTCATCAGTGTTATGTGAGGATGTGTATACTAAACAACAAACACTTCACCCAGGTGACACCACAGGTACATTACTCTCATCAGTATTATGTGAGGAGGTGTATACTAAACAACAAACACTTCACCCAGGTGACACTACACGTACGTTACTCTCATCAGTATTATGTGAGGAGGTGTATACTAAACAACAAACACTTCACCCAGGTGACACTACAGGTACGTTACTCTCATCTGTATTACGTGAGGAGGTGTATACTAAACAACAAACACTTCACCCAGGTGACACCACAGGTACGTTACTCTCATCAGTATTATGTGAGGAGGTGTATACTAAACAACAAACACTTCACCCAGGTGACACTACAGGTACGTTACTCTCATCTGTATTACGTGATGAGGTGTATACTAAACAACAAACACTTCACCCAGGTGACACCACAGGTACGTTACTCTCATCAGTATTATGTGAGGAGGTGTATACTGAACAACAAACACTTCACCCAGGTGACACCACAGGTACATTACTCTCATCAGTATTATGTGAGGAGGTGTATACTGAACAACAAACACTTTACCCAGGTGAAACCACAGGTACGTTACTCTCATCAGTATTATGTGAGGAGGTGTATACTGAACAACAAACACTTCACCCAGGTGAAACCACAGGTACGTTACTCTCATCAGTATTATGTGAGGAGGTGTATACTAAACAACAAACACTTCACCCAGGTGAAACCACAGGTACGTTACTCTCATCAGTATTATGTGAGGAGGTGTATACTGAACAACAAACACTTCACCCAGGTGACACCACAGGTACGTTACTCTCATCAGTGTTATGTGAGGAGGTGTATACTGAACAACAAACACTTCACCCAGGTGACACCACAGGTACATTACTCTCATCAGTATTATGTGAGGAGGTGTATACTGAACAACAAACACTTCACCCAGGTGACACCATAGGTACGTTACTCTCATCAGTATTATGTGAGGAGGTGTATACTGAACAACAAACACTTCACCCAGGTGACACCATAGGTACGTTACTCTCATCAGTAATGTGAGGAGGTGTATACTGAACAACAAACACTTCACCCAAGTGACACCACAGGTACGTTACTCTCATCAGTATTATGTGAGGAGGTGTATACTGAACAACAAACACTTCACCCAGGTGACACCACAGGTACGTTACTCTCATCAGTGTTATGTGAGGAGGTGTATACTGAACAACAAACACTTCACCCAGGTGACACCACAGGTACATTACTCTCATCAGTATTATGTGAGGAGGTGTATACTGAACAACAAACACTTCACCCAGGTGACACCACAGGTACATTACTCTCATCAGTATTATGTGAGGAGGTGTATACTGAACAACAAACACTTCACCCAGGTGACACCACAGGTACATTACTCTCATCAGTATTATGTGAGGAGGTGTATACTGAACAACAAACACTTCACCCAGGTGACACCACAGGTACGTTACTCTCATCAGTATTATGTGAGGAGGTGTAGACTGAACAACAAACACTTCACCCAGGTGACACCATAGGTACGTTACTCTCATCAGTATTATGTGAGGAGGTGTATACTGAACAACAAACACTTCACCCAAGTGACACCACAGGTACGTTACTCTCATCAGTATTATGTGAGGAGGTGTATACTAAACAACAAACACTTCACCCAGGTGACACCACAGGTACGTTACTCTCATCAGTATTATGTGAGGAGGTGTATACTGAACAACAAACACTTCACCCAGGTGACACCACAGGTACATTATACTCTCATCAGTATTACGTGAGGAGGTGTATACTAAACAACAAACACTTCACCCAGGTGACACCACAGGTACATTACTCTCATCAGTATTACGTGAGGAGGTGTATACTAAACAACAAACACTTCACCCAGGTGACACCACAGGTACATTACTCTCATCAGTATTATGTGAGGAGGTGTATACTGAACAACAAACACTTCACCCAGGTGACACCACAGGTACTTTACTCTCATCAGTGTTATGTGAGGTGTATACTGAACAACAAACACTTCACCCAGGTGACACCACAGGTACGTTACTCTCATTAGTATTATGTGAGGTGTATACTAAACAACAAACACTTCACCCAAGTGACACCACAGGTACGTTACTCTCATCAGTATTACGTGAGGAGGTGTATACTGAACAACAAACACTTCACCCAGGTGACACCACAGGTACGTTACTCTCATCAGTATTATGTGAGGAGGTGTATACTGAACAACAAACACTTCACCCAGGTGACACCACAGGTACATTACTCTCATCAGTATTATGTGAGGTGTATACTAAACAACAAACACTTCACCCAGGTGACACCACAGGTACGTTACTCTCATCAGTATTATGTGAGGAGGTGTATACTGAACAACAAACACTTCACCCAGGTGACACCACAGGTACATTACTCTCATCAGTATTATGTGAGGTGTATACTAAACAACAAACACTTCACCCAGGTGACACCACAGGTACATTACTCTCATCAGTATTATGTGAGGAGGTGTATACTGAACAACAAACACTTCACCCAGGTGACACCACAGATACATTACTCTCATCAGTATTATGTGAGGTGTATACTAAACAACAACCACTTCACCCAAGTGACACCACAGGTACGTTACTCTCATCAGTATAATGTGAGGAGGAAATGTGATGTCTTGAGCAAATAAGTCAAACATTTTGTGCAGGACAAATGGGCTACATACATTCCTCCCCAGTTAGTTTGTGGCCTGGGTGTGCATGCAGGTGTAATGATTATACCTTACACACCAGAAATATTATTTCAGTATATGAATCCTACGTATGTGTGGTTGCTGCATGCAAAAGTTTCATTCTGAGAGAGAGAATATACACATGACCATTACCATACTTTCGTGCAAGACCAATACTGTTATATCAGATATTGGCTACACAAAAGTTTGTTGCTGGATACGGTCTTGTAAAAAACGTTGGATGTAGAGGCAGTGAATCAAAATTTATTTAAAAAAACCTGTTTCATTTAACACTGAGGCACTACAACATGTGAACTCCACAAACTGTCTGCAGCCTTCACTAGTCTATCTGTAGCTTATACCTTCAGCTACGCTAGAGATAAAGGCTGAATGAGCTTTCTGCATTCTGGACAATGGAAACGCCAGGAACCCCAATGCTTTGCACTGCAGTAATATACCCAAGCATCTTTGGGTAACCCTGCTAGTAACATAATAATGATTTATATAAAATATCCCATAAAATAGAATAACTATTGAAATAATGTTTATATAATTAGACAAAGCCAGTCGCCGAGTTCTGCCACACAAAGCAATATTCATAAACATGCTTTTTCAATTTAAATTTAATTCACAGACCTCCATCAACACTTGTTGACCAAAATAGCATCTGTCATTGATTCACCATTTTGGGAATCTGCTGTCTCCAGCACGATGGTGCCAGCCATAAATTATGGGATGGTAGTATTTGTCCTGGGTATGCACTTTTCCTTGACATCATGACACTATCGCAGTAGTACTGCAATAGTAAACCTATCCCCAGTACTCACCCCTGTTGTTCCCTGCCCACAGACAAGACTGCCGTGATGCCAACAGACAGCCCTGGTGTGTGTGAGGTGAAACAGGAAGAGGCTCAAACTGAAGACACTGAAGGTGTGAGAGAGGGCAGTGATGCAGGTGATGCCGGTGATGCAGGTGATGCCGGTGATGCAGGTGATGTGAGTGACACCAACACAGAGATCTACGCTGTCAGTCCCAAAGAGGAGGAAGACACGCAGGACCAACACAACACAGGTAGGATGTCAGATTGCACCTTTGCAAATTGCGTTCTGCTGTAATTATACTTGATGATGGCATAGTAGCGCAAATAATTGTGCTGCTATGCCGCTATCGAATATAGTTATGTACATCAGAATGCATGATAATTTATTCTGTGCGTTTAATGTACATTAAAGTGGCTGGACTTTCCTTTGGGTATGAAATAGCAGTGGAAAGAGTGTCAGGAACTCGGGTCTGAATCGTGTACTGCAGTGTCAAACCTTGGACAAGTTCATTCACTTCACACTGCTCGAGTTCACTCATGAATTAGTGCCTGGCTGTAGAGAGTGATCTATATTTGTGTATAGATAGTCTTGATGCATTAATTGGAGCATGGCTGAATGCTTCCCAGAGAGGTCGGGAGGTTCGATTGAACAGGTCTGCCAGGGAGTAAAGTGTAAAGCGCTTTGAGCAGTTCTAAGAACTGGATACTGCGCTATATATATATATGAACTTAACATTTGTTTGTGTTCACTGATTGTCGATGTGGTTCACTATTGTAATCAGCGTTCATTCTCCTGCTGCCCAGGTGACGTCCAGACACCTGTGTGCGGTCAAGCGGAACAGCCTGCGGACACAGCAAGTAAGAAACGCTACAAGTGCAACAAATGCAACTTCACAACCGACCACAAAGGTCGCTTCAACATTCACAGTAAAAGACATGTGACATGTTCTCAATGCAAGGAACACTTCAATACGTCCGCTCAGCTGCGTCGCCATGTACGGACCACGCACGAGAAGCACTGGGCGTGTCCATCATGTGACCAGGTGTTTCCGTCTAAGACACACCTGAAGTGTCACATGCGGAAGGAACATAGACCCGTCGGAAAGCTGACGTTGTTTTCGTGTCAACACTGCAAGCAGAAGTTTGTGACGCGTGACTCGCTGGAGAAACACGAGACGGACAGTCATGTACATACATGTTCCATCTGCAGGGAGTCATTCACGTCTGTGTCAGTGTTGACACGACACAGGGAGATGCAGCACCGCGACGCCATGTTGACGTGTCAGAAGTGTGGGCGGATCTGCTCCACAAAGGGCGCCCTACGCAAGCACCATGCGCGTCACTTAGAGCGCGAGCGTGGCCACTACGCGTGCGATCATTGCGGGAAGAAGTTCACTGCACAGAGCACGCTGTACCACCACAAGCGAGGCATCCACAGTGGTCTACAGCCCTACCAATGTAATATCTGCGAGAAACGTTTCAATTTCAACCACAGTCTCAAATTGCACCTGCTCAGACACAAGGGGGAGCGACCTCACGAGTGTAAACTGTGCGACAAGTCCTACCTGACAGCGTCACATCTCAAGAACCACGTGCAGGCGGTACATGGAAACATACGCAAGTTCCTGTGTCCTATTTGTAACAAGAGTTTCCCCTATGACAATAGCCTCAAGATGCACATGATGTTACACACGGGAACCAAACCATTCATGTGTTGCATCTGCAGCAAGGGATTCGTGTCAAAGAGTGCTCTGCACGTACATGAGGCGTCGCACGTCGACGGGAAGCCATATGAATGCGAGACGTGCCACAAACACTACAAAACACCGATGCTGTTACGTGCCCACAGGCGGCGCCACACGTCAGACGGCACGCGATTCATGTGTGATATCTGTGGCAATACATTCATGTACAAGAGTAACCTTGAAGCGCACTATGTGGTCCATGGCGATTCTCGTATCTACACGTGTAAGACGTGTAATAAATCGTTCAAGACATACGCGACGCTGTACTCCCACCAACTTGTGCACCGGGCAGAGGTGCCGTTCAGATGCAACAGCTGCGGCAAGAGTTTTAAAACGAAGGAGCGAGTGCGAGCACACGAGAAGCGCCACCTAGGACTGAAGCCATTCAGTTGCACGTTGTGCGGCAACAGTTTTCCCGACAAGGGAGGACTATCAAAGCACACCAAGACGGTGCACGCCGCCAGTCCGCGGTTTGCATGTCCCGTGTGCGCGAAGGGCTGTAATCGCATGGACAACTTGCGTGTGCACATGAAGGTGCATGGAGACCCCGGGCTCTTGAACATGCAGATGCATGAGCTGCTGTTTAGACCGGGTGACATAGTTGGCACAGATGGTGCCACTGCCATCGATACCAGCCGGCACAAGCCTGCACAAGACAGTCCTGGAACTGACACAGCAGTCATTCGCGTCACTAATACTCTGGTGACACCACTGCCGTGTCATCCCAGTGTCAACACCACCACCATGATGCCAGTCGGGCAAACACTCCTTGGTAACACCGATATGGTGGCGCCACCTGGTGACACCATTCCTATGGCGCCAGGTACTGCTATCATGTCGATGACAGCGCAGCAGTATGCCTTCTACAGCACGAGTCAGGGCGTTGTGAGTAGCGAACCACAAGAGAGCGCTACTAACAGTCAAACGAACACGTTACCAACGACAACGGTGGACAGCAGCTGTAGCTCGGACCGGATTGTCGCTGGCATTGATCCAACACAACACTACTACACCGCCAGCAATACCAGCCACATGGTGAACAGAATAGTCGACAGGCAGCACCTTCTCAATCTCACATCACCAATAGATGGCAGCACCCTGCCCGTGATGATGTCACAACAGGCCAACACGAGCATGGCAGAACAGCGCCCGATGCCGTATGCGATGCTGTTGACCTCACCCCCTGTTGGTGACCCTGGCAGGAGGTCGACGGAGCTGATGCCAATGGCACCATCGTTGTCAGACCAGTTGTATCGCTCCTATCTGTCGGCCAGCATGGAGGCTATGTCGTCTACCGGCATCGCACCAACAACGGAAACAGAGGAACAGTACTGAGATATCAGTCTGATGACATCAGTCTTAATTGTGCCCCACCCCAGGGAACCAGGTATTAAGTGGCACAGGCCTATTCTACACACGAGCCAAAAATAGCTGTCCAGGTCATGTGCCATCAATTTGTTTTTATTTAGGCAGAAATGCGCACCTTATCATATCACTTTTCAATATCCAGTTCGTCTTCCTCGACAAGTGATATACAAAACTAATAAAATACGTGCATCAAAGAACCAGAACACAATAGAACAATTTCTATCCAGAAACTGCATAAAATTATCATTTAAACATGTGTGCAAGACCAACAGTTTCCTACCTGTTATGACCATGCTCAAATCTGCAGGAGTCAAGATCTAGGTCAGTGTCTACGAGACATGATGGTACACATCTGTGTTATTGTGACATGTTGTCACCAAACAAATCTGGACAAACATTACATGTGTAAATCGACCTTTACTAAATGTTTCTGTGTATGCTGCTGGACGTGTGGATCTTGTGATAGTGACAGCACAGTATAATAATAATTATTATAATGTTGTGTACTGTTTGTGTAATTACAGACTTACGATGCATGCATCTGATCTGTATTTATAATCATGTTATTTATTCAGTATTCTTTCTTTCCATGCTACTCGGACTGTTACATGGTGTAATAGTTGACTGTTTAGACTTTTTTATTATAAATATTATATTCTGTAATATTCATACGATGAAAGTTATATTGCCGAGACTTTTGAAGGGCTACTTTAGAAAACCGTTAACTACCCAGTGTGTATATTTTTTTCATCTACAGCATTTGTGCACGGCAACATATTTTCACAATGTATGTTATTCAGTTGTGTCAGATGCATGTGTTTCGTTGCATCTAATGTCTAAATCATGCAAGTTTTGTGGTTCTTAGCATTGTTAAAATGTTAGTGTAAATAATTCAAGTGCTATGGTCCTGATGATCAGTGTAAATCATTCAAGTTTTGTGGTCCTTGTCATTATAAATAATTCAGGTTCACTGGTCCTGCTGGTTACTGTCGGTGTAACTTGGGAAAATAGTCTTGTCCATCGTGCTGAGTTATGTCAATGTTTCTGTATAGCTGTGTTGTACCGATGTTGAAATCTTGGTTGAGGTGAAAGTTGGGCCAACCTTGGGTATCGATGTTGGGAATGACTTTTTGATGTCTGTTTCTTACTTTGTATCACAGCTTTTTAAATAACACTGAGTAAGTGCATTGGGCTGTTTCTCTCTCCTGTTGTCGATTGCTCACAGATATCATACTTTATTGTCATCTTTAAAGTGGTTTCTTTTTACACTGGTGTGAAATACAATTCCACTACTGATATACATGTATTATTTCACATACTTATATTATACTTGCTAGGATGGAGTTGCTAAAAGCTTATGCTTGTAAATAATAAAATCTTTCATCTTATGCACTATTGTTTTAATTTAGTTGCAATTATTAGTGACTAGTTCATTAGTTGGGTAGAGGAAACATGAGATATACAAATTTGTAAATATGACTTGTTCCTGCTCTCAAACAGGGATGTTATCAAAATATCAGAAGAATGAAAATGAATATTTTAGTAACAAAAAGTGGCTATGATATTCACTTAGGGATATTTAAAAATTCTAAGTTGATGTATGTCTCTCAACCAGTGGTTCTGATTTGTTCCTGCATTATCTGTCAATACCTCTTAGACAATCTACATGGAAACCCTGACTTATACCACAATGATTTGTTCAAACTCAATCTACACCCAAATCCACTGAGAAGCGACTTGTTAATCTAATAATAATAATATGTAATGTTACACCATAAAACTTGCAACAATATTTTATTACTAAAGTGATAACAACAAATTCATAACAACCAATCACTTAATTATACATGGCCAATCTATATGTGCCACTTAGGTTGGATCTGTGTTGATGAATATCACATACAATACATGACAAGTTATTGTCACGCCTGTAACATAATCACATTACGTGACAGGTCTCTCCATTGTTTTATGTTCAACATTCATGAGGTTTGGCCTGACATGACTTGACATCTGTCCAACATTCATGAGGTCGGCTTGACATGACTTGACATCTGTCCAACATTCATGAGGTCGGCTTGACATCTGTCCAACATTCATGAGGTCGGCTTGACATGTCTTGACATCTGTCCAACATGCATGAGGTCGGCTTGACATGTCTTAACATCTGTCCAACATACATGGAATCGGCCTGACATGTCTTATCACATCTGTCCAACATGCATGAGGTCGGCCTGACATGTCTTATGACATCTGTCCAGCATGCATGAGGTCGGCCTTACATGTCTTACGACGTCTGTCCAGCATGCATGAGGTCGGCCCGACATGTCTTATGACGTCTGTCCAACATGCATGAGGTCGGCCCGACATGTCTTATGTCTGTCCAACATGCATGAGGTCGGCCCGACAGAACTCTCCTGTGTCCAGGTTTCGGGCCATCAGTTGTTCTGGAGCCAAGTTGGGCACGCGGTGAGTATAGTGGACACGAGGAATGCAGCAGTCCTACATGGGAAACACACATTTAGGTACACAAGCAGAATGATACACACATCCACAACTAGATATACCTCACACAAACAAGGTTGGTAGGTTTCTTTATCATGTGGTGAAACATGTTTGTTACCATAGTGCTAAGAAATTAAATTAGTATAAAACCATCCTGTAAATATATTTTACTCAAAACTGTCTCTTAGTATTCAAAATATGCTTTATAAGTAGAGTATGTTCAGGCGAACACATGAATATTCAAGCCGTTAGAACAAAAATTTTCAGAAGTATTTCTGTAAGTACCACATAAAAAACAACATAACGTTGCACACGTCTATAGTGGCACAATATCACTGGTGTTATTGGAAAGCACACGTTTTTCTCTTTCACATGGTACCAATAACTAGAAAATAATAGATGATGCAAAGAGATTTATTTCATGGTGGGCAGTCATGTATTGTAAATGCAAATGTGAATCAATAATGGCTGCCTGTGTATCTAAATGGCCAGTGATAATCTTACAGCAATATCCAGACAACAACAAAAGATCAATATGGAAGTAAAAATAGGATGGACATGGACTAGCATGTGCCCAGGAAATATATAAACAGCAAATGCCTAACAGCACTAATGTAGACATCCGGAGGAATGTGGGTCTCCCAAAAACAACACGGTGAACAACTGTTGAAAAGGAAAGAGACCAACTGGGATGGAGAACACGGAGGATGCAAACTGCATAGCTTAAGACAGAATGAGATGGAGAAGTTGCACGGCAGCCTTATGACCCACAAGGCCCACAGAGGGTAGATGAGTTGTAAGTGTAACTAGATCAGACAGAATGAAATGGAGAAGTTGCACGGCAGCCTTATGACCCACAAGGCCCACAGTGGGTAGATGAGTTGTAAGTGTAACTAGATAAGACAGAATGAGATGGAGAAGTTGCACGGCAGCCTTATTACCCGCAAGGCCCACAGAGGGTAGATGAGTTGTACGTGTAATTAGATAAGACAGAATGAGATGGAGAAGTTGCACGGCAGCCTTATGACCCACAAGGCCCAAAGAGGGTAGATGAGTTGTAAGTGTAACTAGATAAGACAGAATGAAATGGAGAAGTTGCACGGCAGCCTTATGAACCACAAGGCCCACAGAGGGTAGATGAGTTGTACGTGTAATTAGATAAGACAGAATGAAATGGAGAAGTTGCATGGCAGCCTTATGACCCACAAGGCCCAAAGAGGGTAGATGAGTTGTAAGTGTAACTAGATAAGACAGAATGAAATGGAGAAGTTGCACGGCAGCCTTATGACCCACAAGGCCCAAAGAGGGTAGATGAGTTGTACGTGTAATTAGATAAGACAGAATGAAATGGAGAAGTTGCACGGCAGCCTTATGACCCACAAGGCCCAAAGAGGGTAGATGAGTTGTAAGTGTAACTAGATAAGACAGAATGAAATGGAGAAGTTGCACGGCAGCCTTATGAACCACAAGGCCCACAGAGGGTAGATGAGTTGTAAGTGTAACTAGATAAGACATAATCCGGCACTAGAATCTGGACCCACTTCGATGTCACTCTTGTAACATGAGTTTTGCCTAACGTTGATACTATAGTTCGTTAGTTCCATCATTCAACATCATCACAGGCATATTTATATTACAAAAATAGTGTGATTTAGTGCACTTTTGAAGACCAAATAGCAACCCGGTTTGCACTAGTCAGCGGCCGTGCGGTACTGCATCACGCACGTAAAATGAGCAACATAGCAGCGTATGTTGATGCAAACCGGCTATTTATGCCTCAAAAGTGCACTAAGACGGAATATTCTTAAACGGAACTGGAACTAAAGCACCGAGGTATCAAAGTTAGGCAAACTTCAAGTTATAATGGTGAAATCGAGGTGGGTCCGGATTCGACACAAGTGCCCAAAATCCTACTGACTGGTAGTTGAGGGCCATTCTGGACACAAGACATAATCCTACTGACCACGAGGTAGGTGAGGGCCACTCTGGACACCTGTGTGCAGCCGTTGAGATGGAGCTCCTCCAGGTAAGGACAGCTGTTGGCCAGGGCAAAGACACTTTTGTCTGTAATATGAGTCACCCCTGACAGCACGACACTGGTGAGGGGGCAGTAGCAGGCCAGGGTACACACCCCAACATCTGTCACCTGTACAATCAATCACAATACACAACTCACATCAGTAATCATATGGCTATAGATTACAGCAATAAGTTGGCTGCCTGCCTGAAGGTTTACGTGGACCATTGGTCATATAATGGTATGGCAGAAACAGTTAAGGTTGACACAGTGTTGTACAATGTGAAAACAAATGCGGTGCATATTGGTCTACCACATATATAATAATCAATCTTTAATCAATCGCCACTGAACATTAACTTCTAACATTTGCGATTGATAAAACTTTGCATGTTTAATTAGCTATCTACATAATCAGAGAGCACTAATGAGACAGCTGTCAATCAAACTGACAGGGGATGAGTCAGAGTTGTATGTCTACACAGAAAATGACCACTTATCACCAAAATGCTATTTACAAAACTGTTGCAAATATCAATTCATTGCAAGTGCTTACATGAGTATTGAGAATATCTGAAGAATTATGAAAATGGACATTAACTTAGAATTCACATTCGAAAAATATGCAATGATAAAAGTCAAACAACAATTATAGTATGCCTGCAATTATTTTGCCCCTAAATCCTTGGAAACCAAGCTCAGAAGCACATAACAATAAATGGATTGGTCAATCTCAAAATCGATAAGCAGTATTCAAGTTGTCAACAGACAGATGGATACACCAGAGAGTTAAGATGGATACACCAGGGAGTTAAGATGGATACACCAGGGAGTTAAGATGGATACACCAGGGAGTTAAGATGGATACACCAGGGAGATTTGATGGACACACCAGGGAGTTAAGATGGACACACCAGGGAGTTAAGATGGACACACCAGGGAGTTAAGATGGACACACCAGGGAGTTAAGATGGACACACCAGGGAGTTAAGATGGACACACCAGGGAGTTAAGATGGACACACCAGGGAGTTAAGATGGGCACACCAGGGAGTTAAGATGGACACACCAGGGAGTTAAGATGGACACACCAGGGAGTTAAGATGGACACACCAGGGAGTTAAGATGGACACACCAGGGAGTTAAGATGGACACACCAGGGAGTTAAGATGGATATACCAGGGAGTTAAGATGGACACACCAGGGAGTTAAGATGGACACACCAGGGAGTTAAGATGGATATACCAGGGAGTTAAGATGGACACACCAGGGAGTTAAGATGGATACACCAGGGAGTTAAGATGGATACACCAGGGAGTTAAGATGGACACACCAGGGAGTTAAGATGGATATACCAGGGAGATTTGATGGATACACCAGGGAGTTAAGATGGACACACCAGGGAGTTAAGATGGACACACCAGGGAGTTAAGATGGATATACCAGGGAGTTAAGATGGACACACCAGGGAGTTAAGATGGATATACCAGGGAGATTTGATGGATACACCAGGGAGTTAAGATGGATACACCAGGGAGATTTGATGGATACACCAGGGAGTTAAGATGGATACACCAGGGAGTTAAGATGGATACACCAGGGAGTTAAGATGGACACACCAGGGAGTTAAGATGGACACACCAGGGAGTTAAGATGGATACACCAGCGAGTTAAGATGGACACACCAGGGAGTTAAGATGGATATACCAGGGAGTTAAGATGGATACACCAGGGAGTTAAGATGGATACACCAGGGAGTTAAGATGGATACACCAGGGTGTTAAGGTGAATACACCTGGGAGTTAAGGTGGATACACCAGGGAGTTAAGATGGATACAACAGGGAGTTAAGACGGATATACCAGAGAGTTAAGACGGATACACCAGGAAGTCAAGATAGATACACCAGGGAGTTAAGATGGATACACCAGGGAGGGTGGATACACAAGGGAGTTAAGGTGGATACACCAGAGTTAAGATGGATACACCAGGGTGTTAAGATGGACACACCAGGGAGTTAAGATGGATATACCAGGGAGTTAAGACGGATACACCAGGGAGTTAAGATGGATACACCAGGGTGTTAAGATGGACACACCAGGGTGTTAAGATGGACACACCAGGGAGTTAAGACGGATATACCAGGGAGTTAAGACGGATACACCAGGAAGTCAAGATAGATACACCAGGGAGTTAAGATGGATACACCAGGGAGGGTGGATACACAAGGGAGTTAAGGTGGATACACCAGAGTTAAGATGGATACACCAGGGAGTTAAGATGGATACACCAGGGAGTTAAGATGGATACACCAGGGAGTTAAGATGGACACACCAGGGAGTTAAGATGGATATACCAGGGAGTTAAGATGGATACACCAGGGAGTTAAGATGGATACACCAGGGAGTTAAGCTGGATACAGAGGTTATAAAGGGATACTGAAATTGTGTAATATTTCCAACTTATCTAACAAGGAGCAAATTCATTCGGTCCAGCAACAGAGATTGCCCCAATCCCAATGTTGGTATTTACTCAAGGAACAAAGAGTAATTCAGAACTGGATGATCAAGGCTGAATAAGCTTTCTTACAGGAGCAAGCAATGTGTATCAATAGGCCAGTTGCTTACTTGATAGTGTCAGGTAGGTACAGGTGTAATGTATCAGACAGGAAGCAAATAGAGAGACCTCAGAGGTGGCACTGAGTGAAAAAAATACAGTCGAAAATGTTGTAAATCACAAATTCTCACCTGACGACATCCCCTGAAGTTGACATCCGTCAGTTTGTGACAGTGCTGTGCGAGTGACAGCAACAATGAGTCGTCAACAAATTCCAGACTACACATGTCAAGTGTCTCCAGGTTGACACAGTGAGTCGACACAGCCCACACGACACTCTCAGCCAACTGAAACACGACAGTGAGTCAACATTGTCACACATGACACTCTCAGCCAATTGAAACATGACACAGTCGATACTGTCACACGACACTCAGCCAACTGAAACATGACACAGTGAGGTGACCCTGCCACACGACACTCTCAGCCAACTGAAACATGACACCGTAAGTCAACATTGTCACACATGACACTCTCAGCCAATAGAAACATGACACAGAGAGTTGATACTGTCACACATGACACTCTCAGCCAACTGAAACATGACACAGTAAGTAAATACTGTCACACACGACACTCTCTCAGCCAACTGAAACATGACACATTGAGTCGATACTGTCACACATGACACTCCCAGTCAACTGAAACATGACACATTGAGTCGATACTGTCACACATGACTCTCAGTCAACTGAAACATGACACATTGAGTCGATACTGTCACACATGACACTCTCAGTCAACTGAAACATGACACAGTGAGTCGACAAGAACCACACAATACGAATAATGATTCAGCATGATGACTGAACAGTGGGTTATCAACAATCTCAATTAAACATGACTTGACAATGTTGACATGACATGTGCACTGAAACACTACATATCATGGTATAGTTTACTGAGCCAACAGAATAGCTTAGCTCACTCAGTGTTCTGTAGAATGGGTAACTACGGTAACTAAGGGCGATATTCAAAGTACAAGCACATGTACAACTGAGATAGAGAGCTGTGATCACACTTGAAGCACTTACATGTGTACAACTGAGATAGAGAGCTGTGATCACACTTGAAGCACTTACATGTGTACAACTGAGATAGAGAGCTGTGATCACACTTGAAGCACTTACATGTGTACAACTGAGATAGAGAGCTGTGATCACACCTGAAGTACTTACATGTGTACAACTGAGATAGAGAGCTGTGATCACACTTGAAGCACTGACATGTGTACAACTGAGATAGAGAGCTGTGATCACACCTGAAGTACTTACATGTGTACAACTGAGATAGAGAGCTGTGATCACACTTGAAGCACTGACATGTGTACAACTGAGATAGAGAGCTGTGATCACACTTGAAGCACTGACATGTGTACAACTGAGATAGAGAGCTGTGATCACACTTGAAGCACTGACATGTGTACAACTGAGATAGAGAGCTGTGATCACACTTGAAGCACTGACATGTGTACAACTGAGATAGAGAGCTGTGATCACACTTGAAGCACTGACATGTGTACAACTGAGATAGAGAGCTGTGATCACACTTGAAGCACTGACATGTGTACAACTGAGATAGAGAGCTGTGATCACACTTGAAGCACTGACATGTGTACAACTGAGATAGAGAGCTGTGATCACACTTGAAGCACTGACATGTGTACAACTGAGATAGAGAGCTGTGATCACACTTGAAGCACTGACATGTGTACAACTGAGATAGAGAGCTGTGATCACACCTGAAGCACTTACATGTGTACAACTGAGATAGAGAGCTGGGATCACACTTGAAGTACTTACATGTGTACAACTGAGGTGGAGAGATGTCATGAGTCCTGCCCGCACAGTGTTCTGTAGCATGGGCAACAAGGTGGAACCAGTCGTATGTTGCAGTCGAGTCATTCCTGAAGAAACAACATTCCAGTATATAAGTTTTACAACTATGCCACCACACAGAAACATGCTCAGTTGAGCAGGCCCTGCTTATCCTCAGTATCGACTTGGCATATTCATCCATAAATAATATTAAGAGTTCATACTGACTGAACACCGTTATTATTTATACATATGTGTGCTTACGTTCTGAGGATTTATATGCACAATAAGTCGGCCATGTCGTAAAAACGGAAGAAGACAACCTGACACCTCCAACATGGACACCTGTAGGGAGGTGTAAAGAGCAATCAAAGAAAACCTGGCAAAAAACTGTAGAAAAACATTAAATGTGATGGAAACTGTGGAATGAAGCCACGTGTGTGGTCGTAGCGAGAGTTGGAGGCCGTGTACTTCAGCCTTAAGAGCCACAACACCTGAAAGCCTGGTGGGTTTTTGTTACGTAGACTCAACCAATGGTTGTAGTTATTAGTTGAACTCCCTAAAAATGTTTGGTCAACGGTGCTGGATTGAGAGCCAACCATTTCCAATGTATTCATGGGTACCTGCCACGACAGTAAGTGACAATAATGGTACCTGCCACGACAGTAAGTGACAATAATGGTACCTGCCACGACAGTAAGTGACCGTGGGTGCCTGCCACCACAGTAAGTGACCTTGGATATCTACCACCACAGTAAGTGACCGTGGCTACCTGCCACCACACAAGTGACCATGGGTACCTGACACCACAGTGACTGTGGGTACCTGCCACCACAATGATCGTGGGTACCTGCCACCACAGTAAGTGACCATGGGTATCTGCCACGACAGTAAGTGACCGTGGGTACCTGCCACGACAGTAAGTGACCATGGGTATCTGCCACCACAGTGACTGTGGGTACCTGCCACCACAGTAAGTGACCATTTGTATCTGCCACCACAGTAAGTGACATTAATGACTGTTTCCAAACTGAATGTTTTGTTTACAATTTGAACATTTCAGTGGTGCAACACTGAAATTGTAAACACCATTTCTGGCTTATTAAACACAATCTGGTTGGCAGTAAACCTTCAACATATTTATTCTATTATTCAGAACATTATATTAATTAAAAATGAAGAACAATTAGCCTCACCTTATGAGGATATAGGTTTTTGTATTACAAGTTAGTTTGACTCACCAAGGATCTGAAGCTGGACACAGTAAGTGGTAATGGACTTGAGTCCAGCATCGGTCAATGTGGACATGACACTGCCACTGAGGTCAATCTCCTCCAGGTGACCACCCACAGTGGACAGGATCTAACAAATGTCACATCACTGACACATTAGGCTGACATGCGTATATCACACACAACATATTGGCATAAATTGGCATCGTAATCATTTGTTTGTTTTATAAAGGAAATTGTGTATTCAATTTAGAGTAATTCTATATTACATATTAATGTGTTGTCAAATTAAGGGGGGGTCCCATAAGTTCGCAAAGCCTAAACAAAGTAGACTGATTGATATTGGTTGAAAGCATCACCCACTCACAGTAATGCTGTAATACAGGGTGGCGTACTGCAGATTGTGAATAATCTAAAATGGTTTCTAAGACCACAACCGGTAGTAGCCACAGGATTCAATTAACATGGTTGCCAAAATAATTACCAACTATGCTGCCTGGTTCTCATGTTCACACTAGCGATATTGTGCATTAATTGATGTTCCACTCACAATTTATTGTCCCCTCTATACCTAATGCTGTACATTTGGGGGGACTTTGCAAATGTATGTGACCGCCCCTTAAGGGTCACACAGCAGGGTTGTAAACAGGTTACGTCATACAAATATGTAAATGTGCAATACATGTGTAATTAACATTGTACATGCGTAATTAACATAGTACATGCATAATTAACATTGTACCTCCATGTTTATTGTAGTCCCACACCATAGCAGTATTTTGTGGAATTTCAACCTCAAACATAGGAGGACTTTAATACTATCCACCTCCCAGAGGAAGCAGTTATCAACAGGACAGAGAACATTTAGAGGGTGTCTGTTTCATTCCTATGCTATCATGAGATGTACTTCATCCCACATGTGGTTGTGATGTCAGAAACTTGGCCCATTACACCAAAATCCAGGACATTACCTTTATTTGTGGAGAGAGCTTCCTGCTACCCTGCTGACAAAAATGACACTAGGTGTTTACATGCATTTATAAATGGAGGGGTCGCAGAATGCTCTCTCCATCACTGTCATCTGTCTTTGTAACATTTGTATGTGAAGAGGTCGCAGAATGCTCTCTCCATCACTATCATCTGTCTTTGTAACATTTGTATGTGGAGGGGTCGCAGAATGCTCTCTCAATTACTGTCATCTGTCTTTGTAACATTTGTATGTGGAGGGGTCGCAGAATGCTCTCTCCATCACTGTCATCTGTCTTTGTAACATTTGTATGTGGAGGGGTCGCAGAATGCTCTCTCCATCACTGTCATCTGTCTTTGTAACATTTGTATGTGGAGGGGTCGCAGAATGCTCTCTCCATCACTGTCATCTGTCTTTGTAACATTTGTATGTGGAGGGGTCGCAGAATGCTCTCTCCACCACTGGCATCTGTCTTTGTAACATCTGTACGTGGATGGGTTGCAGAATGCTCTCTCCATTACAATCATCTGTCTTTGTAACATTTGTACATGGAGGGGTCGCAGAATGCTCTCACCATTACTATCATCTGTCTTTGTAACATTTGTATGTGGAGTGGTCGCAGAATGCTCTCACCATTACTATCATCTGTCTTTGTAACATTTGTACGTGGAGGGGTTGCAGAATGCTCTCTCCATCACTATCATCTGTCTTTGTAACATTTGTATGTGAAGAGGTCGCAGAATGCTCTCTCCATCACTATCATCTGTCTTTGTAACATTTGTATGTGGAGGGGTCGCAGAATGCTCTCTCCATCACTGTGATCTGTCTTTGTAACATTTGTATGTGAAGAGGTCGCAGAATGCTCTCTCCATCACTATCATCTGTCTTTGTAACATTTGTATGTGGAGGGGTTGCAGAATGCTCTCTCCATCACTATCATCTGTCTTTGTAACATTTGTACGTGGAGGGGTTGCAGAATGCTCTCTCCATCACTATCATCTGTCTTTGTAACATTTGTATGTGAAGAGGTCGCAGAATGCTCTCTCCATCACTATCATCTGTCTTTGTAACATTTGTATGTGGAGGGGTCGCAGAATGCTCTCTCCATCACTATCATCTGTCTTTGTAACATTTTTACATGGAGGGGTCGCAGAATGCTCTCTCCATCACTATCATCTGTCTTTGTAACATTTGTACGTGGAGGGGTCGCAGAATGCTCTCTCCATCACTATCATCTGTCTTTGTAACATTTGTATGTGGAGGGGTCGCAGAATGCTCTCTCCATCACTGTCATCTGTCTTTGTAACATTTGTATGTGGAGGGGTCGCAGAATGCTCTCTCCATCACTATCATCTGTCTTTGTAACATTTTTACATGGAGGGGTCGCAGAATGCCCTCTCCATTACTGTCATCTGTCTTTGTAACATTTTTACATGGAGGGGTCGCAGAATGCCCTCTCCATTACTGTCATCTGTCTTTGTAACATTAGTACATGGAGGGGTCGCAGAATGCCCTCTTCATTACTGTCATCTGTCTTTGTAACATGTGTACATGGAGGGGTCGCAGAATGCTCTCTCCATTACTGTCATCTGTCTTTGTAACATTTGTACATGGAGGGTAGTAGAAGGCTCTCTCAATCACTGTCATCGGTCTTTGTAACATTTGTAAATGGAGGGGTTGCAGAATGCTCTCTCCGTCACTGTCATCTGTAACATTTGTACATGGAGGGGTTGCAGAAGGTTCTCTCCATTACTGTCATCTGTCTCTGTAACATTTGTACATGGAGGGGTTGCAGAATGCTCTCTCCATTACTGTCATATGTCTTTGTAACATTTGTACATGGAGGGGTCGCAGAATGCCCTCTCCATTACTGTCATCTGTCTTTGTAACATTTGTACATGGAGGGGTCGCAGAATGCCCTCTCCATTACTGTCATCTGTCTTTGTAACATCTGTACATGGAGGAGTCGGAGAATGCTCTCTCCGTCACTGTCATCTGTCTTTGTAACATTTGTATGTGGAGGGGTCGGAGAATGCTCTCTCCATTACTGTCATCTGTCTGCAAATACTTCAACATATGCATTATATTCTTAGGAACATTAAATGAAAAATGAAGAACAGACAGCCCAGGTTTAAAGTCAACATTGTTGTTGGTGCCTGGTATTAGCACCTACATCTAGGTTTCAGAGTGAAGAGGGATGGCTGCTAATCCACAGAAGAAGCCCACATAGAGATAAACTATTCACCTGCTCCATGGTGGTATCGTTGAGGGCGGGTACACCACAGAAGTGCACCTGTTTGAGATTGCGCAGTCTACACATGGCACTCACGAGGAGTTTCTCATCCTGTAACAGCACTCCACACAGACTGAGTTCACGCAACGTGTCAGACAGAGACAGCAGACACTTGGCAGCCACGCCTGACTGCAGTCTGCTACAGTATGACAGGTCCAGGGAGTGCAGACTGCGACACCGCTCAGCAATCTGGCACAGGACATAATGACTTTATAGTCACCTCTTTCACCAATCTGTCACTTTAAATTGCAGCTTTATAGACATCTCTCTCACCAATCTGTCAATGGACATGACGGCTTTATAGACATGTCTCTCACCAATCAGTCACATGACATGACAGCTTTATAGACATCTCTCTCACCAATCTGTCACAAACATGACAACTTTATAGCCATCTCTTTCACCAATCTGTCACATACATGACAAATTTATAAATATCTCTTTCACCAATCTGTCAAATATGTAACAGCTTTATAGACATATCTTTCATCAATCTGTCACATACATGACTGCTTTACAGTTACCTATCTCACCAACCTAATACAGCATGTTAGTTCTATAAGCACTTATCTAAGCAATCTGTCATAGTATATGGCAGCTTAATGGACATCTCTCTCACCAATCTGTCACAGTACATGAGATTTTATAGTCACTTCTCTCACCAATCTGTCAGTGTCACATACGTGAAAGCTTTATAGCCACTTCTCTCACCAATCTGTCAGTGTCACATACGTGAAAGTTTTATAGCCACTTCTCTCACCAATCTGTCATGAAAGTTTTATAGCCACTTCTCTCACCAATCTGTCAGTGTCACATACGTGAAAGTTTTATAGCCATTTCTCTCCCAATCTGTCAGTGTCACATACGTGAAAGCTTTAGAGCCACTTCTCTCACCAATCTGTCAGTGTCACATACGTGAAAGCTTTATAGTCACTTCTCTCACCAATCTGTCACAGGACATAACAGTTTTATAGTCATATTTCTCACCACACATATCATAATTATATCTGGTGAATCCACATTAGAGCATTATATCAATGACATGTACATGGTATATGTGTGACAGCAGCAGAATGTGTGTTTACCTACCTTTGACATACCTGTTTCTGTAACTTTATTCCATCCTTGAATGTTCAGCCTGCATCATGAGAATAACACATTAACCCATCAGGCCATCACCATTCAAACAATGTTTTGTCATACTAACACTGTGAAATGATTTTAAATATTAACTGCACCTTATTTACATTAACATTTTGAAATGATTACACTGCTACATTAGGTGCCCAAGATTACAGCAATGTTCTTATATTTCCATACTCAAAACTAACAATGATATGAGTGAAACAAATAATTAATTGGTTGAATAAAGTAGTGTGAATAGAAATGTAAAAAATAACAAATATCTCAGAAGTGTGAGTTGCCCATAAATACAAAAGATGTTGTATTTTTGAAAGCCAAAGCCTTCTTTGTCTACTTCCATCCAGGCAATCTTGTTAAATGGATGGCTATCTTGTTCAATCTAGATAACATTACATGGGCGGATCCATCATGCACCTTTTATTTTGGCAGAAATTTTCTATCAAGAGAATCAGTTGTCAGGACACCACTACTAGGTGGCAGCTTCCTCCAATCTTGTTCCTCAGAAAAGGATATTTCTCATATAAATTAGAGGTGTTGCCACAAGTACTTCCTTCCCTCAGGAGTTCTGATTACTCCCTCCACATTCATGCCTTGTTTTCCTATTTCCCCATCACAAAAGGCGACCCTTTTTATAACATACCGGTAAGTATGTTTGTGTGTGTGGATTTGCTGGTGTGGTGGCACGCATGCATCAGCGTATATGTCATGTATACATGCGCGCTTACCCACATTGTAGTGAACACAAACTGACAAGAATACAACTTTATTCCGTCAGAACATAATGCGTGTAGTCGATCACATGAGTTCACCTAACTAGGTCAGGGTGCGATCAAAGAAAGAGGTCAAGTCCACTGACTAGGCCGCTACACAACCCCCCTCCAGCACCCGTTATAGGAGAGTATAGCGTTCAGGACCTCCGACTAGGCGGCCGGATCTCGTCCCCACGTTGGTAGCTGGACGACCACGAGGGGCTCGTTTGGCAGCTTCGACAGGTTTCACCGGATCAAGGAATGCAGGTTTGAGGCAATCGATGCTCACACTGTCTTGTCAATTGCCGTAGTCGAGCAGGAACGTCTTATCGCCGAGCGTCAAGACCTTGTAAGGTCCCTGATAAGGTGATGTGAGAGGCGGGCGGTGAATATCAAGGCGGACAAACACGTAAATACATGGTATAGTCAGGGTCACCAATGTAGTGAACACAAACTGACAAGAATACAACTTTATTCCGTCAGAACATAATGTGTGTAGTCGATCACATGAGTTCACGTAACTAGGTCAGGGTGCGATCAAAGAAAGAGGTCAAGTCCACTGACTAGGCCGCTACAACATCCTACCACCCAGTTGTCTTATGGGAAACTGGGCACACCCTTTCCGATCATTTTATTGTACCTACATAGTGATATCTGGACAATGGTCAGCCAAGGCAATGAGACTATCATCTCCAACCATGTGAATGTCAGCAACATCTAGGACTTCCTGCAACAGTAACCCTCTCCATCTCAAACCAACACACTTCTTCACACAGCACCAACTATTAAAGGTAAAATATGTCATCATCGTTTTTATAATAAAACTGTGTTAGACTGTTGGTCACCATGTGATGTAAACGTGATATCTGTGGCAAAAACCAAATGGTTAATTATATTTAACAACGGTGGCTCATCAAACAAATCTAGGTGGTGAAGAAGGTAAAATGGGTAAATGTTCAGGCATAGACACCAGATAGAAGAGACCAACAGCTTTTAGTGCCCCCCAAAAAAAACTAACCAGGCTAGACCGTGCATAGTATGTGCATACAACACAAGATTTTCTTCTTCGTTCTTTCAATATTCTTTTTTAATCAAGATATCCCATATATCACACATCTTGGTACACTAACAAAAATTTGATGAGTTCATTGTGTTGCTAAAAAAAATCATGATGAAATATTTACGTCTGTTTTGTTGTTCAATAGGGTAATAATTTACATACCAGTTTATTCTTCAAGGCTTCAGCAACACAAATAATCGCCGAGTCATCCAATTTGGTGCAAGTAGCCAACACCAGGTGTTTGATATTCTTGTTCCGTGACAGAAATATTTGTAAACCTGAAGTTTTAAAAAATACCAAAATAAAATAGAACTTCTAAACACTTCATGCACACACCTGCACGTGTGCATGTGTGTGTGTGCGTGTGCTCACACACACACACACACACACACATTACCAAAAAACACCATGGAGAAATTCTTTTAAATGATCAAATCATGAGAACTATTGTTCAAAGCAGGTTCTATTGAGAGTTTCCATGTCATTTTATAATGTGAATTCACATAATGCTGCATACATTTGATACAGTATTCAAAATGCGACAATAATGGAAAACAAAACTTGAACATTTTGAACGACCTATCGAGAAACTTGCTGGAACATTTGAGAAAAATGTTTGAAAACAACTTAACACAGGAGGTTCCTAATAAGTTTTTTAATATAGAATGGTCATTCCAAATAATTGGTTTATATTAAATTCTGTAGTTTTCAAGCAGAGCAATACCTTGTGTTGTTATACCTAGACACCCACTGATGTCCACCTTGGTCAGTTCGTCCGACTGGACCTGTCGTAGGCCCATCCATGTCAGTGATGGAAGCTTCTGTAGCTCAAGACTTTGAAGTTCGTTTTGTCCTTTGGTTACAGCCTCAATTCCTACATCTGCAAAATTAACAATATTGCTAAGAATCTTCTATACATGTTTGTTATCTATAAAGATGTTTTAATAGTTCGTTTATAGACAATAGTGTTCGACTGAACAGATCTGTCACAGGGCAAAGTTAAAAGGAGTCCTATAATTGTGCTAACGACATAGCATGTTGTAGTTGATTTCATGTGATAAGTATTACACTAGGTAGAGGTTTGATTTTTCTTTAAAAAAAGTATAAAACTAGATTGATAATTGCAAAAAGTTGAACTGCTGATGCAGTTTTACAATCGATATAATCTTAAAATGTTTAATTTCATTTTTGATCTCAATGTTTCCAATATTTAAATTTTTTATTAGTTATTTATTCTTCCCCACTCACCTTCCCCACTACTAGTGACAAGCATGTAGGTTTGATCTTACCTGTAACTGACTTGCAGTGATCTATTGTCAAGTGATGTAATTTACAACCACACAGACCAAGTTGTTTCAATACTGCATCCGTCACGCCAACACATCGCTTAAAAGTTATTCTTTTCAACAGCGCAGAAAAAAGGTTGTATGTTATGAGAGGCAGATAGTCAGATGTAAACATGTCATGATAGCCCAGCCTCTCTATCAATGTCTCCTTGTGTACAGGGGCAAGAAATGATCCAACACGATTGATCGCGTTTAGGTTGGTGGCAATGTGTGTTAGGCAGATGTCGTAAAGGGTTTTCATTGTGACAGCACTGTCAACGATAGTTCATCGACTCGGTCCAGTTAGTACACGGCAAAGAACTGTCGGATATCCCTCCGTATACTATACTCTATAGTATAGGTCCTATACGTTTACCGACTGGTGTCGGTGATTCATAATGCCTGCCGGTTTCGTGACTTTCATACTTCCGACTTTTTGAAACTTGTTTAAAGTTTTGGGGGCTAGACTTGAACGTTACCTTGCCTTGGCAAAAACATTAACTGACAGGAGACGCAAGTACAACCTACAACACTTCCACCCGCAAATGTGTGTATACAATTTGTACACTCCACAACGTTGTACATACATAGTTAAATTATTGACAACGGAAGTTTGTGTAGATGTCAACAGTGGTTCTCGCCAGGTGGCACCACTTTGAAGGGTTCAGATAAGTATTTTTTACTTTCCGGTATTCCTGCATGAGCTACTTTTTCAGAATATAATATTAAGCAGTTCATAGTTCCCGTAAACGGTTTTTAAACGAAACATTATATTGAAGATCCTCTTTGGCTTGGCTGCCTTGACATAGAAATTGGAATTTGTTTTTTTAGTATATTTAGTAAGAAATTTAGAGAACGTTTTAAACACTCAGTCGCTAAATAGTTTTAGTCCAGTCATTTTATGGCCAAAAAAGGCTCAACCTGCCACTAATTGCAACAAAAAGTACGTTGTGTGGAACATACTCAGTTATGTGTCCACTATCACATATCAAAAATAGAAATGAATCGCATGTGGGCAAACCCCCAAATCGTCATAATATACTACTAATCATTATAAGAGCACTTGTAGTTTAGATGTACAGATCATCTTACCTGGTTTTCTTACATATTTGACATCTGCTGATCTTTTAGAAACATTATCTTGTGCATTGAATCAGCCGGGTATTGGGTAATAGTAGTTTAATATGAATATTTTGAAAATAAATGAAACAAAATGGGTACTTTTGCAGTTTAGGCCCGCACCTCGATAAAACCACGATAAAGGTCACTTACAGTCACCAAACTTCACATCACGTATCTACAACACCTATTCTACACATATACGCTTGTCACGTGATCAAACAATTACATTTACTGTCTTTTATTGATCAAAATGTACAAGAAATTCACTCGTTTTTGCGTGTATACATTAGATCCACCAGTAGGTGGCACCACTTTATGGTTGACTTCAGATGTGGGGATAGATCACAATTCACATTTCAATAATATTGCACCTGTTATCATCGGATACCAGGCTGCATTAAATCAAACCTGGCCATTGATTTTTTTCAGAGATGGATGTAACCCTGACATAGTATTGTGCAATATGTAAAAAAATTGACTGGTGATTCAGCAAAAGCTACCGTTGATAAAAAGGGAGTGAAAGCATTAATACAGCCAGCGAAGAAAGGAAAGATAATATATAATCACTGTACCTGGACAACAAGTCCATCGCTATTGCAGACTCAATTACTGTAATAATAATAATGAAATTCGTTGAGTAACTAAAGTGGATAAAAATGCGGGGATATACACTAATGCATGTGTTCTATGATCGGCAGGACAGTTCAGTTTTTACAAAAACTGTGTTTTCTTTGGCCAAGAAGCCAACGGTGGTAGGAAGACAAAACAATCTGACATTGTTCCAATACAAACCATCGCCTTGAAAGATAATGTTTTATCGACATGTCGTGAAAGACATGATGCATGGTCCGACTCCGTGCAAGCAAGGCTGTTACATGTGCATGGTCCGACTCCGTGCAAGCAAGGCTGTTACATGATGCATGGTCCGACTCCGTGCAAGCAAGGCTGTTACATGATGCATGGTCCGACTCCGTGCAAGCAAGGCTGTTACATGTGCATGATCCGACTCCGTGCAAGTAAGACTGTTACATGATGCATGGTCCGACTCCGTGCAAGCAAGGCTGTTACATGTGCATGGTCCGACTCCGTGCAAGCAAGGCTGTTACATGTGCATGATTTTCCTGCTGCTGATGCCATGCACCATCAAGCATGCAGCATACATTTCCGGACAATGAAAGACATCCCAAAGAAGTTTGAAAGCGAAGTACGACGTGTTCCGAAGAAAACGAAAATCGGACGACCAACTGACGAAGAAAAAACAAATGCATTCATCAAGGTTGTCCAATTTCTGGAAGAAAATGATCACGAGGAGATAACTATCAATGACCTGGTTAGCAAAATGCTGATATTTATGACCGGCTCAGAAAATGAACCATATGGAAAAACTCTTATGAGAGCAAAGCTCGAGGAATATTTTGGGACCAGGATAATAACCACTCGGATCAATTGAAAGGCAAATGTAGTCACTTTCAATAGCACCGAAGACGCCGTCCTTCAGGAATTTCATACACGTGAAAAGGGTGACATTGAAATGGAGAAATAAACATTATAGAAACTGCTGCAAAACTCATTCGGGATATCAAATCAATAAAAACATCGACTGAGTCAGATCCATCCAACCATGAAATGGAATCTGAAGCGGAATGCTTCAGCTTCCTGCCAGGAAGTCTGAAGCGTCTGCTGGAAGGGATCATTGTGGGGAAAGATGTTCGTCTGAAGATAGCATACATTGGATAGGCGATTATGCAGGCAACCCGTCCAAGAGTTCTGACTGTGCCACTACAAGTTGGGTTGGGAGTACAAATCCATCATCATTTTGCATCGTGTTTCCTTGTAGACAGACACACTGAACAGCCATGGATTCTGTTGTCCATATAATGAAGTGCAGAAGTTTGAAAAGAATGCGGCATTTGCACAAGGGACCACCATACCCGATTTCACATCGTTGGGGTTTGTTCAATATGCAGCAGACAATGTGGACCATAACATCCGGACATTAGACGGCAGTGGAGCATTTCACGGAATGGGAATAATTGCTACAGTAACTCCTGGTACAAGGAAAACCCAATCTATTTAAAAAAGAAATGTCACTGGCAAAGAAATATGCACTTTGGGACGCACACAAATCCGCTTCCACAGAGAAGAAAGACACGGCCTGTCAGCAGTAGAATATCGGACACTAGTCAGCATGAAACCAAGTGACCCGACAGGCCAGCTGGACATTCTATGAAAGACATCCCTCCTATTTGGAGAAGTCATCAGTAATCCTTCCGATGACTGACATGAGTTCAAGTGATGCCACATGCATATTTTCAACATCAGTGTTTGTGTGTGACTGTGAGCATGCTCGTTGCCATGGTGTTACCCCGGTCATCACATTTGACCAGCCTCTTTGGTGGAAAGCCCTCATGATTATAATCAGCGAACCTGTAGGAAGTGACCTGCATAGAATTACCTTGCACTTTGGTGGTTTTCACACAAAACTGAGTTTTCTTTGGTGCATTGGACATCTGATAGTCGGGGACTAAAGGAACAAATGGAACTTGAGTATGCCCCTAAACCAGTTGAACAGATCATGACAGGGAAACCCATATCGCGCGCAGTACGAGCACATCTTCTTGTTGATGCAGCTGACAACACACTTATTGAAGTGTCTGTATGACGTCAGCATGCCCATTTAAATGAAAAATACCCACATGATGTAAAAGAACAAGACTCAGACAATGAAACAATTAGAACAACATCGTTGTCACTTTTATTTAATAACATTCCTGATATAGTCAAAGAAAAACTTAGTACACATCGTTTACAACGATTTGCTAAGTATGTTTAACTTTATTTCAAAAAAAATTATCAAGTAACATGCACAAGGCAAACTGCTATATATGTAAACAAAATTAAGAACTGACGACCACCTATCAACGTTATACAGTGAAAAGACAGTGCTGAAACGACAAACACCATAATCATGTAAGCTTGCTCACCACACACGTGCTCACACTAATGCACAAACTCATGCACACATGCACGCACACACATGCACTTTTTCTATGCACATAAAATCTGAGATTATTAATGTTGGGTTTTATTTTTTTTTTTTCAAGAAAGGAATTAAAAATTTTGACATGGATGTATTACATGCTTTATTTGAAATGTCTGACAGGTCAAATAAAAGAACTTCTTTTCCTGTGGAACTCCTGGGTCAAATGCAAGTGAAGTTGAAGTTCGATTAAATTAAAAGCACAGCCGGCAGCAGACAGAAAACGGTGTTTCGTCCACCCTCGACACAGTGGCACTTGTGTAGTGACAAATTTTCACTATCTAAATCACCTTTCATATTAAATTCGCATCCCTGTGTCTGCGTGTGTGTTGGGGTGCATGCGTGTGTGTACATATTTGCGGCATATTGTGCACGCGTAGTCGTACAAGTCCCTTATCAGCACGAATAATTCAATGAAGTACGTCTTATTGAAAATAATGTCATTGAATTGACTTTGTTCATTGCTTTTCTAATGTTTGTATGCCTAAAGTTACTTTTACAATCACACATATTCGTGTAACTTTAAAGTTTTGTTTCATTATTTTTATTTGTTACTTTTAATTTTTATATTAAGCAACTGTTTGAAAAGTTACTACAACAATGCTCTTCATTCCCAACATATAGGCTAAACCTCTGGGATAGAAAAACATAAATTCTCAAATTGTGGTATACATTTGTATGTTTCTGTAGCAGAAGTTTGTATGATGCAGTAAATGGACACCCAATGAATGATACGGAACATTTTGTGGCAGCGGGATTCCATCTACTTGTTATTGTTTTCACAAGGTCAACACTTGTCATTTAAGTTTCTAGAATGCTATGATGAAGCTGTCTACGTAGGGTCTACAACAGGTCGATTCTGGCAGATGAATGTGCTGAACCCATCTTGTAAGTCTGAGTCATGGAAGGTAGTCTTGCAATGTCCCACGTAGATGGAGACAAGCCCTATTAGATGACCACAAGTTAATTGCCTCAATGTCTCGAGGAAATGTCATGAGAAGAAATTAGGCAAACTACTATAGTGGAGCAGCACTGCAAAGGTTTTGTGAATTTTGTGTTAAAAGCACCACATTTGCTGCACAAATAGACTGAGACTGATTATAATAAAGATATAGATACTGAGCCATTGCAAATTTGGTCCGAGATAGCAATGGGGGCCGTTTTACAGAATGGTGATCAGGAATTTAATCATTGCTCTGAACTGCTAACTCCAGTTTTGGGATTGGAATATTACTATTGTCTTTCACCGTCACAGATTATGTGTTACTGATTGTATTAAAAATGTATCTACAACTACAGCAAGTCTAATAGTTTATTCCATTTTACAATAGTCAGTGTCATAAGTGTACATAATTATCATTCAACAAATATATTTATAAAATGTAAACACCTACAATAGAATGCTTAGACAACATATTAAAATAATATAATTGTATTTTTTAAATACGTATTCTACTTCACACGTCATATTATACATTGAGACTTAGGAAAATATGACTGTATATTGATCATATTACAAATGTGTAACTGTAGTTTCATGCCAACATTTTTGGGGACAAAGTTGCTAGTATTTCGACAACCATATGTTTTGTGAAATAACACTTACCACGGTAATTCATCATTGTAAACTTTGGTTACAGGGTTATGAGATCTGGAAGATATTGCAAAACATGGCAAGTTTCTTCATCCGTCATTTAGTTCCTGTTCTAACATCTGCATCTTTCCCAGCATTTGTGCAAGACGCAGTCAACGTATGGAAACAGGGTTTTGTTGAATTCTTTATGTCTCTTATCTTGAGTCGCTGCTATCAGTAGACTCGTCAGGTACCTTATCACCCACAGGAGTGGAGACAAAGACAGTAGGTGGACCATATAATAGGTCTTGGTCCACGGTGTGTCCTGTTGTGTCCAGTGTGTTGTCCACTTGTTCGCCCATGTCCACATCTACTGCCACTGCAGACAAAGGTTTTATTAGGCTGTATATGACCATCGTATTTGAAAACAAACCTGGCAGCAAGCTAGATTACATAAATAATTCACCTAATACCCTATCTAAAATATAAGAGTAATTATACATGTAATCTTCATTATGAAACATTGTAGTATTCGGTCTAGAACCTATTACAACTGACCCATCGTGGCAATAATGTTTTGAAGTATTGTAATTGTAACTTTTTTTAGTATAGGTAACTTCTTATTTATAGCACGACACATGCAAGCCTTAGACCTTTTAATTCAAACGTCATCGCGACTTCTCTGGCATACAATCACTTGTTCACACATATACACACCACTGTTTATAGCCAGGTACTCTTTTATTCAGCTCAGTGAACTGAATCAATCTGGAGTGAATTACACATCAATGCAGCATCATTATAATAGACAAATGCCATTAAATCTAACCATGCATTCGATGCACAGTCAGAAGTCGTCAACAAATGATGGAGACAATGCAACTGTAGTACTCCAACGGCTTACACTATCCCCTACAGACATGGAAACAAAACTCTCACCTGCTGGAATGTTGTTTTGAAGTTCCTGTGTGAGATATGTCTCGATATCCTGGTGGTGTGTTGTGAGGGCCCCACACATGTTCGCTGACCACTCGGCCATGTCATGTGCTGCCCCCTGCAGGCCACATAGATGTCGCTGCACCCGGGCACTCATTCTGCTGTGCTGGACAGTTTGTTTCTTGTAGATTTCATCGACTGCCGTCGAACAATCTTCCTGCAGCTCCTGTCATCATAAATGATCAACTCAATAGACAATATTTACGACTGTATCACTACTACGGTGACGCTGTTACCTAACAAAGCTAGTATTAAAGGGAAACAAAGGACATCTTTTTGGGCCTATGCATCTGAAACAGTTAATAAAACTAACCATTAACAACTACAATCAAGAATATTGCACCAGCAGCTTACTAGTATAACCTTGCTGAAGACACATCAATACATGGGTCTAAGTTAGTGAACCACCGGTTGTACCACGTTTACATGAAACAGTAATATTTGCATATTTCTTGAGATAAAGTTTGATGACCCAGTAACACATTTATTGAAATTGAAAGTAAACAGCTAAACATCATGTTTGTTGATACACAATTTGCTTGCAATTGTAATGATGAAACAACAGTTGTGTGAAGCTTATCTTAAGCATGTGATGCTTACTAAGCATTGATGCAAACAACTGTTTCTTCTAATTTTATACTACACTGTGATACTTTGTTGGAGAAAACAGAATGTAATAAACTAGTAAATATAGCTTTAGGCTTAACGTATTTTTTTTTTAAGACATGACCAGAGATATTGGGAATAGGAAGATGAGACACTCCAATGTGCATGTATTTATGTTTTTATTTTTTGCAGCGCCCTCCAGTGGCTTACGAATAACCGAGATGAGTACATAAACACCCTTCTCTTCCTCTGGTGGTATGCTATATTCGCCAGGTGTCACCAGTAAATTGGATTTAACTTCACATCTTATTCACAGCAACACTGTGAATGCGACATGCTGTATTTTGACTTGGGATTGAATGATATTGCTAGTCTAGGAACAAAATTTCAAAAGGGCTCTAGAAAACACTTTAGGAGTACCTAAATGTTAGAAGCTGTCATGAATGCTAGGATTTATCTATAATTTTTATGACATCACAACCAGCCCAGATGACACTTTCTATTGTGATGTCTTACTGCATAGCGAGCTATTTTGTGAAAATGTAGGCAGGGCTTTTTGAACATGTACACAATCGGCTATATATCTACTAATTATAGGGCTACACAATCAAATGTTGTGTCAACTCGTGTGGAAAAATGAGGCATTTAAGTGCAGCAAATTTTAAATCAATACAATAGATAGAAGTTAGGTTTCGTTACCGAAGGTGTACAATAGTTCAAAACAATTACTTACATATGTAGCACATGACAACTATTTTTACATCATAAATTTCCAAATTCATTTCCAAATAAAACAACAGTAGATTTTCTGAAAACCAATGTAATATATTGCATACACAATCAATATTAACCCTACCTGCCTATTTTTCATAACCGCTGCCAAAGAACATAATCGGCGATATATGTACTAATTACAAGGTTACATAGCTAATTTTGGTATCAAAATGTTTTAAGTGGTGGGATACATATTTATAGTTAACGCGCAAAAAGGTTTGTTTCGTGAAGGATGGGCATTAGTTCAAATCAATACTATACATCTGGTGCATGACAATTATGTTTTATCTCCCAACAATCCCAGTTCATTTCCAAATAAAACAACTAGATTTTATGAGAAACAATGTAATGTTTTGTAAACAAAACCAAAACACTAACCCTATCCCCTTATTTTTTACAACCTCCATCTTCAAACATATTATTTACAGAGCTACATAGCTAATTTTTATTTCAAAATGTTTGGAAAGGTAAGACATGAATGTGTAATTAATATGAATGCCAACATTGCAGACCTACTTGAAAGAAAAGCACAACATATGCTCTGATTGTGTTAAAATTTTCATTTGGTTTAGTGACCGAAGGTGTACAATAGTTCAAATCATTACTTACACACGTGGCACATGACAATTGTTTTTTATCTCACAACAATCTCAGTTCATTTTCAAATAAAATAACATTAGTTTGTCAGACAACGAATGTAATATATTGCATGCAATGCCAAAACACTAACCCTACCCCTTAGTCTTCATAACAACTGTACTCGAACACAATAGGCTATTATATATACTAATTGCAGAGCTACATAGCTAGTGTTGGTATAAAAATCTTTGGAAGGTAATATACAAATTTGTAGTTAATGTAGTGTAGATGTCAAAATTGCAGACCCATAGGGAAGAAAAGCACAAAATAGGCTCAGATATGTTAACATTTTTGTTTGGTTTAGTGACCGAAGTTGTACATTAGTTCAATGCATTACATACGCACGTAGCACATGACTATTATTTTTATCTCACAACTCCCAGTTCATTTCCCAATAAAACGACATGTTTGTCCAAAAAATTAATATCTCGCATACATAACCAACACTCTAACATTACCCCGTTACTTTTCACAACCGCCTTCCTAAAACACAATCGGTTATATATCTACTAATTACAGGGCTGCGTAGCTAAATTTGGTACCGTCATGTTAGATGTAGTACGTTACATATTCGTAGTAAGTAAGCATGTCAATATTATATACATAATTGAAAGTAAAGCAAATATTATGCTACCAGAGAGTAAATTTTAGTATGCTTTCGAAACAAAAGGTGAACAATATTGGTGAACAATATTTCATATCATTACTTACATTTGTGGCGTGACAAAACATTTTCATCATTACTTTAACGTTCCTAATCTAAAATCTGGAATCTCATCTAATTTCAAATTAAAACATTTTCCTGAAAACTATAATAGATAAATTGCAATTTTAAATGTAGCACCCAAGTTACAGCTTAAAATTAACATATGTAGTTAGAAAATTAGACATACTGGTAGAGGCAATAATTTTGGCATATTAGTATAGGCCTATAAATAATGGGAATGTACATAAACTCTGCACATTGTGATCAAACCGTGACCAGTGATCGAACAGTGACCAGTGATCAAACAGTGATCAAACACTGACCAGTGATCAAAGTGACCAGTGATCAAACAGTGACCAGTGATCAGACAGTGACCAGTGATCGAACACACAAAACAAATTGTTTCATTTGTTTTTAATTTTCAATTTATACTAGAGTGTCCCAAGGTCGTGCATCGCGAAATTCCGTGACGATGCGGTATTGTTTTTGTTTTATCAAGCCTAAAGTGTTTACACAGAATGTTAACATGCCAACCAAGTTTACGGAGCTGCCAGTGCAACATGAAGTTTCAGCGAAGCATTCAAACAGAAGAAACAACATGACACAAAATCAAGGGGACACTAAATTGGACGATGCACGAACATAGAATATGTACCATATATTTCATGCTTATAAGCGATAATTTCGTCGGGTCATCAGATACTAAAATCCCCTTTAGCTTCATGCTCATTCAGTTATGATTAGTACTTATAATTGAAGGGGAACTTTTATATACCGTTCTTCATCGTTCGGGAATCACCAAAAATACATATTGGGGCATTTTTGGGGGGGGAACTGTTACATCTCGTGGCAGCATACCATTCGCTTGCATGGGGCTGCCATTTGACTGCGTTCGTGTACTCGTTAGCCATTAGAGGGCGCCACATGTATTGGGTCACATCATATGGACAGGAGTGTCGCACCCCCCTATTCCCAATGTCTCTGATATGACTAACAAAACATTTGTTAAAAATCACTGACATATTGCAACATTAACTTGTCAGTATATATAATTACCTCTGCTGTATGACACCTTACTGAACATGCAATATGGCTATAAATCATGTGATTATAATGCAATGTGTATGTGTGTGTGTGTGTGTGTGGGCATGTGTGTGGTGTGTGAGAGAGTTTGTATGCATGCACGGGCATATGCACAAGCATGTCATATGAGAACATACCTGAATGTTTTGGGTATTCATTTGTGTTGAAGCTGTTAACTTGTCTTCGTGTTCAGTCAGGCCCTCAAGAATCACACTGGCGTGGTCCTTGATCCGCTACAATAGCAAGTACACATGCAATAAAAAATGAACAAAAAACTGTTAAAAGAAACTGTTTTTGAAATGTTAATGTGCTCAAACTTTGCTTGAAGTATTTTGCCTTAAAACTAAGTGGTGCAAATCCACAACAAGTCATTTTAAAGGTCGCTCAAGAAGTCCCAAGGTTACTTAGGGTTAGGGGCCTTATGGCTGGGGCTAGGGTTAGCATTTTTGTATACATAAACTTTCCAAAAGAATACCTATGTTTCTTGTGAGGAAGTTATCATATCATGGCATATTACAGGGACATACATATAGTGCATTCTGGGGTATTATCGCATTGTGTTAGACCTAATGAACACACATACATGCATGCATGCATGCACACACTCACCTGTGACGTGGTGTCGGAGAAGTGAGACAACTGTTCCTTGATGTTTCTCTCTGTCTCTGAGATGTTATCCAACTGCTGAGACATCTAAAAGTCATTGAAATTCATTTCAGTGACTAAGTGCACTCTCAGTTTAATACTATTAAGCCAATTATACACATATTTACCTTTCTCTAAGACATGAACACATGCACGCACAGCTGATCACATCAAATTTAATTAGTCTTGTTTCATATTTCATAGGTAGTACAATACCGTCTGGTGGTCATGCAAAAGCAGTCACATATTTCTTGGTTTCTGTTAATTAAAATTACATATTTCTAATAATACACATACTAGACTGTTACTAACTACTATCCTGCAGGTGATATCACTTACCTGCATAATGTGCTTTGTCACGGGGTTCTTGCTGTGGGCAGCACAAAGAGCTTCCCCTCCATCACTGCTGTAGTTGCACAGGGCAGCTGAGGCACTGGCAGGAAACACACACAGTTACTCACTCTAGGTTGTGCTCATGTTTTATTCAATAATGGCCATGTCTAATACTACTAATACAATTGTGCAATTTGTCAGAATGAAGAATATTAGAAGATGAAAAAGATCATATAATGTTAACTTGCTGTTTGGTTGGTCAAAGGCATGTTGTGAGTATTTAGAGATATTCCCTGCTGCTTTACAGTGTATTAGTATCAGAACACACTACGTTGCTGGCCAAAGTATCATCCCATTAACTGCTATAACATACACAAGATCAAGAAAAACAGTCATAACAACAAAATAGTTTTGATTGACATGGCATTACCTTGCTGTCTCACTGCCTAAAACTTTGGTTACATCCAATGTCTCCTTCAGTCCACCAGCAATCTGCAGCATAAAGAATATGCAATAAATATGGAATTATAAAGAATAACTTTTTTAATCATAATTAAGTCACTTAATTTTGTTTAAATGAGAAAACTATATTGAAGACAATGTGTTTGCATGCATATGTGCATGCATGAAGTTGACAGAAATGTGTGTGTGTCTGCGTGTGTGTGTGTATGAAAATATGACAGAAACATGTTACACATAAATTACTAATTGCGCACTCTTCATAAGACAAAAGGTTACTTGTCTACATGCCATCTAAAGCTATTAATCTGGATGATAAACTGATTAATTGTTTTATTATTTCACCAAAATTAATTTGTTCTATTGTTTATAAAAATGTAAGTGCATGTTGCACTGGAAACTACAGCAGCCGTACAGGCAGGAATTTAATGACTTGCATATTTATGATGTCACCTGAGTAATGTTCTGTGACAAATGATTCTTTTGTCTCTCCATCACTTCCTGCATTGTATTCTGAAGTTCCTCCATCAGCATCTGAAGTAAGAACCAACATAGCAAACTGATATCTCCTGTCCATTAAGTAGTACATGTCAAACACAGACATCTGAAGCAACAACCAACAGAGTCAACTGATATCCCCTGTCTACTGAGTACATGTCAAACACAGACATCTGAAGCAACAACCAACAGAGTCAACTGATATCCCCTGTCTACTGAGTACATGTCAAACACAGACATCTGAAGCAACAACCAACAGAGTCAACTGATATCCCCTGTCTACTGAGTACATGTTAAACATAGATATCTGAAGCAACAACCAACAGAGCCAACTGATATCTCCTGTCTACTGAGTACATGTCAAACATAGATATCTGAAGCAACAACCAACAGAGTCAACCGATATCCCCTGTCTACTGAGTACATGTCAAACACAGACATCTGAAGCAACAACCAACAGAGTCAACTGATATCCCCTGTCTACTGAGTACATGTTAAACATAGATATCTGAAGCAACAACCAACAGAGCCAACTGATATCTCCTGTCTACTGAGTACATGTCAAACATAGATATCTGAAGCAACAACCAACAGAGTCAACCGATATCCCCTGTCTACTGAGTACATGTCAAACACAGACATCTGAAGCAACAACCAACAGAGTCAACTGATATCCCCTGTCTACTGAGTACATGTTAAACATAGATATCTGAAGCAACAACCAACAGAGCCAACTGATATCTCCTGTCTACTGAGTACATGTCAAACATAGATATCTAAAGCAACAACCAACAGAGTCAACCGATATCCCCTGTCTACTGAGTACATGTCAAACACAGACATCTGAAGCAACAACCAACAGAGCCAACTGATATCTCCTGTCTACTGAGTACATGTCAAACATAGATATCTGAAGCAACAACCAACAGGGTCAACTGATATCCCCTGTCTACTGAGTACATGTCAAACACAGACATCTGAAGCAACAACCAACAGAGTCAACTGATATCCCCTGTGTAGTGAGTACATGTCAAACATAGATATCTGAAGCAACAACCAACAGAGTCAGCTGATATCTCCTGTCTATTGAGTACATGTCATACAGAGACATCTGAATCAAGAACCAATACAGAGCTATACACACTGGTATCATCTGTCCATTGAGGACATAGAAGGGATTGTGTTAACAGGCTATGTGACAGCATTATCCACGTGATGTTCAAACCTGTACACTCAGAATGAGATGTTGCTCAGTAGCTTGGACCATCATGCACTATTTCTTAATGATAATGAATGATAATGGGTCTGTGTGGTTCTGTGTTAAGTAGACAACACGCACTTGACTGAGTTGGTCCTGCTTACTGCTGTGTTAACATGTACCTGACTGAGTTAGTCCTGCTCAGTGCTGTTAAGTAGACAACACGTACCTGACTGAGTTGGTCCTGCTCAGTGTTGTTAAGTAGACAACATGTACCTGACTGAGTTGCTCCTGTTCAGTGCTGTTAAGTAGACAGCACGTACCTGAATGAGTTGGTCCTGCTCAGTGCTGTTAGTAGACAACACGTACCTGACTGAGTTGGTCCTGCTCAGTGCTGTTAAGTAGACAACACGTACCTGACTGAGTTGGTCCTGCTCAGTGTTGTTAAGTAGACAACATGTACCTAACTGAGTTGGTCCTGCTCAGTGCTGTTAAGTAGACAGCACGTACCTGAATGAGTTGGTCCTGCTCAGTGCTGTTAAGTAGACAGCACGTACCTGAATGAGTTGGTCCTGCTCAGTGCTGTTAAGTAGGCAACACATACCTGAATGAGTTCCTCCTGTTCAGTGCTGTTAAGTAGACAGCACATACCTGAATGAGTTGGTCCTGCTCAGTGATGTTAAGTAGGCAACACATACCTGAATGAGTTGGTCCTGCTCAGTGTTGTTAAGTAGACAACATGTACCTGACTGAATTGGTCCTGCTCAGTGCTGTTAGTAGACAACACATACCTGAATGAGTTGGTCCTGCTCAGTGCTGTTAAGTAGACAAAATGTAACTGACTCAGTTGGTCCTGCTTAGGGATGTTAAGTAGACAACACATACCTGACTGAGTTGGTTGTGTGAGGTGCTTTGTTAACTAGACAATAACTGACTGAGTTGGTTATGCATGGTGCTGTGTTAACTAGACAATACGTGACTGAGTTGGTTGTGCGTGGTGATGTGTTACTACACAACCCATACCTGACTGAGTTGGTTGTGCGTGGTGCTGGGTTAACTACACAACCCATACCTGACTGATTTGGTTGTGTGTGGCACTGTGTTAACTAGACAATACCTGACTGAGTTGGTTGTGCGAGGTGCTGACTTCCTGCACATGCTCAATGTGTCGTTTCAGGTCTTCTGTCTGCCGTTCAGTGAATGTGTTCATGAGCTGCTGGTGGTTGTGTAGTCTCTCGAGCAGGCCTGACACAAACTCCTCTGTCTGCTGCTGCTGTGTCACCATCTGGTGTAGGGGGCACAAACAATCTGTGATAACTCCGATAACGATATCTGTCGCATAGCGCTCATCAACAAGATGAGTCATCATCCAACATACAGAAACCCTGTCCCCTGAACAACTGATGGACAGTTGTGAGTTAGTGGGCATAGATTACTGTTTTATTTCCATATTCAGGGTAGACAAATAAAATACCGGAAGCACTGATTTTGAAACGATTCATCATTTCTAGGCTTTTTGCAAAATAATTGATGAACAAGGAAGAGGCCACATTAGCAGACTAAGTACAACACCTCTGTTACACAGAGGATTACATTTCTAGTTGCTGGTTTGCATATGCACGTGTCAGTGCTGGAAGGATCCCTCTGTCAATAATGGAAGAGTCCCTGTTGTATGGACACAGAATGTGGCCTGTTTGGGCCTGGCCGCATCTTCTTTGCATTGCTTGTTTTTTCAAGTGAAAAGTTGAAGAATTTGATAACTTCAGGTCGGTGATAAGACATCAAAGTGTATTTTCATTAAAACCAACTTAAAATTTTTGCGCACATGGAGGAACTGCCTACTGATGTTTACCATTGGTTTCAATGGAGCACAACAGTATTGATATGTAGCCAGGTGGCAGCATTAGTTTCATTCAGATTGAGAGTTAGTGGCAAGGAAGTTGCCTTGCTGACTTTTCACACTGTGCTGTTTCAGAATTATTGTCCATGGAAATCATGCAATAAATGATTGAAAACTTGTGCACACGAGTAGTTTCTAACACCATGCTGTGGGGTGGGTTTTCAAGTAAGTTGGTTCAATACCCATCATGACATTATACACATCATCAATGTTGAGTTATTTTTACAGTACATGGTATTCAACACATGAAATGTGTTTCTTCTATTGCTTGGACGTCTGGCTACACCATCTGGTAATTACTTAAAACAAGATACATACTGCACATGTCTGACATGTTCTACTATCCGCGAGACAGATACGATAGATCTGATGATGTATTTCCACCGTTACCTGTTGCCACTGGAGACCACTCACATCATTGAGGCACGCCATTACACTGTCTACCCGATCCTGCAAGGTTCCAATAACTCCCACCAGGCTGTGCTTCAAGACCTCGACATTCTGCTGCTGCATTTCCTCGTCCTGAAAAACAATGTCAGTCAACATGTTAAAACTATCTATCTTACTTGTTCCTCATTTTTAAACCTAGTACCAGAATAAATATGTTGAAGGAATACTATCCACAGAATTGTATTTAATAAGCCTAAAACAGTGTTCACAATTTGAATGTTGTACCTGCAAAATTTTCAAATGATAAAAAAATATGCATATTCTGAAAATCCTCTATTGGATGTGCTGCAGTGGGAAGGCAGGGTTAAACGCATTGCCCTTTGAAGTTTGGCGAGATTGCATGGTTCCCACATACAAGACAACTGATTCAGGAAACGTCTCGCTTATAATAACCACCCCTGGTTTGACAGGGATATTCCAAGAAATGGAACAGACAACAGAAGGTCACTTTATATAACATTGCTAATTTGTTAGGGTTGTTATCCATCAAGATATTTAACACATTAGTAAATCACTGCATTAGTTACGTGTACTAACAAAAATGTCCATCCTCCATATGAAATGCCCGTCTCCTGGATGGTGCTGCACACAGAGACACAGAAGACAGTTGGCTGGAGTACCGGGTAGTCAGAAATGACAGTTATTATGACACAGTTGAAACAGTTTGTCATGCAGTAAGTATGCTATACGTGAACATAAGCAGCAACATGTTCATGCACTGAATAAGAGCAGACCATAAGACCAAGCAGTAAGCATGCTGTACATGAACATAATGAGAGCAGACCATAAGACCATGCAGTAAGCATGCTGTACATAAACAGTGTTACACAAGCAGCCAAGTGTTCATGAACATAATGAGAGCAGACAAAAAGACCATGCACTAAGCATGCTGTACATGAACAGTGTTACACAATCAGCCAAATGTTCATGAACATAATGAGAGCAGACCATAAGACCATGCAGTAAGCATGCTGTACATGAACAGTGTTACACAATCAGCCAAATGTTCATGAACATAATGAGAGCAGACCATAAGACTAAGCAGTAAGCATGCTGTACATGAACATAATGAGAGCAGACCATAAGACCATAAGACCATGCAGTAAGCATGCTGTACATGAACAGTGTTACACAATCAGCCAAATGTTCATGAACATAATGAGAGCAGACCATAAGACCAAGCAGTAAGCATGCTGTACATGAACAGTGTTACACAATCAGCCAAATGTTCATGAACATAATGAGAGCAGACCATAAGACCAAGCAGTAAGCATGCTGTACATGAACAGTGTTACACAAGCAGCCAAGTATTCATGAACATAATGAGAGCAGACCAAAAGACCATGCAGTAAGCATGCTGTACATGAACACAACCAAGGTCCACTGTGTATCCCACCATGGCCAGTGTGCAATGGTCAATGAGGATATCCAGCCTCAGCTGACCTCCAGCTGACTGCTTCCTCTGCTCCGAGCTGAGGCCCTCCAGGTTACTGGCCACCAATTGGGTGAGGTGGTCAAGTGACCGGGACAGACCAGCCACCTCCACCTCTCTTGTTTCCACAATCTCTCCTGCAGACAGGTCACATAACAACAGTCGCATGACAAAGACAAGTCACATGACACAAACAACATGTACACCACCAGTATCAAAACTCCCCATGTCAACTGCATGATTTCTTCCCAAGGGATTAAAATTCGCAATGTCATGATATATAACAATAATTTTTTTTTAAGTTGTTTGAAGAAAAAAAAAAAGTATTATCTAGAGACAAGTCAAGTGATCTTAATTCATTGTCAGGTGCTTCGGTTACAAGGAGTTTGAACAGAAAGAACCACATCAACAGCGTCATTGTTCTGTGTCATGGATTGACGAGAAATCATACCTAACTAATTCATAACAAAAATTATTTGTGCTGGAGGCATTTTGTACCCTGGGTTTGTACCTCTGGATTTGTTTTTAGGGTAATATATATCTGAGGCAAATCACATGCCTTGATACAGAAAGTCATATACAGATTTGATAACGGAAATTTGATGAGAGTTATCATCACATGATATGATATCATACTGGCAAGCAATGGACGTGACCACCTACCAAGGTATTGCTGCATGGCCAAATTACTCCGCTGCTGTTGCTCACTGAAGTCAGTCAGGTTACGCTGCAGTGCTTCATAGCTCTTGTGGAATTTCTGACGGAACACTGACAAGGATTTATTGCCTTCATCACAGTGATTGTGTTCAGCGATTGTGCCAAGACTGGCTGATTCAGTTGGACACATGGCCACAGTCTGAAAACAAAGACAAACTATTCCACTAATTAACTGTGCTGGTTATTTAAATTAAACCTTTATATAAGCAGATATTCAAAATGGAACATAGTAATAATCAAATGAATAATAATTAGCATTATTGAAATAATATATTGCCTCTCTTGAAATATTTTTGCAATTTAATGCAATAAAGTATAGGTTATGGAAATACCGGGACCTGACTATTTCCCTTGGGTACATACGTCTGTGTAAGATCAACACTGTCATATCATAATTTTATACCAACTGCTAAGTTTCTTGACTGTAAGGTGGTCATATGATGGACAGAGGTTGGTTGAATGTGGAGTCATTCATAATTTATATGTGTATTAATATACCAAATGTCTCATATTCAGATGTGTTGCAACATACATGCTTCATAAGACACCAAATATCACTATTATAACATCATCAGTTATAGTAGCAAGAGATCAAGACAAGATAAGCTTTCAATATCAAGCTGGAGGCACTGTTTACTCCACTGCATTGCAGTAATACACTAGCTCAAATCCATTTCAAATGGAGACATAAATGTAATTTTTTTTTTACAAAATAGAGAATAAAAATAATAGGTAGTCTGTCAACTTACTGTGGAAGGAACACAATAGAACACAACAGAACTGCTATAAACTTGAAACGACCATGCTATTTGGGTCGCCAATGCCTGGGACAGATACAGCACTTAGAAGAAATGTAATCAGTCTACAGATAATGGACTTTTTCACAGTTCACTGAAATGCCTACTTGCCTGTGTTGTCTGATCATGCATGTTAGGTTTGATGTTGCCATGAGAGTCGACTAAGCATCTGTCGGAATGTTTGGGCAATTTGTTCTGTAATGACGTCTTTGTTTTGTGCAGCAGCGCCAACAGCTCTGGCACATCTGTCATGCAAAATCAAAAAGAACATTATTTATCTCATTTCCCGTACAGTACATATTCCCCTCAAATAATACAACATATTATTTAACAATAACACTCAAACACATCTACTAGGTAATTCATTAAACCTGTTCTGATGGAGCTGGATGTAACATGTGGACAACGTTCCATTACCACTATTTTACCAATACAACATGTTTACCAAATAGTAGCTTTTCAATCAAAAACAACTCTATATTGTATACATGGTGGAGATGGTCGCCTTCTTTTGGTAGTTACCATGCATTCAAAACAACATGAAAACAAGCATACTAGAAGGTATACAGGAAAGGTTTATCCCTACCTGTATTGTCTGTTTGCTGTGCAGTACCCACAGCAGGAGGTAAAGTAGCCAAAGTTGCAGGGTTTGTCTTCTCTTCTTTGTGGTTTTGTACTTGTTGTTTTTGTGAATCTAGTTCTTCCTGCTGTTCTAATTCTTTCTGCTGTTCTAGTTCTTCCTGCTGTTCTAGTTCTTTCTGCTGTTCATCGTGCTGAAGATATTGTGGTTGTTTGTGATACTCTTGCTGATTCTGCTTATTTTGCTGCTTCTGATGTTCCTGTTGTTTCTGTAATTCCTGTTCTTTCTGGTGTCCTATCTGTTCCTGTTGCTCTTCTTTCTTTGGCTGCTCTTGTTGTTTTAGCTGTTTCTTTTGGTTTTGTTGTTTCTTCCATTGCTGCTGTTTATGCTCTTCTAGTTGGCTCTTGTGTTTTTGCTGCTCTAGTTGTTTTTTAAATTTGTTTTGCTTCTCCAGTTGTAGTTGCTTCTCCAGTTGTTGTTTGTTCCATTGTTGTTTCTCTCGTTGTTTCTCCCATTGTTGCTTCTCCAGTTGTTGTTTCTCCTGTTGTTGCTTCTCCAGTTCTTGTTTTTTCTCCTGTTGTTGTTTCTCCTGTTGTTGCTTCTCCCGTTGTTGCTTCTCCAGTTCTTGTTTTTTCTCTTGTTGTTGTTTCTCCTTTTGTTGTTTCTCCAGTTGTTGCTTCTCCCGTTGTTGCTTCTCCAGTTCTTGTTTTTTCTCTTGTTGTTTCTCCTTTTGTTGTTTCTCCAGTTGTTGCTTCTCCCATTGTTGCTTATCTTGTTGTTGTTTCTCCAGATGTTGTTTCTCCAGTTGTTGTTTCTTCAATTGTTGTTTCTCCCATTGTTGCTTCTCCTGTTGTTGTTTCTCCAGTTGTTGCTTCTCCAGATGTTGCTTCTCTTGTTGTTGCTTCTCCTGTTGTTGCTTCTTTTGTTGTTGTTTCTCAAGTTGTTTCTTCTCCCTTTGTTGCTTCTCCAGTTCTTGTTTTTTCTCCTGTTGTTGCTTCTCCAGTTCTTGTTTTTTCTCCTGTTGTTGCTTCTCCAGTTGTTGTTTCTCCCATTGTTGCTTCTCCTGTTGTTGTTTCTCCAGTTGTTGTTTCTCCCATTGTTGCTTTTTCTCTAGTTCTTGTTTTTTCTCCTGTTGTTGTTTTTCCTGTTGTTGTTTTTCCCACTGCTGTTTCTCCAGTTCTTGTTTCTGCTGTTCTTGGTGCTTTCTCTGTGGTTCTTCAAACTGTTTCTGCCTCTTCTGCTGGTGCCGTCTACCATTCACATGTTCGGTCAGCTGCTCAAGGTTAGGGCAGATTACATCACATAACTCACATCTCGCTGGTTGAGTCTGCTCTTCCTGACGCTTCTGCTGTTCTTGTTGTTTCTTTAGTTCTTGTTGTTTCTCTACTTCTTCTTGTTTCTTTAGTTCTTGTAGTTTCTCCACCCCTTGTTGTTTCTTTAGTTTGTGTTGTTTCTCCACTTCTTCTTGTTTCTTTGTTTCAAGCTCGTTGTGCTGTTCTATCTGATCTGGCTGTTCTTGTGGTTTCTCCAGTAATTGTTGTTTCCGCAATTCTTGTTGTTTGTGTCTCTGTTGCTCCTCCCATAGTTGCTGCATCTGCCGGTGGCGTTTGCCTTTCAAATGTTCGTTCAGTTGGTCATTATTCGGACAGGTGATATCACACATCTCACAACAAACCTTCAGTGTTATTGCCGTCTGCTGTTCTTTCTGCTTCTGCTGTTCTTGCTGCTTCTTCTTGTTCTGCTGTTTCAGCAGAGCTTGCTGCTTCTGTTGTTCAAGCTGTTTCAGCTGGTCCTGTTGCTTCTGTTCTTCTTCTTCTTGTTCCTGTTGTTCTTGCCATTTCCTCTCCTCTAAAGCCTTCTGCTGTTGTTGCTGTTCGAGCAGCTGTTGTTTTTTCCATTGCTCTTTTTGTTTCTTCTGATCTAACTGCTTCTGAATGTTTTGCTGCTTCTCCTCTTCTTCTATCAGCTGCATTTTCTCTCGATGGCGCTTGCCTCTCAAGTGTGTCAGAAACTGCTCACTATTGAGGCAAGCCATGTTACAAATATCACATGTCACTGGCTGAATATGCAGCAGTTCAGGTTTGTGGTCTTCTTGTTGCCTTTGCTGTTCTTGCTGTTCTTGTTGTTCTTGTTGTTCTTGTTGTTCTTGTTGTTCTTGTTGTTGTTCGGATAGTTCTTGTAGATGCTGCTGCTTCATCTTATGGCGTTTGCCTTGCAAGTGTTCCTTTAGCTGCTCTTCATTTAGACAGGTGATGTCACATGGCTCACATCTAACGTCACTCACGTTCTGTGATCCGGATGCACACATTTCTAACTGGAATCACAGAAGCACCAAGCTCTGCTGTTGCAAAACACATACGTAATAGTTCTAATCTATAAGATTAAAAACATGGTAATGAAAACATGTATGTATATTTTATGGCCAACTCCTGGTAATACTGAAACATGATAATGTGGGGATACTCTACGGCCAACAGATGGTAATGTGGAGATACTCTATGGCCAACAGATGGTAATGTGGGGATACTCTATGGCCAACAGATGGTAATGTGGGGATACTCTATGGCCAACATATGGTAATGTGGGGATACTCTATGGCCAACAGATGGTAATGTGGGGATACTCTATGGCCAACATATGGTAATATGGGGATAATCTATGACCAAGGCATGGTAATGTGGGGATACTCTATGGCCAACATATGGTAATGTGGGGATATTATATGGTTAACATATGGTAATGTGGTGATACTCTATGGCCAAGGCATGGTAATGTGGGGATTCTCTGTGGCCAACATATAGTAATGTGGGGCTAATCTATGGCCAAGGCATGGTAATGTGGGGATACTCTATGACCAAGGCATGGTAATGTGGGGATACTCTATGACCAAGGCATGGTAATGTGGGGATACTCTATGGCCAAGGCATGGTAATGTGGGGATACTCTATGACCAACATACAGTAATGTGGGGATAATCTATGACCAAGGCATGGTAATATGGGGATACTCTATGGCCAACAGATGGTAATGTGGGCATATCCTACAGTCAGTTCACAGTAATCCAAGCATGAACTATGAAGTGAAATGCAAGCACACATATCATTCTTAACCATCAATATTCTTTGTTCAGTTACCTGTTTTAGTCCTGCCACTGATGTCTGCTGCTTCGCAGGTTGCTGTGGTTGCTGCTGTTGCTGCTGCTGCTGTTTCTGCTCATGCTGCTGGTGGCGTTTGCCTGACAAGTGTTGTATCATTTGGTTGTCATAAGGGCAAGCGACATCACAGAGTCCACACATCAAGTGATACCTTGAGTGCTCATCTGGTTCCTCCTCCTGCTGTTGATGTTTGTTCTCCTGGTGGCTCCTGCCTGCCAAGTGCAATAACATTTGGTTTCCATGGTGGCAAGTGATATTACACAGTCCACATATCAGATTATGCTTTTTCTGATGCTTTGTCTGCTGCTGTTGGTGTTGCTGCTGCTGTTGGTGTTGTTGCTGTTGGTGTTGCTGCTGCTGCTGCTGCTGCTGCTGCTGCGGCAACCTCTGTTTGTCTTGATGGGTTGCCTGTTGTTCGTATGGTCCAGTGGGCCTAGGGTGGTCAGGAAACCTGATAAGAAGGTTCTTCCCAGCACATTCTGTACCCTGAAACACACATGGCAGAACAGATGATGGAATGGAGATTTTAAATGACCTTGGTGATCCTTCTACTGCTATGTAGCTAAATGATATATACTTAATATAATACATATACTTAAACCAGTAACTGTTTTAGTCACAGTTTATCATTAAGTCTTAATTTGTATTATTATTTTGTTTATATATATATATATATACCAACATATATATACATGGTGGAAAAATTGTCACAAAGTACATATGTTCATCTTGCAAGTATAAACTTATAGTGGTCACAGAAAAAATACGTTTGATACTGGGCAGATTATCTACAAAATCAACTGGTTTTGGTTTGATGTGTGCTTTATAGATGGCAGCAGTCAATAATATCAGCGAAACCTAGCAGATTTGTATGTAGGTATATAGGTCACCTGTAATGCAGCCATGGCCTTGCCGGCACTTTCTTTTCTCTTGTATTCAACAAATGCACATTTGGTGTAGGGCTTAGGAAATACATTCGTTATCTCGCCGTACCTGAAAGGAACAACACATATTTCATATGATGACTATTTTTATAATACAAAAGAATTATGAATGCACAAAATAATAGACAAAAATTGAGCCACAAACGTCCTAAAACTTGACATGGGTCACTGACTTTAATTAAGGTGAGGCTGTTTATTCCACTGCCCAGAATCAGCCAGAGTAGTAATTTGTAACCCATAGCAGGTTGTGTTGAATATCAAAAATTGTTGAACATGAAAGCATACAATGGTAAATTCAGCTCACCTCAGCTGTACTGTCAATAATGCTTGTTTTGAAACTGGATGTTCTGTTTACAATTTGAACATTTCATGGAAACTTTCAAATTATGAACATTGTTACAGGGTTACAAAGCATAATTTTGCAGGCAGTATACCTTTTAGCATATTTATTACAGTCTTAAGAACATTACATTAATTAATATTAGAAAAAAGTAACAGAATGCTTCCTTTTCGGAGATACTTTATGCCTGCACTGTAATGCTGTGTGACCAGCCAATGTAGAGTGCCCAGTCAATGATGCATGACCGATCAATGAAGCATGACTGATCATTGAAGAATAACAAATCAATGAAGCAGAACCAGTTAGCAAAGTATGAAGAACAAAACTTACTTGGAAAACATATCCTTAACTGATTTGTCTGTCACCTCCTTCATTACATTTCCCACCCACAGGGTTGTTAATCCTTCAGGATTTGATGGACTGCAAGATGAAATACGTCTCAGTACAGTTCTAGTTGATACTGTAAGTATTGACCTCTCATCCATAGAACATTACTATTTTGGCTGGAATAAGTAATTTAATTTGTAAAAAAATAAGGCTATTTATGTGTCATGGCGCAGATCAACAAAGTGGAGATTCAGTAAATAGCACAAACATCTTTAAAATGGCACCAGTTAAAGACTAAGCGAATTTAACCTTTTTAGTCACAGTATGACAGAATATAATATAAAAATAGTATCCGAATATTCAACTAATTTTGTAATCCCCTCCTTCACCCTTTTCAAGACCCCTTTTAGTCGTGCTTTTCTGTACATTTTTTGCACAGTTTGCGGTTGCTGTGACGGCACCACAGGTAGCACCTCTAGGATTTAGCGTGGCGCGCAACTATGTGGGTTGTGTTTCAGGCCGTACTTAAAATTGCAATTGCGGAATTTTATACTTTTTATATCATCATAAAGATAATAATCTTATCAATAAGTTTGGATATACCTAGGATTTGTTTCTAGTTTTTGAATTATTGTCATTTGAACATCGCGAATGCTTAATCATGCAATGTATATGCGGCAGCGGATATACTGCATGGTTGAGCATTGAGGATGTTCAAACGGCAATAACTCAGACAGGTAACACAATTCCAGTGTACATCCAGCGACAAACTTGTAGATCAGTATATTATCTTTACGGTGATATAAAAAATATTACATTCCATGACTGCAATTTCATGTACACTCTGAAACAACAGGCCGCACTGCCGCTCGCCATGCTAAAGGATGGGAAAATGGGAAAGAAACTGCATGGGACAAACATATTTATGAATGAACACTTAACAACAAAACAAGCTGAACTCGCGAAGACAGCTCGACTTCTCCGCAAACAAGGCAAGTTCATTCCACCTGGACCAGGAACTGTAAGGTGTTCATGAAAGAAAACGGCCCACCAGACAGTGTTAAGATCTGTGTTATCAAAACTGCGAAAGACTTTGATGGTCTTAACAAATGAACTGTGCCAAATGCTTTTGGCAGCAATTTTGAACTTTCCAATAACAATGTCTAGGACTTTGACGTTGTTGATGTTCTCTATATAGTTACTTTTGATAGTGTGTATTTCGTTCTACTAATAATGTTATACGTCTGCTAACTGGTCATCACAATGTATATTTCTTTGTATGGCTATGATTCTTCATAATTTTATTGACTACTGTTTAAATGGCAAACACAATTTATCCATGTTTAGTTTGTAATGGAAAGTTAAACAGTAATTGGGTAAAGTGTGAACTTTGTCAGACTACTTTTCACAAAATGTGTGCAAAATTAACGCAATATAAGTTTACATTAATTCAAAGAAACCAATTCCATACTATTGTCCCTCATGTTGCGATGTTTTTTCTTTTCATAATATCAGTGATGACGAATGTAAATTTGAAAATTCTCCAACTGAAGGAAACTATGACACCTACAGACTACTTGATAAATGTTCTGAATATTTTATGAAAAATAACAAAATTATTTCGGACAAGACAGATATAGCAAATGAATTGAATACTTTTTTTTACACATGTTGGGCCTAATCTAGTAAAGTACATTTCATTACCTGCAAGGAATGTGTCTATTTATGGTTACTTGGGGAAAAGACTAGAAAGTTGCATGTTTTTAAGTCCAGTTAATGATCAAGAAATTATTAGAATTGTTCAACATTTCAAAACAAAAATGTCAACAGATTGTAATGACATTAACACGAGTATGATTAAGAAAATAATTACTCATATTGTAAAACCATTTAGTCATATATGCAATGTAGCTTTTCAAACAGGTGTATTTCCTAGCAAAATGAAAATTGCCAAAGTTGTTCCAGTTTTTAAATCTGGAGAAAAGGGTGTGTTTACAAACTACAGACCTGTCTCATTGCTACCACAATTTTCAAAAATACTAGAGAAACTATACAGTGACAAATTCATAAACAAGTATGATGTACTTTGTCCAAGCCAGTTTGGCTCTAGATCTAACATGTCAACTTCTCTTGCTCTTCTGGAATTGGTTGAAGAAATTACCAGGGCACTTGATCATAAAAAAATATGCTATTGGCGTATTTGTTGATCTAAAAAAACATTTAACACTATTGATCATTATATACTTCCAAAAAACTACATTATTATGGTAAACGTGTACAGCTCATAAATGGATTGTGAGCTATCTGGAAAATAGAAACCAATTTGTTCAGTATAATAATTGTGACTCTGAGGTACTTGATTTATGTTGTGGTGTTCCACAGGGCTCTAGTTTAGGACCAAACTATTTATTATGTATATAAACGACATTTGTAAATAATGTCTCGGAAGTATTTAAGTATATTCTATTTGCTGATGATACTAACATATTTTGTGTGATTGTGATCTAAATGAATTTATCTGGAAGACAAATGTTAAATTAGACAATCAATTGCCAAAGAATATACAACAGCTTTTCAGAATGTATGAATCTGTCTATGCGACCAGAAAGGTTCATAATTTTACACACTGTTATGCACTTACTACTTAAAAAAATATGTGTCTATCGATTAAAGGTGTTAAGCTCTGCAATTCGCTTGATAAGTCACTAATTTATTGTCAAAATATTCATCTTTTCAAAAAGAAATACAAAGAAAAATTATTTAGTTGCTGTGCATTTAATAAGTAGGCATTAGTGCATCGGGGACACTGAATAGGTTTAGAAAGTCTTTAAAGACTCATCTTTTTATTAGACATTTTAATTAATTTAAATTGTTTCGTTGTGACGGATATTATTTTATAATTTTAGTATTATTTGTCTTAAAATTAGTGTTTCTATTTTAATGTTCAGTATTTTGTCTTAAAACCAGTGCTTAGTTTTTAGTATATTAATGTACATTTATTTTATCGCTTGAACAGTGCATCGATCTGCTATGCGGGAATTAGCGCTAAAGAAATACCGTATTATTATTATTAAAACAAAAAAAACTGGTGTTGGAGTTTTATTATTATTAACTTAATTTCTTCTTTTTAAAGAACAGCCTGCCTTGAATGGTCATGAGAATTATATTGTATGAATGGTGAGGTCAAACGTGTAATTACAAACGGTGTTAAACAGTATTACGTATGTTTTTGGTTAATAGGGAAAGTAATCATAAGTACTACACTTCTTCTTGCCCTTTTTCAACAATTGTATATAACTATAATTTAATAATTTGCCACATTATGTCTGTGGTTGTTGAAATATGGCACAGTGTGAAATCAAAGAATTAGATACATACTCCATCTTCTTGTCGTAGTTGAAATTGGCCTGTGGTGAGGACCGTTGTTGTAGAGGCTGAGATAGCACCTGTTTCACCCGCTCTGGTTGGTGAGTTGGTTGCTGAGGGCCACTGGTCAAGACACTACTATAACTCCTCATCTCGCTTCTGTCACTTGTCACTAGGCCCACGCCATCTGTCACTATGATCCTGTCACTTGGTACCATACCACCTTCACTTGGTACCATGCTACTGTCACTTGACACCGTACTACTTTTCCTTTTCACTACACCGCTGTCACTTGTCACCACAATACCATCACTCGTCATACCACCATTTTCACTTGCCACTGTGCCATTGTCACTTGATATTATGTCACTGTCAATTGACGTCACTCCACTGTCACTTGGTACCATGCTACTCTCACTTTTCGCCGTGCCAATATCACTTGTCTTTGTGTCATTGTTACTTGGTACCATGCCACCATCACTTGTTGCAGTGCCACTGGCAGTGGTAGAACTGGAATGAAACATAACAATGCAAAATACATGAACTGTGTTCACCGGGTGAACAATGATGAAAACTACACAACTATGGTCTTGATGGTCATATCGGACAAACTGTTGCACATATGTAACTGGGTGGACAGGAAATCATGCAAAACACACTCAATTATTATATTCCAAAGGCAAATGGCTACATATTTGTAGAACGGTTGTCATAGACATTTGTAATAAGATTGCCTGCTTAACCTGTTACATTACATGTAAAAACAAGTCTGCCATTGAAATCTTCATTCCTGTTCACCACTATGTTTGTTTAGTCTACTGAGGCTTAACAGTAACAGAATCTGCCACCTTGGCATCATCACCCCAGGCAGTTACCACAAGACAACATTTGGTTTTCCTGACAGACAACCTGCCAGGAGACAATTATGTATCGGACTGATGTCCCCGCTTTTCACACAGATATCAGCTCACTTGTTGGTACGATGTTCTGCAAAGCACCATGGATGATCAGGGAACCTTATATGTAGCGGCCATCCAGCGCATTCCACATCCTGAAACACATGACCCGTTGAGTTACTCGGTTAAGTTTATCTACTCATGCAAGATAACAAGTAAAAAATGGGCCAAGTGGCCCTGAAGTCCTTTGGATTAATACGTCTATATATGACACCAGCTGACCTTACATCCTTGTAAAGGTTTGGTAGGGTGCTTTACACGGTTTCAAAAATTATGACTGCTACAAAAATTGGCGAAGTTATGGAGCATTGAACACGGTAGGGGTCAAAAAGTGAAAATGAAGAAAACGGCTGCTGAAGTTTTACATTATATATGCAAATGGATTGCATGGAAGTATTACATGCACAACATTCAAATGTGGCACACAGTATGTAAACTACTCAACAAAAGAAAGTTATATTTCTCTTAAATGGCATATATTATATGTGGGGATTGCACTTCAAGATATTTGATATCAAAGGATGCACTGATCAAATATGGATTAAATAAATGCAACCAAGCAGCATTTATACCATTATCTGCACGATCACAATGGGGTATGTACAGGGGGGTCTGGTCCCCAAAGTGGCACTTTCACAACTGTTGCAGTCTTTTGTTACAAGCTAGTGTTAATGATCCTTTGACCACTGCCACTGGACAATGAAGTTCCCCCATTGAATGAGATTACTCATGCGAAACATGAATGTGTTGTGTGCACACATTTACACAGTGGTTCATAATGTCATTCATCTGTACTGGTCAGGGAGACAGTGCTCTGGAATAATCTGTGTGATAACAATCATGCCACTTCTGTCCAGTTTAGAGCATGGTAGGGCAATTGAACAAGTGCAGACTGGTGTAAGACAAAAAGAGGGGGACAGGTTGCCTCAAAACAGTGTACAGCGCTTGGTAAACAGTATGCACTGTAGATGTGAGTCATGCATTGCTACAGCTGGTGGGCCCACTCGTTATTGATGTAATGTGCACAATAAAATGATTTCAAAGTCCATTCTGAGTGTTTTATCCCTAGTGTACAAAAAGCAAAAGTGCCACTTTGAGGACCAGAACCCCCCCCCCCCACCCCTCCCCCGTACATACCCCATTCTGGTCATGCAGATAATGGTGTAAATGCTGCTTGGTTGCATTCATTTAATCCATATTTGATCACTGCATCCTTTGATACCAAATATCTTGGGGTGTGATCCCCACATATAATAATATATGCCATTTAAGAGAAATATAACTTTCTTTTGTTGAGTAGTTTAATATGTATGTTATGTTGCAATGATACACTGGAAGTACAAATGTGCTGCTACAAAGACTTATCAAGTTATACCAGATTATGTCTTTATGTGTAAAACTAAGAGGACAGATTATTTGAGAGCAAAAGGTTGACTCACTGTTTGACACAGTTTAAAACCTACAGGCAACTGTCCAGTTTAACAGGGGTCTAGTGGCTTAATGCTGTCTGTTGACACAAGCTACTGCCAGTGACCAATTACAGATTTGTCACAGTTTCCATCAAACAATAGCCGGCAGAGAATCTTAGCTCCACAGCTGGGTGTAATACACAACAAGTGATAAATATATGATACACTGGAAGTACAAATGTGCTTCTACAAAAATGTATAAAGTTATGCCAGATTATGTCTTTATGTATAAAATTAAGAGGACAGATTATTTGAGAGCAAAAGGTAGTCTAAAGAAAATAAAAAATGGGTCAGCTGGACGGTGATAGACCCTTTGAACTTGAAGCCTTTGTCAAACTTTTGTCTCGACTTCACCGAAGGTGGTGTCCTGCTGTCAGAACTTCGAAGGTGTTACTCACCTAACTTTCAGGTCTTTGTCAGTAAGAATAATGGGATGATAATTTACACCAATGTTGTTTCCTGTAGAAGTCATTTTGTGGGATATATTAGCATTAGTCGTGCCAATTCAAAAATTAGTGCTATGTAATAGTAGTTTGTCAAAATGTAAACAAACTCAAAGACAGTTGCAGCTTAGCGTTAGCCTGTTCTGAAATATTTTAATGCCAATGATATATATCACATAAATATATAGGAAGCTAATGGAGAGGCCCATCATAATCCATAGCACTAATTAAATATCTGAAAGTCACACTTCATATATTGAGTGACACATCTCATACTGTCTTTCTGGACTGTCGCAATGTCCAATAGTTTCCTATCACAACCCTTGTGTACAATATACCAAAGCTATATATTTCCAACACCACAACATATGTATTATCATTGGATAGGTAATTGAATAATCTTTCTGATGAACGCAACTTGTAGCAGCAGAAAATGAAGCATACAAATGTTACACCGCAAACAATGACATGCATTCTCAAAATGTAATTAATTCAAAAATTAGTGCTATATAATAGTAGTTTGTCAAAATGTAAACAAACTCAAAGACAGTTGCAGCTTACTGTCCACCAAGCAGTAGTTGAGCAGTTTTATAATAATAATAATCCACAAGTTAAGTGGCAGTGATCTTCCTTTTATCATTCATGTGATGTTTATTGTGAGCATGGCGGACAAATGGTTATCATACGTAGAGAGGTACAGAAAGAAACTCTATAAAAAGAACACGTTTGCCTATCAATGGCATATATTTCCTATTGTTGTCGTTTCTGCCCGGCATAAATCAAACAACCTTGTAGGTAATTATTAATCAAATGTTTTTTTGGTGAATCATAGTTACAGATCATTAAGGGTTATGATGGAAGTAAAATGTTTACAGGTTTACTGTTCACTTATTGCACCACTTCTTTCATTTAGAGGAATAATTATAATAGAAACTAAAATGTTGTGCCACATATTTTTAAATACATGCATCAATGGAAAACCGGGAATTATTTTTCTGTGGCCTAAGAATAACTAATTTCAATTAACTTTCTGCTTAAAACAACTGCATAAAAATATATATCCATACAAGACACAGACTCCACATGTGACAGATGTTTTGGGAAGGGGAATAGTGTTCTGTTTCTGGTACAAGGTGATGTGTTTGTTGACCCAAGCCACTGCCAGTGACCAATTACAGATTACACACTTTCAACCAACAGCTACAGTGACCCAAGCCTCTGCCAGTGACCAATTACAGATTAGTCACACTAACCAGCCAGCTACAGTGAGGTGTGACAGATGTTGTGGGAAAAGGGATTAGCTGAATAAAAGGACTGGAAGCCTGCTAGATCTGCTGCTACAGTAGACCATTTAGTTAACAAATTTAGCATTTTAGGGGACCTTTGGAGCCCTTAGAATGATTGAATCAAATACAGATTGCTTGTGTATAGTGGCACTACCATATGACATGTCTATGCAAAATTTGAGAAAAAGTTACTTAAGAGTTTTTTGAAAAAAATAGACAAAATGTGAAAATTTACCAGTTTTGGAGTCCTTTTTGGGGGGTTCATTAGGTGCACTTAGAATGATTCAATCAAATACAGATTTCTTGTGTACAGTGACACTACCACATGAAATGTATATGCAAAATTCGAGAAAAAAAAATGGTTGCTGAACAGTTTTTGAAAAAATAGGCAAAATGTTACATTTTTACCAGTTTTGGGGTCCTTGGAGGCCATAGGGAGCCCTTAGAATGATTCAATCAAATACAGATTTCTCGTGCATAGTGGCAGTGCCCTAAGATATGTCTATGCAAAATTAGAGAAAAAGGTGCTGAACGGTTTCTGAGATACGGCAGCTAACGGCGGACGGCGGACGCAGAGTGATGGCAATAGTCCCTTGGACCTTCGGCCAAAGGACTAAAATTGACTAATTACTGGATTATCTATGAAGATGTCAGCCTAATACATATATCTGTTTGTTAATGTGTGGGTCACTTACAAACATTCATCAACATGTATGGACATCTTCAAATAGTGGAACATGGAGGCACATTCTCATCCACATATCATTTCTTCAGAAGCTAACTCACATGCTTTAATGTTAAGAAGTAAATATTAAGTAACCTGCTAAAAAGGTTAGTTTGTCAAGTGTAGATGCATGACAATCATGGCACAAACCATTGTCTGAGAGGACAGAAGAATGCCTCCTAGATGCATGCAGTTACTGTGGATTTCTTGTAAATTGGGAACAATGAAATTATTCAACTATGAACTGTGAATGTTCTCTACAAACAAGACTGTATAAGGCTATTGTAATACATTTAAATATCATTTATTTTCATAGTCTTTATTATTTGCTAATACAAAATACTGTTAGAATGTTAGCATCATAAATAGGTTTAAAAGTAAATTTGATAAATATCCCAAACAAATTTCTTACCAGGTACACATAAAAAAAGTGAATCACTGGATTCTCAATAAGTCATTGGTTCTATGTCCACTTGCTGATGACCTTACCTGTATCCTGGTGTCCTGATGACCACTTGGACATGATGACCTTATACGTGACCTGATGACCTCGCCTACGACTTGATGATTTATGTGACCTCATGACTATACCTGTATCTGACAACCTATGGATGTGACCTCATGACTTTATATGTGACATGATTACCTTAACTGACCTGATTTCCTTCCTTGTGACCTCATTACTTGACATCAACATAATGACCTTACACCTGCCTACCTGACAAACACAATTTCCGTAATGCACCCCCCCCCAGTTGTCACAACACACCCCACCCCACTCGTCATCCCAGTGGAAGAGTCCATCTTCACCGTGACCAAAGAAAGCGAGGCCGGTCAAGAGCATCGTGAAGAGCTTGCTAATCTGTTTCTTTGACATGGAGGGAATCTTTGACATGGAGGAGTTCATTCCTGAAGGTTCGACAGTGAATCAGCACTTTTACATCGAGGTCCTGAGGTGTTTGAGGGAGGATGAGAGGAGGAAACTTCTGGACAAGTGGCGCGCACAGAACTGGCTACTGCAACATGACAACATGCCGGCCCACACCGCTCTGTCTGTCAGTGGTCCCCCACCTTCCCTACTCCCCCACCCTCCCTACTCCCCCATCCTCCCTCACCCTCCCTACTCCCCCACCCTCCCTACTCCCCCACCCTCATTACTCCCCCACCCTCCCTACTCCCCCCACTCTCCCACCCTCCCCCCACTCCCCCACCCTCCCTACTCCCCCACTCTCCCTACTCCCCCACCCTCCCCAATCTCCCATCTCCCCCACCCACCCTACTCCCCCAACCTAGCCCCCTGTGACTTCTTCCTGTTCCGCAAGATGAAGATCCGGCTGAAGGGGTGACGATTTGACGACATCGCAGAGATTCAGGCGGAATCGCACAGGGTGTTGAACAGCATACTCATAATGCAGTTCCAGACGTGCTTCCAGCAGTGGGAACAGTGCTGGGCCCGCTGTATCAACTCCCAAGGGGACTATTTCGAAGGGGACAGTAGTGATTAGAAGCTAAGGTGAGCCTACATTTTTTATTGGTACAGTCTGGGAATTTTTGGATCGCATCTCATTTGTTGTTAACACAGTGACACACCCCATTCTCAGTGCCTAGAAATACTGTTACATCTAGGAAGTTACTAATTTTATTAGTATATACTTTCTTTCAACATATTATGTTGTTACACTGTAACTTGCAAAATAAGCAATCAAAGGGATGCTTGTTTTGCAACATCCAATACGAGTTACATTGTTGACTGACTGTAGCAAACTAAACTAATGTACCCACTAGTCCTTCGCAGGCTGCCAGCTGTCAAGTTGTAACATCCAATAAGTTACATTGTTGACTGACTGTAGCAAACTAAACTAATGTACCCACTAGTCCTTCGCAGGCTGCCAGCTGTCAAGTTGTAACATCCAATAAGTTACATTGTTGACTGACTGTAGCAAACTAAACTAATGTACCCACTACAGTCCTTCGCAGGCTGCCAGCTGTCAAGTTGTAACATCCAATAAGTTACATTGTTGACTGACTGTAGCAAACTAAACTAATGTACCCACTACAGTCCTTCGCTGGCTGCCAGCTGTCAAGTTGTAACATCCAATAAGTTACATTGTTGACTGACTGTAGCAAACTAAACTAATGTACCCACTACAGTCCTTCGCAGGCTGCCAGCTGTCAAGTTGTAACATCCAATAAGTTACATTGTTGACTGACTGTAGCAAACTAAACTAATGTACCCACTACAGTCCTTCGCAGGCTGCCAGCTATCAAGTTGTAACATCCAATAAGTTACATTGTTGACTGACTGTAGCAAACTAAACTAATGTACCCACTACAGTCCTTCGCAGGCTGCCAGCTGTCAAGTTGTAACATCCAATAAGTTACAATGTTGACTGACTGTAGCAAACTAAACTAATGTACCCACTACAGTCCTTCGCAGGCTGCCAGCTGTCAAGTTGTAACATCCAATAAGTTACATTGTTGACTGACTGTAGCAAACTAAACTAATGTACCCACTACAGTCCTTCGCAGGCTGCCAGCTGTCAAGTTGTAACATCCAATAAGTTACATTGTTGACTGACTGTAGCAAACTAAACTAATGTACCCACTACAGTCCTTCGCTGGCTGCCAGCTGTCAAGTTGTAACATCCAATAAGTTACATTGTTGACTGACTGTAGCAAACTAAACTAATGTACCCACTACAGTCCTTCGCAGGCTGCCAGCTGTCAAGTTGTAACATCCAATAAGTTACATTGTTGACTGACTGTTGCAAACTAAACTAATGTACCCACTACAGTCCTTCGCAGGCTGCCAGCTGTCAAGTTGTAACATCCAATAAGTTACATTGTTGACTGACTGTAGCAAACTAAACTAATGTACCCACTACAGTCCTTCTCTGGCTGCCAGCTGTCAAGTTGTAACATCCAATAAGTTACATTGTTGACTGACTGTAGCAAACTAAACTAATGTACCCACTACAGTCCTTCGCAGGCTGCCAGCTGTCAAGTTGTAACATCCAATAAGTTACATTGTTGACTGACTGTAGCAAACTAAACTAATGTACCCACTACAGTCCTTCGCAGGCTGCCAGCTGTCAAGTTGTAACATCCAATAAGTTACATTGTTGACTGACTGTAGCAAACTAAACTAATGTACCCACTACAGTCCTTCGCAGGCTGCCAGCTGTCAAGTTGTAACATCCAATAAGTTACAATGTTGACTGACTGTAGCAAACTAAACTAATGTACCCACTACAGTCCTTTGCAGGCTGCCAGCTGTCAAGTTGTAACATCCAATAAGTTACATTGTTGACTGACTGTAGCAAACTAAACTAATGTACCCACTACAGTCCTTCGCTGGCTGCCAGCTGTCAAGTTGTAACATCCAATAAGTTACATTGTTGACTGACTGTAGCAAACTAAACTAATGTACCCACTACAGTCCTTCGCAGGCTGCCAGCTGTCAAGTTGTAACATCTAATAAGTTACATTGTTGACTGACTGTTGCAAACTAAACTAATGTACCCACTACAGTCCTTCGCAGGCTGCCAGCTGTCAAGTTGTAACATCCAATAAGTTACATTGTTGACTGACTGTAGCAAACTAAACTAATGTACCTACTACATTCCTTGGCAGGCTAACAGCTGTCAAGTTGTAACATCCAATAAGTTACATTGTTGACTGACTGTAGCAAACTAAACTAATGTACCCACTACAGTCCTTGGCAGGCTGCCAGCTGTCAAGTTGTAACATCCAATAAGTTACATTGTTGACTGACTGTAGCAAACTAAACTAATGTATCCACTACAGTCCTTGGCAGGCTGCCAACTGTCAAGTTGTAACATTGTATACAGACACAGTTTTGGATGTCAGCTTAAAAAAGTACACAGTAAACCCCACTTCCTAATATATAATCCTGTGATGTTGTTAACATGTACTAATAAACTGTAATGAGTGAATGATGTCAGTGGCATTATTTATAGATTTAGCAGTTCTTTAACGTATGTCATTTTGATATTTTTTATTTCGTAATACAGCAGCAGTTTCCATAATGTCGCAATCAAGTCAATTTATGTAATGATTACGGAAAATCCGTAATGGTAGGCAGCTCTGTATATATTACATAATGACCTTCCACAAGACCTGGTGACCTACATTTACCATGATGACCTTCTTCTTCCGATTGACCAACCAACTTCAACATTTTGAAGATCCCTGTTGGCATTGGGAGTTTAGAGAATGAGATCCCTGTTGGCATTGGGAGTTTAGAGAATGAGATCCCTGTTGGCATTGGGTGTTTAGAGAACGAGATCCTAGCTCAGTGAGTCCACGACAGATTTTTTCCATTTCCCTGCTGTGGAGTTTTATACTTCCCCTGTCATAGACACCAAATAGAAGGGACCAACAGCTTGTAGTGTCTCTTCCAAAAGACAGGCACTGTAGGGTGAAAAAAATTGCCCAAGTTTTGACAAGGTGGCCGATACCCGTACTGAACCACCAACCAGATAGCACCAAGATTCGAACGCTGGTTCTTTCAATCTGTGGTCCAGCACTTTAACCACTCAACCACTGCGCCTCATATCTTACATTACATGACCTTACATGGGACCTTAAAAGGAGGGAGTCCGTTCCTAGTTTTTTATTTAGTAATTAATATTGTTCTTCATAAGACTATAATGTATATGTTGAAGGTATAGTCCCAGCGAAATTGTGTTTAGTTACTTTAATAAGCCCATAACAATGTTCGCACTTTGAAAGATACAACACTGGGAGCACATTCAAATGGTAAACAATAATCCAATTTCAAAACAAGTGTTATTGGCAATTACACCGAAGCGGGCCAACTTGACTGCAGTACCCTTTCATGTTCAACGATGTCCCATTTTCCCATGTTCAACGTAGCAGACAAATTACTACACTCATTAATTCCAGATAGAGGAACTGACTGACTCCCTATAATTTTGATCTGATGCACTTACTATGTCCTTACTTACTTACTTACTGTCAAGTCTAACTCACCTGTAGTTTAGCCATGGCTATTCCAGCACTGTCTTTTGTCTTGAAGTTGACAAATGCACAGCATCTGTGAGGGACTCGATAGATACTTGTGACTATGCCATACCTGCAGCATAAAATACAACTCAAGTTGTATGTATTTACATTCATACAGGACCCAGTGGGTCCAATGATACACTGTCTGCACTGCCTGCTCGGTGTCTCCTACACGCCCGACCGGGAAGCAACTTTGGTCGCTGGGAGCAAGATCCAGTGGGTTAGAGACAGAGACAACCACTCTGTGAGTCCACGACAGGTTACACATTTACCCCCTGTGTGGGATCTTTTACTTCACCTGGCATAGACACCAGATAGAAGGGTCCAAAGGCTTTTAGTGTCTCTTCTAAAAGACACAGGCAACGTGAGGTGAAAAAAATTGCCAAAGTTTTGAAATGGCAGTAGGTGGAATCGAACCACACCGTCCTCTTGATCAACAAACCGGCGCTCTACCATGCGACCACCACTCCTCACAACTCAAGGACTGGTCAAAAGCAGCAAATAGAGTAAAGACACTAGTGTAGTAAGTGTAAACAAATGTAACACTAAACGTAACATGAATTGAACATTTTACACAGAGATGCCATGTAATAGCGCACAAAGAGCGACAGATCTAGAATTTTTGGGTTGATTAGATTTAAGTGTTGGCGATTTGGTGGTGGGTAAATTTTCAGTGCACGGAATTTTGCCAACAATAATTAGTTCCCAGTGTATGAAATACGAGGGTGTGCCAGATTTCAGTACACAGGATCTCGGGATGGGTTGGATTAATAATTAAAGAAAGAAAGTTAATTTCACCCCATGTATATACCATTCTTCTCCTGCTTGGTTGTGTACATGTAGTATGTATTCATAAACATAGATACATAAACAGTACATTCTACGTATACAAATTAATAATTTACCAACAATAAGTAAATAGTTTATTACAGATGGGGTTGGTGACTCTTACTAAGGCAGACTCATAGGAGTCAACCGATTTACATTAATTACATAGGTCCTTTTAATAAAAATAATGTCTATCTCATGTGTGTATGTGTGCCTGTGTGTGTGCATGTGTGTGTATGTTATCTACTGTATGTGTTTCCTGTACATGTGTATGTTCTTGCTACATTTTAATGGTTTGTACATTTGCATCGGATCATGATTTATTTGATCTCCCCCATGGCTGGAAGTAGTGACAGCTCACTTTGTTCTCTACACAGTCAACACATGTATGACCTACTTACTTGGAAAACATGTTATTGAGTTGTTTATTCAAGACGTCTGGCTTGAGATGGCCTACCCACAGACTGGACAAACCCTCAGGATTGCACGGACTAAAAAACAACGACACACTTCAGGATAAACCTCACAACATGAAATATCTCTGCCTGGAGATCCATGTGAGAAAGTTCCTATTTCTGAAGACTTTTATAGGTAGTTCTTAATTCTCTGTATGAAACCATGTATGTAAAAATAACACATTTGGCAGGCATCAATCTGACATAACCAGAGTTTTACAATTACAGTGATTAAGAATTATAACTTGTATATATACTCACCAGTGTGTGTGAGGGTGTGTGTGTATTTACATACACTGTATATATATATATATATATATTAGTTCTATTTAAATTACAAAATTGTAACACACAATCAATCATCCTAGAATGTAGCGATGATCCGGTTTCTTAGTTATTCATGTTTAGTATATTTACCTCAGAAACTTTTTTTGGTTTTTCTTCTGTATAATTTCAGCTACACCTCGCGGCCTTCTAGCAGACTGAATTTACGGATGCAGGTCATGTAACACGACCATAAATTCAGTCTGCTGAAGAAGACCGCGAGATGCGGCCAAAATTATTCAGAAGAAAAACAAAAACAAGTTGGTGTAAAAATGAGAAATAACATACTCCATTTTCACATGCTTTTTGAGCGTCTTTCTTTTTCCCACCACTTGCACTGGTGCCTGCTGCACTGGTGCTGTCACAGACCCCACGGGTGGGTTATCCTCATTGTCATCAGATACGTATATGTCACATGCTGAAGGCGCCTCTCCTACTACAAAAGATGCAGAGTTTGACTATTATTACTTACTATCGTATACCCATCCATGCGGCAACAAAACAAAGGTAACAGTTTTCACGATTTCAGTATGTTGAACACGATTCTCGCCGACCGTTGAATTTTTGCTGTTGCCAATTACGGCATTGCATGCAGCAGATAACACCTGGTGAATGGCTGACCATTAAATTTTTCAACTTAATAAAGGAAATAACTCCAATTAACTACCTTTGTGGTCTTTAAATACATCACCAATTACAGTGCCTCCAAGTTAACATATTAATGAATAGATATTTGACTGTTCCACCTTGTTCCATCTAACTTTAATAACTGGACCTGCAGTTTCCCAAAAATAACATTTCTAGATTATTTTAGCATTTATATAATCTGTGCTATCACTGAAACATACCAAACCCAGCAATGATTGAGTCAACAGCCTCCTCTATGGTACTGTGTTGCTGGGTGGCCTGGACTGCATCTTCCCACGAAAATCCCATTTCCTGAAGAAAAAACAAATGTCACACCTCCATGAGGAAGTGAATATCATGCTCGAGAATAATGAGAAACAGCACAATACCTGTGGTTATTATGACATGCCTTGTTTGGTTTACACTAACAGGCTATTAATTTGTCATAACTATATACACTAATTTATAATGTACATAAGATTCTATAGACATATCAATATTATTAACTCAACTAATAACAATAGTGTATACTTATTATGTGAACCTTTTATCTGGTTAAAACTATAATTTTAAAATGTTGACATTTCAATTTTACATAAAACAGTGCATAAGGTGAATGTGGTTGCATTGCAAATTGATATTTTGACAGAGTATTGGCATTTAATACCCATTATCATTTGATGTACCAAGAAAACACAATCATGTTACATAGACATCACAAAATGTTTCCTCAAATGTCATGAAAATGTTGCGATATCAAAATGTAGGACATTAGAAACATCTAAAACATTTTTTTGATCTTTTAACATTTTTCTAAGACCCACCATTCTGAAATCAGTAAAATATTTAAACACATTTTGTTTGGTGGGTACAGACCAGTGTTTGGTGGGTACAGACCAGTGTTTGGTGGGTACAGACCCGTATTTGGTGGGTACAGACCAGTGTTTGGTTGGTACAGACCAGTATTTGGTGGGTACAGACCAGTATTTGGTGTGCCTGAGCACGCATGAGCTCTGGGCTGGCATCGCAGCATGAGCTATCCAACTCCAGCACCTTCTCAAATGCCCGTTCTGCCTTGGCAAACATCTGAAGAAACAAGAAAAGGTAAGTTCTTACATAGCGCAGTATCTAGTCCTTAGGGCTGCTCAGAACACTTTACACTTCACTCCTTAAATCAAATAATGAATCACCATTTCAACTTCTCTGGGAAACATTCAGCCATGCTACAATTACTGTGCAAAAACTATTCAAAAATATCCACCACTGTCTATATCCAGGCACTCATTCATACAGCTTCATAGAGCAACGTGGAGTAAAGAAACTTGCCAAAGGCTCACAATGGGAACAACTCAAACCCGCAATCTCTCAACTGAGAGTGTGCTGCTCTAATCACTCTGCCACCATACTCCATACAAAACATCCAGACTGACAAATCATACAACATTGTACAACACATATTTCCATACATGTGACACAACAGCCATATTTTCAACAAACATTTATGCCCCTCGATCATAAAACAGATATCATTGCACCAATGGGCATTTTTAGTTATAGGCTGAAAATTAAATTGAGGGGTCAAATGGTTATTTTGGGAATTTTAACTGCTGCTAAGAAAAGTCGGTATACAAACTATCTACTCTGTAAATACATTTTACTGAGAACTGTCTCTATGTATTCAAAATATGCTTTTTCTTTAGGTGAAAATGCATATCTTTAAAGCATGTATGATGTGGAACAATACAGTGCTTACATAAGCTGCACCATACCCCAAGGTCTTAGGGAAAACTTCACACATAAGTTGAAATTTGTAGTTAAATGAAATTTGAAACCATCTGTGTTCAAAACATACCTTGAGACCTGCCAATGCCCGCCCTAATCGGAAATGTCCTTTAGGCCACAGTGGTGAAAGATCAACACTTCGCTGGGCATCTTCAAGAGCACTAAAACATATGTGGAACACTCACCTTAAACACTGGTTGATGGTTCCATTCCACTAAGTATTAATAGTTATTTTCATTTTGTTCAGGATTGTGTGTAAATTTGATAATAATTATGTATAAGTATAATTAAGCTCAGGCTTTTGTTTGACATGTCAGCATGTCAGCATGACAGTAGACCCGGTCCTGCCAGTTGGGTGTTCGAAGCAGGCAGCCATGTCCTCCCAAGTATTTATCTTGATTTGGCCTTTCTTCATGTAATATTTCGCTGTGTCTTTGAATTGCTTCCTCTGGCCACCGTGTGTTCTTGAACCATGTGTCAGCTGGGAGAACAGCACTTGTCGCTGGAGACAGTAGTCTAGCATTCTCACACAGTGGTCAGTCCAGCGGAGCTGATTCCCCAGGATCATTGCCTGAATGCTGGTTGTCTCTGCTTCAGTGAGGACGCTGGCGTTGGTGTGGCAGTCTTCCTACTGAATGCAAAGAATCTTCCTGAGGCATCGTCGATGGAATTTCTCCAGGTTCTTCAGATAACAAGGATATGTGACCCAAGCCTCGCTCCCAGAGAGTAGAGTGGCAACACAAACTTGGGAGGACATGACTGCGGACCATCCACCAGGCAATGGTTCAATTTGAGACCAACCGCCTACTACATGAGGCAAAGCGGCAGAGGAGAAAGGAGAGAGAGATGTCTCAACACCTACATGTCTCCCTTCCACCAGGAACTTCCTGCCAACACTGCTACAAAATCTGCAATTAAAGAATCAGGCTCCCGAGTCATCTCAGGACCCACAACCGACCCCTGGCGGACGTCATTCTCGTTTCGAGGGACTGCTGATGGTGATGATGCAGGCAGTGGGGGTGTTCTCTCCTAAACACATGGTAAGTTATCAAAAATTTGAGGAGGGAAGACAAGCTGTCTCTATATGATGGATTCCAGCATCACGACAACAACAGTGTATACGAACCTACCCGGTAGGTATGTAATTAAATAACACATGCACATATATATTTTGTACATATTGTATTTTTAGTCATTGTTTTGATTCCTAGGGAAAAAACTAATCTTATATCCAGTCATTTATGCTAAATGACTTGAATTCCATATTTGTAATTAAGTGTAGCCACTACCCGAAAACGGCCATAGGCGATATCTCTGTTAATACTGAACGTATCTTACAAAAGTTTGGAGTACTGATTAGTTAATTGAATAGTATTTGATATGTGGAATGTGGGCTCAGTTGTTTGTGTATTACCATGGCAATGAACGTTTCTGGTGTGACAGAGGGGCATACATCCTTGAAAATTATTCTGAGCTAACAACTGTATGTGTGATCTTGTAGTTGTCAAGAATCATCAGCTAGAATACTCCTTTGTGCAATAAGGTGGCTTTGGGTAAGGAAATCTGACTGCAATGACTTTCGTGAGATAGGACTTTAGGTTTGAGTATTTTTCAAAGCGTCTTGAAAAATGCTAATACCTGAACAAAAGTCAATTTTTTAAGATATGTTCAGTATTAATAGAGATATAGCATATTGATTATGTCTGTTTTCGGGTAGTGGCTACCCTTAAATAAGGCAATGAGACACCTACCTTGCATACTGTTCTTTCCCTTCATAGCAGTAGGACCGATTGCCATAAAACCTGAAAGTAAAAAAACATTACATTGTCTTACAATATCATTTATCCAAATTTATTAAAAACAATTCACACAGTAAATAAGACTACAATCCCCAATACATGACTACCTGTGCATCATAACATAAGCTGCAGAAATACAGGTTAGGGGTGTACCAATGTCTTGCTTGCATCAACACAAAAACAGTAATATTCAAAACAGATCTACTGCCTTCCTTGGTAGATGAGGATCTGACACCGCGAGCTACAGTCGCGAGGGGAAGGCATATGGTAAAGGGATCCACTCCACGGTCAGATAATTTTTCTATTTTAAAGCTGTACAGTCTGATTCAGAATGAGTAAATTGCTTTTTTAACCAGGAAATATTGGTCTGGTGGTAGCTTATAGCACTAACATGGTAGACTGTGAGATTATTAAAACCACTATTATTACCACTAGAATTGTAAACTTGGCACCTCTGCAAAAGAATACACTAAAGCAGGTGAGTTCCTCCCTACCTGACCTCCGTGGGGTCCAGTTTGATGGCCTTGGTGAAGAGAAGAATGGCCTCATCAAACTCTCTCTTTGTTGCTGCCTTATTCCCTTTGACTGAAACCAACACCAAATCAGGCTCCTTGACAGTCAGGCTATACAAAACATTCTTTGTCAACTTTTGAATCAACTCAACTAGGAAATTATTAGGATATGTTGCACTATGTTAATATATTTCATATTGCTGGACATGTTCAGTGGAAGTGACTTACTTGCTAGCTCTCGACTTTGCTTTACAGCTGGGTCCAACCCGTCATCCTATGTACAAAGATTGTTCATTCGGTTACCAGCATTAAACCAGCACATTGAAGAAGAGTTAGATAACAATCAAGAAGTGTAGACTTATATGATTTCATATTAAATAAATAAGTAACTTTATTTTTACAACATAACATACAATTAACACATACATGTCTTACAAATGGAAATGTGTTACATTGTATGGATGTCACTTGGCTAAAAGCCTCTTCCAATAACATCATTTAAATGCATATTTCAGTAACAACATTTTGATGATCATACAAACATAGGTATTTATGTTTTCAAAATAACCAAATATACATGCAATAATAAAGTCATTTATTTTGCACCTACATCCTCAGAAACCAAGCTTATGATTACTGCCTTCATAGGTTTATGTCATTAGTCATACATGTTTAATCAACCTTCATGCAGATCATTTTCAATTGCATTTCTTATGCCTAATGTTGCACACACATACCGGTATTATTCAAAGTAAATCAAAGAAAACAAATAAGTTTTTATTAGGTTTATACAGAAGACGTCAGATGTCATCAGCTGTGTTACTATTATCTTCTGATAGAGAATATCAAATCTACCACATTTTTATAATGTTCAAATGAAAAGTGTAACCATGTTCAAAAATATTCTGTTGATGTATCGAAATACATTAACCGAAATATGAATATTGGGGTTGCAAAAATTGAATATTGTACGTTTGTAATAATGTTATCTCCACTATGTAAGTTTTGCAGTGTAAGCAGGTCTTAATTATCAATTATTAAAATAAAAAATACATACCACTACGTCCATATCTGACATGTCAGTTCTGGAAAGAAAATACATAAAGTATTACCATGACAATAAAATTGCATCGTTACGGTAGAAATTAACTTTAAAAAACAAAGCAACGTACTTATAAGCTGTGTATCTATAGGGCACCAGGACAAAGACTACCATTTAATTTTAAACAATGACCGCAACAATAAAACAATATTTGTCTGTGGTGACTTTAATATAGATTTGTTGCAACACGAATCACAAGTATGTGAGACAATACCTAGACTTAATGTATAGCATTGGATTGTACCCACTAATAACCAAACTAACCAGAATAACACGTACGACTAATACCGGTACCCTTATTGATAATATATTTTCTGATATAACTTATAGTGAACAGCTTTACACTTGTGGATTACTCGTAAATTATATAAGTGGTCAGCCTACCAATATTTGCAATGGGTAAAATTAATATAAATAAGAATGAAACCCAAAAGAATCATAGTATATAAAGTGTACGTCAAAGAAAATATTACCTCACTCAACAGCAAACTTCATAAGCTCTCATGGAAAAATGTTCTAAATGAGGAAGATGAACATTAATAAAGCATATGATACTTTTATTTCTGATTTTACATGTACTTTTAATAAATGCTGCCCTATGAAAGAGGTCAACACAAATACTAACCAACTTGACACAAACAAAACCATGGCTAACTACAGTTAGTAAGTTTTAGTAAATGCTTGCCATAAAAAAATTATATCAATTATTCCTAATACACAGAACAGTTGATGCTGAAAACAGATATAAATCATATAAAAACAAACTAACAAAAATCTTGAGATGTGGAAAAAGAAATATTACTGTACTTTACTGCTAAAGCAAAAACACAATATCGCTGGAACGTGGAAAAACACTTGGAACAATAATGGGTAAAGAGCAGAAGAAACATCAATATCCAGAAAAGTTTATTAAAGATGATAAAGTCATTGAAACTGAAGAAGATATTGCTATCATGGTCAACAAGTTCTTTACCAATGTTGGTCCAGACCTTGCTAAAAAAATTAAACCTCCTGCTGGTGCATATTTGATTATTAAAAAAAATAGAAATGATAACTGTATGTTCTTGTCACCTGTTGATGAAAATGAAGTTCACAGGGTACCGGTAGTCGAAAACAAAAACAAAAGCTCGACTGATGCAGATGGTCTGAGTATGGACATTGTTAAATGTGTAATTACCACAATCACTAAGCCACTCACCCATATTTTAATACATCTTTTAAAATTGGGATATTCCCAGACAAACTAAAAATTGCTAAAGATATCCCAGTATTTAAGGCTGGAATCAAAGAAAACTATACAAACTACAGACCAATTTCTCTACTTCCACAATTTTCCAAAATATTAGAAACACTTTTTAATACTAGACTAAGTGCATTTATTGATAAACACACCATCATTAACCCTAGTCAGTATGGATTTTGGTCAACAAGTTCTTTACCATCCTACATCCTATGCTCTGACTGAGTTAATTAATGAAATAACTACATCTCTAAATAGCAAAATGTATTCCATTGGTGTATTCATTTACTTCACAAAAGCTTTTGATACAGTAGATCATGAATTGCTTTGTGAAAAAATAAATTGTTATGGTATCAGTGCAACAGAGAGACATGGCACATAACTGGATAAGTAGTTATTTATCAAATAGATCCCAATTTGTTTGTTATGATGGATTTAATTCCAACTTGTTAAATATGTCACGTGGAGTCCCACAAGGCTCAATATTAGGACCTAAACTATTTATACTGTGAGTGATTTATGTAACATTTCCAGACTTGTAAAATATATATTGTTTGCTGATGACACTAATTTTCTCTGTGCAAGCAAAGATATCAATCAACTTGTTACAATGGTATCCACTGTTCTTTACAAAATGTGTAATTGTTTTGCTGTAAACAAATTATCCATAAATGTTTCGAAAACAAGATACACGTTGTTTGATAATTACACTTTGAATACACATGTTGACATAGCAATCAGTGGTACAAACATTGACAGAGTATGAGTACATTTCTTGGGGTATTAATAGATGACAAATTGAATGTAGCAAATGTTAAATCTAAATTCTCAAAGAGTACTGCCATATTGTATAAGTGTAGTCGGCTGATAGACTCGCAGTCGGTGAATATCCTGCACTGCTCATTGTTCTTACCATACATTAATTACTGTTCTGAAATACAGATCTACAGCTGACACGCTGAATACTACCAATATCAATTCTATTGTCACGCTCCAAAAGAGAGCAATGAGATTGTTATATGACATACCGGGGGAGGGGTAGGTCGTCTTCACCACACAACCCCTCTTTTTTATAAGTCGAAAACACTGACATTTTTATATCTTGTAAAAATTCAAAACAGCTATATTCATGTTCAAGGCATACCACTGCGTGTTACCAGCTAATATACAAAAACATTTTGTAAAAAGAGATATTCCAGTAACAACACATTTCAGAAATCAACTTGTAAGATGCTGTGTTACCATAAATGTTAGAGACATGTCTCTTTGTGGATATGGCATAAGTCTATGGATCTGTCTGGATGTTAAATTTACTAACATTAAAACAGTGAGGTCATTCAGACACAGGTACAAGAAAACAATCATAAATGAATATGTATAGTTTGTATTTATTATTAAAACTGATTCAGAAATATCAGAATGATATGTATTTTTACATTTTATTTATTTTGTACTAATCACATGTATATGACTATGTGAACTACAGTATGATAATGTTTCCTTATGTGTGTAGGCATTTGGGATGTGTGCAATATTCACGCATACATCTGATAATTTCTCTAATGTTATTTACTATAGGAAGAGGCTATTCGCAAAGCTGGGCTCTGCAAATTAGAAACCATTTCTTATTCGCAGAGCCCAGCTGACTCTGTGACTTGGCATGCTAAAACACAGTTCGCAGAGCTGGGCATTAGAAACCACTTCTTATTTGTAGAGCCCAGCTGGCCGTCCGGCTCGACGATTTGGGGCATAAGGCGTAGATAGCAGAGCTGAGCTCTGCGAATTAGATTCCATGTATTATTCGCAGAGCCCAGCTGGCGACAACAAATAAATTTAACATAATCTATCTCAAAATGTACATTTTATTATAACACATCATTTGAGGTATACAAAATGTAACTCTTATTTGCAAATATGGTGTTCTAATGCACCTTTAAAGTCTACATATCACGGGTAATAGCGTCTGAGCTTCCCCTGTTTACCTTCCAAAATGAGCCATGTAAGAATCTGGATTATATCTGGACGTAGTTAGGACTGCCACTGGCACCTGGCTAACAATCTCCAAGCAACATCCAACGTATGCAGTCCTGGTTCTGTCACAGGTTCGGCCAGACTAATCTAGGCCTAGGACTAAGCCTAAGCCTCGGCTTAGCCTAAGGGGATGACTGATGGGCAAGAATAAGACTATATCTGGACCTATAGTTAGGACTTCCATTGGCACCTAGCTTACTTCCTTCAAGGGGTGTCCAACGTATACAGTCCTGGTTCTGTACATATTCATACTAAAACGTAGCCTGAGATCAGGTACACACATGTCACAGGCCACATGTTCGCTCAGGCTAGCCTAGGCCTAGAGCATTTGCCCACCTTGATGTTGTCGTTATAACTACATATTTGCCTAAATTTGATAACTCAGAGCATTAGTTCTACCCTTCCACATAATCCCAGATATAGTAATGTAATACTGCGTTTTAGTGCATTCTGGGGGGCAAAAGAGCAACCCGGTTTGCGCCAGCTGTGGGCTGTGAGCGACTGTCGCTCTTTGGGCCTCAAAAGTGTGCCAAGACATGATATTTTTGTAACATTAATATGCCTGGGATGATGTTGAATGATGGAACTAACGCACTGAGGTATCAAATTTAGGCAAATTATCGTTACATCGACAAAGTCAAGGTGGGCCCGGATACTAAACCAGTGCCAGGTTAATCTACTACCAAGGCGCCTTCTGACAGATTGATCGCGGGCTCTGCAAATAGCCAGTAGCTTTACTATAAGTTATAACATACATAGTTATGGGATACATTATAACTACATGTTTTTGTTAACTTCTTGTGTAGGTCTATTCCTTTCAAACAACATTATACATTATAATACATTATGTCACAACAAAATCATGTTGAGATGATTACAGCCTACACTGTTTGTTTGGATGTTTGTTTGAATAAAACATATTGAATCGAATTGAAAAGTCATTATAGTAATTATACTCTAGTTCTAATCTAAGTAGGCCTACAGGCAGCTACACGTCAAGGGAAGTCTCAACGGATCGTACGTACTCACGGTACTGTCACTCGAATCGGAGTCCTGACAACATTCGCCATCAGCCAATACGCAACATACAAATGGCGGTAAACGAAAACATGCACAACGATTAGCAATGATATTGTGTTTTATCTTCCTGTTCTGAGGTTGTATGGTTTCGATTTTCTGGAAATCGTAGGGTTACCGACTCGCTCTTGGGCAGGGGGCAGACTGATGCTGCCGTCTGTAGTACACTGACTATACTATACTCCGTCATAGGACATAGATCACTGACTACCGCCATTACACTTTCCACCAAGAAGAGTTAGTAAATTAAAATTGTTCTTGTTTTCGTTATACTCCATTGTCACATAGTTTCGATTTAGCGGATTCTGAAAGTAGGGCATATACTGGCGCTAGCGACTGTCTCGAGCTCAGTCAGAGTGGAGATTTCAGCGCAGTACTGATGCTGCCCTCTGTAGTCTTGTCACGGACTGAAATGCTAAAGTGACACCACCAAAACAGTTGAGTATCGATCATTGTTCATGTTTATTCCTATACTCCAGTATTGCGCTGTTTCAATTTCCTGGAAATCCTTATGTTAGCGGCTGTCTCAGCACTGATCACTGCATATACAGTTAAAACAATTAATTAATGGTCGTCAGTTGTAGCTGTCATCCTGTGGACACCCATGCATACGTAGCAAGAAAACAGAGAAACAGAAGAAAGCATACACCAAGCTGATCTACGAAAACTTTGATATTGAAGAGACAGACCTTCCATCCCTGGCTGAGGCTGATGAACGATCGACCCACATGGAAACGGCTTATCTATGCTTCGGCCACGGCCGACCGATGCAGATGATGTTGTATAGGCCCTACTTATTTTCTATTAAAACAAAATGTATGTTCTAAACGGTTATTATTAACACGTTCACAATTTTTCATACCTTTAGACAGTTACCGTATGCTTATCTAAATAGTATTATAATTATTGATCTAACGATAGTAACAATGTAAAACATATCAAGACAAATAATAATAATAATAAACTTTAATCCGGGACTACAATGACCCGTTCACGGGTGTTTACAAATTGGCAATCATCTAAGGAGCATAAAAACGCATTTAAGGGAAATAAATAAGAAAAGTAAATAAAGTTAGGAAGCAAAATCCTAGTATATATATATATATATATATATATATGTATATAGATAAATCTATGGATATTAAAATTACGGGTAAATGCAATGATAAAATAAACGATTAACAAAAGATAAAATAAATACATAAATAACCTGGAATGCGAGCGACGGCATGGCTTTACTACTGGAAAAAAGCACAAATACGAATCTGTTGAAAACACTGAATGTCTGGACTGAGGCCTTAATGCACAACATACATGTTGACGTAATCTACCTTGATTAGGCAAAGGCATTTGACACCGTCCCACACCAGCGCCTTCTCAAGCAGGTTGAAAGTCTTTGAATCAAGGATAAAGCTCTGGGGTGGTAGTGTGCTCAGCAGTGTTCCCAAAGGGTCAGTTTTGGGACCAATATATACTGTTCACAATGTTTGTCAGCGATAACCCGGGACACATGGACAACCTGACCTCCTTGTTTGCAGATGGCACCATGCTCTACGCAACACTCACAGATGACGTCAACTTCTTTAACTCTCTTCAAGAAGACCTGATAAAACTACAAGATTGGTCAGAAAGGATGCAAATTAACTTCCATCCGGACACATGTTATGTTCTCCACCTCGGGCATTCAAACCCACATAATTAATACCACCTGAACAAGGACAGGTGAGACAGTCATATCTTCGATGCAGCTAGTAACCCCAGAGAAGGACCTCGGAGTATAACCATTGACCAACACCTCAAGTTCTCTGGACACATTGAGAACAGTGTCAAGAAGGCCAACCGGGTTCTGGGATGTTCAGCAAGAACGTTCCGGCATCTCAGCAAGGACAGCTTTCTACCGCTGTACAAAGCAATGGTCAGGCCACACCTGGAATATACATCATGTGTATGGTTCCCTCACGTGAAGAAAGACCGATACCTCATTGAGCAAGTTCAGCGGCGAGCAATACGACTATAGTGCCAAAAACAGAAGGACTACCATACGGCAGTATACGGAAAGAGTTAAAACTCCCTACACTGAACTACAGAAGACAAAGAACTGACATAACCCAAACATACAAACTCATCACAGGAATGGACTCGATCAACCAGGACTGTAAATGCGCATTGTGTCCATCAAGGCAGATGTTCCTGAAAGCCACTGGTAACACAAGATGTCACAATGAAAAACTACAAACCAGATATCAACAGCAAACAGGCACTCTTTCTTCTCCACCAGAGTAATAAAATCGTGGAATTCGTTATCTGAAGACACAGTCCAGGCGCATGCAGACAATCAATCAACTGAAGTCTCGCCTCCGAAAAGTTTGGAGAGACCTATACAACTATGACTTCACAAACTAGCCTATGTATATAGTCCCTTGACACTAGCTATACCAGGCTAGCCTAGAGTCGGCAAACCGGAAAAAACAATAACGCCAACAGTAAAAACAATAGCACCGTAATCAACAGAGAAATTGGGAAACAACTACAGAAACTAAAATCTTGAGAAGGTCTCGATGCTCGATCATGGGCAAATATTGAGGTTCTTGAGGTAAGAACTTGAGGTAAGATAGCAACAAAAAATAGGCCTACGAATTTCAGTGGCAGTTCTTTTCGTGCATTGGAAGTCGGCATCGCGGGCGCAATTAACATTCTTTAAGAATCGTGAACAATGATTCAGGCTTATTTACCTTTGTAGAAGGAGTACGTATACGTACCTTGCCATACCTTACTTTATGCAGAAAAACAACACAAGTCAAGTATAGATTGAAACAGGCCAAGTTAATGACATTTATTACAGCACTAGTAATTGTACACAACTATAATAAAATCAAATAATCACAGCAAGCATGCCGGCCCCTGACTGCTAATGTAAGACAATATGTATAATTCGCAAATGTATTGTGTGGTCACACCATTGATAATAATATGCCTAATAAGTAAATGACTACTGACTAATATGCGACATTCACCATATGGGTGGGGGTCACTCCGCCCATATGGGTGGGGGTAACTCCGCCACCCACCTAAACATGTACAATCACATGGTATATATAATCCACAATACCAGCTTACAGATGACAAGCTGACCAATATTTCCACCTAATGTCAAAGGGAGGGTGGGAGGGAATTCAATCACTACACACACAAAAGTAATCCACAACAACCACCATTATACTAAAACTCGCAAATTGAAATTGAAATTCAGGCAAGGCCAAAATTAACCGTGTTATACTTCGAACGATTTCGCAGAATGGAGGCAGACCCTCTCATTGCATATGCTTAAATAGAAGTGTCTACCGCGCATGCGCGAATCGCACCGCGAATACCCTCGTAGCCAAATGTGTATCAGTTTGATAGCTACGGTGCCTATGTTTCAATTAATTAATGCTGTTTTTCCACATAAAACTCAGTATGTCCCTGTCGTTCACATACATCCATTTATGCAGAAAAACAACACAAGTCAAGTATAGATTGAAACAGGCCAAGTTAATGACATTTATTACAGCACTAGTAATTGTACACAACTATAATAAAATCAAATAATCACAGCAAGCATGCCGGCCCCTGACTGCTAATTTAAGACAATATGTATAATTCGCAAATGTATTGTGTGGTCACACCATTGATAATAATATGCCTAATAAGTAAATGACTACTGACTAATATGCGACATTCACCATATGGGTGGGGGTCACTCCGCCACCAGGTCACCCAAATTGTGACCGACCCCCACCAAATAAGACTTACTTTATGTACCTAGGGGAAGGTACATAGAGCCATTTTTCACGTTTTCAGCGATAAACCTAAAAAATAATACAATTTTAACATTAAATTGCACTATCGTGTAAATATGTATATCCTCTAACAGGGTCGTGAAATTTATTAGGCTGGGATACGTCAATTTCTAAATATATTCAAATTAGTGGAGGCATGTGAAGAGGCTAAAGGGACCACAATCGTGGGGGTCCCTTGAGCCACAACAACGCATTTAAAATAGATCAGTGAGTTTAACATGACATTCCTATTACATTAAACATTTGGTATATGTGCTACGAGTTTTTCATCATAACTAAAATTAAGGTATTATATTTGTAAGGTAGCAGTTTGGACACCTACACATGTTCATAGTTATGTTGTAATACACATATTATGTGTTGACATGCTAATTAAGATATGGTATGCATCTTAATATTTCCATTCTAATGTCGCTAAGTAGATGGTGGATATTGTTACATCATTCTTTATTTTGTGAAACTCATTTTCATGATTTAATTGCCAAGGTGTTGATTATAATTATATTTAGGTAATTAATTACTATGATTAACCAGTTGCTTGAATGGTATGAGATCTCCAGAGACACTGGTCACGTGTGTGTTTTGACCAAGTATTGGTACAGCAGCTGTGGACTAGGCTGGCTCAGGTTTCATACAACAAGCAGGATACATTTATTTTTGGTGAGTGTCAACTTATTCAGTAATACTTTTAAGGTATTATTTCTCTTCTCTAATTATACCACATTGTGAGGTGAAAGATTGTTCATCATCAGACCTAAACTTGCATGGATGTTTTAAAGCAATTATTTAGTTATAAGGGTTTTCACTATATGGAAAATTGCTCTGAGTTGACACCCCAGGATGCTGTGATTGACCCCCACTGGCTGGCTGTAAACAGTAGTGGTCTTAATGAGTTTTAGAATACTTGCATCCTGCTTGTGATAGAATTTGCAGAGTACACAGTTTTAATCATGTATTATGTTTAGCATTATGAGGCTTAATCTGCGCTATTAGGTTAATATATTCCCATATTATGCATTTAGCAACATAATGTGTTGTATGAAGCTAGGGAGTCGGTATCAGAAACTGCCCAGTGGCCACTAATGTCCTCATGATTAATCACTCTATGGGGTTGGCTGGGTAGATTGTGGAGCATATTCCCTAGAGACTGACACTTGAAAACAAGTTGGGATCCACCCTGGATAGTGTAGCTAGATTGTAAACAATGGCCAAGTGTTTGTTTCGGTCATTTAACAAGTCATAGAACATGTATACTGTGGAGTGAATTGGAACTGAATATAAATAACGGTATAATGTTTGCTTCTTTCCAGTCTAAAGGAACCATTCCCTCGTTTAATGACAAGTTGAAAACTGTTGCAAGCGGTATGCTAATTTGTTCAAAAAATAAATAGTAGTTTGGGTGGAATCCCATCCACACCAGGTTATTTATTATCGTTTATTGTCCTTATTTTCTTAGCTACCATTTCCGGGATTACAATTAACTGTCCTAAATAGTCTGAATCCGATCCCTTGAACTTAGCCTCTGGTACTGGCAATGAACTAATATCTTCCCTGGTAAACACCGAATTAAAGTACTCATTGGGGTCTTCTGCCATTGAGAATCCCTCTGATGTTACATTTCCAGCACTATCTTCTAGAGGAATGACCTTATCCTGAAATTTCGGTTTGCTCCGAACATATGTATAAAATTCAACTAATTCATTCTGTGATGACAAAACTATGTCTAACACATGTTCTCCCCTGGTTGGTTCTAGCACCTGTTAAGAAAGGAAACTATCTTGCTCTAAAACTAAAAAGTTCTGGTCCTTACTCCCTGTACTCTGTAGAGATTTCCATTGTATATATCCATGGCTAAAAAAAAACATAATAATACAAACCCGTCTGCTCACTCCCCTCATAGCGTTTTGTACTTTTCATTTTCTTCTATGCTTATGTTTGGACTTCGATAAACTAACTCAACTGTTAACGTCGAGTTTCCTGTAACTATGTTACACCAAACCGATTCTTCTCAATCTGCTTCTCTTTCTAATTTTACTTCATAAGCCTGGATATATTATTTAATATATAAAATAACTCCATCTCCCCTTCTTACTATTCTATCTTTCCTAAACATTACATAGCCTGTCAGTCCCAATTCGGCATTCGCTATATCGGTGTTAGCCCACGATTCAGTTATACCTATTATGTGAGGGTCAATATTTTCTATCATAATGTTTAGTTCACTTTTTTATTGTGTTCCTTGCATTTAAACAAAAGCATTTATATCCAGCTTCAGAACAGTTTTCCAGGCTGTCCTTTGCTGATTTATTTGTGCTGACTCTATGCCTCAAATTTCAGGCTTCTTTGTGAATCCCCCCTGCGCATCTAGTTTAAATAAATGCAATCTGTCCCACTATCAGCAGATTGCAGGAGGTACACTGCTCAACAATCTGTTTTATCTGCTCAATTAATGCATTGATTGCCAACCTCTTGCAGTTTCTATATGTTTGCCCCTTCCTCCCATTACTGGCAACACTCCTGAGAGAATGAACAATGGAAGGAGTACCGTCTCATTAATATATATATATATATATATACATACATACATATATATATATATGAAACATTCAGTTAAGACATGTTTGCATAGACGTGATCCACTGGACGTATGATTGCAGGATGAATATTATTAACATATTCAATCAATTAAATTTGTTTACATCTTGTTGAACACTTTGCATGAATTTCGCAACGCAGAACAATCAGCTAATAGTGTTTGTCTTCAAATTAAGCTGCACTTGAAGGAATACATTAATGTTCAGATTACTTAACTTATTTGACGGATTAATCCCCTCTCTGAAAACAAATAACACAGTAACTGTCTCAGATATAGCGTTCGCGCTACAAACGCATTGCAACACTTTTAAAACGTTGTTAAAGGTGTGAACCACCCACTGCAACTTGTAAGTAACGTATTCACTAATATAGGCTTTATATTCAGTCCATTTCAGAGACTGTCTGCATGCGAAAAGGAAAAAACATGAGTTGCAAATTCAGCCGAAATCTGTAACTATAAATTATTAAACATACGTAGAACAATCTAAAACAGTCAAAAGAAGTATGAGTACGCAATTTCACATTGCTCCCGTTTTATTTTGGTGCAATTTAGCGCAGATACAGAAGACCACCTCACACATGGCTGCAATATCAAGACGCTTGTTTCCCGTCATGCTACGTACACGATGAGATCCCCTAATAACAGCTTTCTTGTTATCCGTTTAATTCAGAGAAGTTCACTGATATTCATTGTCCTGTTTATACTGAAGCCATCCTACTGGAACTATTCCATTTTGCTGCATAGCTTCTTTCCCGCTTCCTTAGTTCCAATGTCTTTGTTCTTCTCTTTCTGAAACATAAATTAAATATCTCCATTAAACTCAAATGCACCTCTAGCTGTTCCAATGCAAAGAGTGAAACGTTTCTTCTGACCATCATCTTTTTTAACAATTGTACAATAAATAACAACATTCACAACAACAACAAGAGGCGCAACAATCCAAACACGTCAAGCATAGAACGTGATCATGTAGGCGTGCACAGCAGTCACCATCAGAGCAAGAGACCACTCAAGGATTATGATTACGCCTACTATTCAATTTCAAAAAGTAGATATACATTTTGCAGTGGGTAGACGTAGTTTCAGCTGATTTCGTTTCAGATGCCGTGAACAACAACAGAGAAAGCGCGCTTGCACAGATTAATTAGAGTATTCTGTTTCTGCGTGCCCTTATAGGAAATTAGCAATTTACAATTTGGCTTAAGGGTTAAATTGGTGTAAATATTGTCATAATAATTATGTGACAACAATGACAATTGTGGCTTTACATGGCAGAGGAATAGTTTGGTCAGGAAATCACGTAGAAAGAGATTTTAAACTGCTCAAAATCACATGAAGTTACGTGAACAGATGTCAGGATAGTACAACAAAGTTATTTGGTTAAAATGTTTACAGGGTGAAATTAATGCCAGGAATTCAATACATTAACCCACAGAGAGATGCTGGGAAACTGGCTCGACAAAACCTGGATTCATTTCAGTGCTCAGACAAACCCCAGATATGTTGCTATGTGACACACCCGACCAACAGTAACCTGGTTACTATGTTACCCTTTCCTCAATGTATGGGATGCACCCCATTTCCTTTATCATCACCTTTATCATCAATTCCACATGCCTTCACTTCTGCACTCAATATCCATCATTCCATCATTTATACCTTGATTATCACACTCAGCATCCATCCCATGTGCCTTGGCGCTATCTGTCTTTTATTTTTATGACAAGTTAACTTGATGATTGCTTTACTGAGTATAAAAATGTAAGCCTGTACATATACACAATACAGAATACACTAAATGTGTAAGCATAACACAAGAAAATTAAAACACTTGTTTCCATTGTGGTCCTGAATGTTGACCTTACCTAGCGATCACCAGGCCTACAGTGATGACGCCGAGGACAACCAGAATTGCCCCTGCGACCGTCAAGGTGCCTGTCGATACAAACAAACGAGAGTCTATAATTTTGTTCACTGCCGCAGGTGGTGTAATTCCTGCATAACAGTGCTATAGACAATTAACAAAATTCGAAAAAATCCTTGTCGCGAAATGTTATTCAGAAACGAGTTACGTATATATTTAAATATTGATGTAGGATGCCAACAGCAATGTGAATATTTTTCAAACGGAATTATATGTATATATATACGTATATATATATATATATATATATATATATATATATATATATATATATATATATATATATATATATATATATACACACATATACCTATATATATATATACGTATATATATATATATATATATATATACATATATATATATATATATATTGTGATTACGTGTGCGCCTGTGCAGCTGCCACGTGTAATGCTGTCCAAATAATATTGACATTATTACAAACTATACGCTGTATTGAACATTAATTCTACACCTAATTTGATTGTGTTCGTACACGGACGACTGCAACGTCATCAGTTTCAACGTGAACATTTTATCTTTCCGGATTTTAGTGTTTTATAAGACAGCACTGTGCAGTTGTAGGGCATTAGACAACTAATGCAACATACTTCTAAATCTGTTATGCGTGTGGCCAAGTCTGTGTTCTGCGACGTTTTAAGACAATTGGGCATCTGCAACGCTAGGTCGACCCAGAGGGGGACCAGAGGTGGTCAATGGTCGCGGTCAAAGGTAATACCGCCCACCAGCACGAACAATACTGGCCTAGCGACGGACTATGGCCAAAGTTGCGCAATACAGATACTGATACCTACTGTGATCGGTCATCGACTACCACCAACACACCATAACAGTGTTGTGAGGTCTACTCCTAGAAGTGGGGCAAGTACATGTCATCATAAACAATCCAGTGCTCATGGTCACGGTCAGATCACTAGTGCATTAGGTGTAAACAAGAACAATTTGGTGAAGATTAAATGCGACTATGAGCATGTACAACCTGCGAAGAAATCTCTTCGGGTATGTTGCCTTAATCCAAGGTCCATCGAGAACAAGGCTTTGTCTCTGAGCGACTACATTATTACACAGGACTATGATGTTGTTGCTCTCACAGAGACATGGCTGGGGACTTCCATAGACAAGAAATGCATTGGCGAGTTGGTCCCTTCTGGGTATACCATAAAACATGTACCCCGTCCCGGCAGTAGAAATGGAGGTGATGTGGCATTGCTTTATAAATCTGCCATATCATTCCGCCTCCATGGCTCCAGTACCACGGACGACTACACAAACTTTGAACACATGGATTGTGATCTGGATACGGGTGACACAACTGTGCGTCTGGCCGTGGTGTATCGACCCCCACCACCACAAAGCATAGTGGCCTGACCATTCCCGAATACTTTGACCAGTGGTCTACATTTCTCGCCGGTTACGCTACCCACGACAAGGAGATTCTGATAGTTGGAGACCTTAACTTTCACGTTGATGTCGAAAGCGATCGTGATGCTAAGCGATTTATGGATACAATCAAAGCGTGTGGCCTACAACAACATGTACATGAACCGACCCATGTGCTCGACCACACGTTGGACGTCGTGGTCAGCAAAGACACCAATCACATCGTATCCGACATCCCCGTCACCGACCCCGGACTTTGTGACCACCTTGGGAAATTTACACGTGACCACTTCGCTGTCGGTTTCACCACGACCCTGGCCAAACCTGTTCCCATAAGAAGACTGTTTCCTTCAGGAAGCTACGTGCCATAGACGTGGAAACTTTTAAGCAGGACGTTGTGGCTTCCCCCATGTTACAAACTGCGGATGGTGATGTGGATGGTTTGGTGAGTGCTTTTAATGAAGGTCTCACATCGCTCATTGATAAGCACGCACCACGTCGTACTAAAACCAACACCCAACATCCAGATTGCCCATGGTACACTGATGAGTTACATGAGGCTAAACATCTCCGACGGAAGCTGGAACGACGATGGCAGAAGAATCGTCTGACTGTTAACCACCAGATATATAGAGACCAATGTGTTGTGGTGAACAAACTCATAAAACAAACTAGGATAGCATACTATTCAGAAAAGATCACTGCCTGCACCCATGACCAGAAGGGCATCTACAAAGTGGCGAAACACCTGCCTGGTGAAAGGGGGTCTCCATCTCTTCCTCAAACGGCATCTCCCAGTGAATTAACTAAGAAGTTTAGCTCTTTCTTTATGGAGAAGATATACAACATCCGACGTAGTCTCCATACGGACCAGTTGCATGGTGTTGACCAGGTCGTTGACGACTCATCTGTAACTACACCACTAGAGAGGTTTATTCGCGCATCTGATGATGAGGTGAAGGCCTTCATCCTGAAGTCACCTGATCAATCCTGCGACCTTGATCCGGTGCCCACATGGCTTCTAAAGTTGTGTGTAGATGAGCTACTCCCTGCTATCACCGCGATTGTCAACGCCTCTATGAATAGTAGCTGTGTGCCTCGTGCATTCAGTGCATTCAGTGTGCTCATATACGACCACTATTCAAGAAATCAACACTCGATCCAGACATCCTGAAACACTACTAACCTGTGTCCAACCTTTCTTTCATACCTAAGGTGTTAGAGAAGGTTGTAGACACACGGATTGAGCGCCACCTGGTGAGTAATGGTCTTCACGAGGAGCACCAATCAGCCTACCGTAGATCTCACTCGACAGAGACGGCGCTCCTCAAGGTGCAAAGCGATATCCTCAAGTATCTGGATAATGATTGTGTCACAGTGCTGGTCATGCTCGATCTGTCGGCTGCGTTCGACACTTTCGATCACGGAATTCTGTTGCATCGTTTTGACAACTTATTCGGAATTTCCGGAGCTGCTCTCGGCTGGATAGCACCGTATCTCCACGACCGTTACCAGGTAGTGGTCGTATATGGCGAGCACTCAAATCCAGTTCTCCTGGAACATGGTGTACCACAAGGCTCGGTACTCGGCCCGAAGAAACACACCATGTACTCAAAACCATTAAGAGCCATTATCCGTTGGTATGGACTGTGTTATCACTTCTATGCGGATGACACCCAGTTGTACATCTCGTTCAAGCCGAAGGACGGTGCAGCCCAAACAGAAGGTGCCTCGCGGACATTGAAAGATGGATGGACGCAAACATGCTAAAACTGAACAGTGAAAAGACTGAGGTTATGTTGTTCACATCCAAGCATAATGCCAAGCAGATGGAAAACGTTACTGCGCGTGTTGGCGACACTGACATTACATCAGTGAGCAGTGTGGAAAATCTGGGTGTTATCTTCGACTCTGCCATGAACATGGAGCAACATTTGAACAGTGTCTGTAGGTCTGGATATCCGCAACATTGGGTATATTAGGCGTTATCTCACAAATGATGCCACTCAATCACTAGTGAACGGGCTTGTAACATCACGTCTAGACTATTGTAACGCTCGGCTCAGTGGACTGCATCAGACATCAATTAACAAGTTATAACGTGTAAAGAACACCGCGGCACGGGTTGTAACCAGAACATCACGCTACAGCCACATCACACCAGTGTTTAAAAACCTGCACTGGTTACCAGTTAACTATCGTGTGCAATTTAAAATCCTAATGTACACTGGACAGGCTCAAGGATATATATCGTACTTGCTGAATTATGTACCAACCAAGAAAAACGCTACGATCCATGGATTCAGTGACACTAGAAGTTCCAAGGGTTAGAACAGTTACTTACGGCGACAGAACATTTCAGTCTTCAGCAGCCAAGTTGTGGAATGCTCTACCGGCTCACATTCGTGAAGCAAAAACACTGAACACTTTCAAGAAGCTGCTAAAAACACATTTGTTCTTGGTCCATTTTGGTGCTTAACTATTTATAGTCAGTTTTCATTACATTTTAAAACAGTATATATATATATATATATTCATTTTATTATATCAAGTCTTCCAAAATATAATTTTTTTTCTCATATTATCGTTTTTATGCTTTGTTTTTACTGTCTATGATTATTCTATTGATTATGTACAACGCTTTTGAGCAGGCTTTTTTGTATGAAAAGAGCGCTTTATAAGTTCGGTATAATAATAATAAATAAATATATATATATATAAGAACACGAATTGTACAAGGCGCAGCTGGGGTTTCAGAAATGTGAGTTCTTACCTGAAATATACTTGTTGCCACCATTCAAAGTCGCTGGCTCATACATCAGTGTTGTTAATATATGTCTGCTTGTCGTCGCTTGAAATGTTGTCTTTGTTCCCAATGCTGTTTCTCGAGTGTTGTCGGTAGTTGTTTCAAACGCAACAGTTCCTTCTCTGAAGGCATCTGTGTGTCGGGTGTTTGTGGTTGAATATTCTGTAGAACCAAGTGTTGTAGGCCTTTTCGAATATGTTGTTGTTGGTGGTGTTCTTCTTGTTGTTATCAAAGCAGTGGTAGTTCGTGCTGGTGTTGGTGCCGTCATTGTTGTCAGTGAGAGTGCAGGTGTATGAAAAGTGTTGGTGTCGTTCATTGTCATGATCGGTCGCCAAGTTGTAGGTATACTCTTCAATGTACCTGACGTTGTTGCCGTTGATCTTGACGTAGTCTTCGTTGTCACTGCCGAGTCTCGCGTACTTGTGGATGTTATCTCTGCCGCAATCGTTGTCGTTGACACGCATGTTCTACGTGTAGTTGACGTCAATGGTGGCGTCGTTCTTGTTGGCTTAGATGTCGTAGTAGCTCGCCTGGTTGTTGGTTGCGGCGTCTTATTTGATATTGTTACAATGATTGATAGTGGAGTCGGTGTTGTAGTCGTTGTTGACGATGTTGTAGTAGTTGATTTTGGTGTCGATGTTGTAGCCGTCGTTGTTGTTGTCGTTGGTATTGGCGTTGTTGTTGTCGTTGGTATTGGCGTTGTAGTTGTCGTTGTTGGTGGTGTTGTAGTTGATGTTGTAGTTGGCATTATATATGTTGTCATCGGCGTAGTAGTAGTTATCGTTGGTGTTGGTGTTGTAACCTTTGTCGTTGTTGTCTGCTTTGCAGTTGTTGTTGTTGGTGTTGTCGTCGTTGTTTTTTGTGTTGTAGTCGTTGTTGTCGGTGATGTAGATGTCATATGTGTAGTTGTTGTAGTCGTCGCAGGTGTAGTTGTTGTAGTCGTCATAGGTGTAGTTGTTGTAGTCGTCGCAGGTGTAGTTGTTGTAATCGTCGTAGGTGTAGTTGTTGTAGACGTCATAGGTGTAGTTGTTGTAGAGGTCGTAGGAGGTGTCATTGGTTTCTTTCCGTGGCCTTCCCAACAGTCCACACCCAGCATCCCGCTAGTCACTGAAACTGAAACCATCAACTGTGTATGCCACCTGACACGGTCAACCTTGAAATGATGATGTATGACGTTGACGAAGGGTTCACGTTAACATATATTCCGCTGCACATCATTTTGGTGGAAATAAATTGTGTTAAAGAATAAGGACACGAATATGAATAAGAACTATGATAGAACATGTGCATGACGTAAATATTAGCGATATTGGGGCCTAACATTGCTATGTATGCATGTACATATGTATTTACGTGCAAAAGGGGATGAAGAAGAAAGAAGGCAACATATGAAGAAGTTCATGCGTGTAATTAAGAGTGTAGCGTAAAACATTGGATTTGTAAAAATGGATTAGTCATCCCAGGCCTAAGACTTACCTCGAATCCGTATCAAGAACCAGTAGGACATTGAATTTTTCTCTCTGTTACTGAAGTAGATACTGAAGCCTTTTTGATCGAAGAAAAAACTAACAGGCATCGGTGCACAGTACGAATTGGTTATCGGTGGTAACACGTCAGGAGCCGGCTCGCGAAAGATGTTGATGCACACTTTAGGGGTTATAATGTTAGCAGGCATGATCAATGGGGAAACGTTTACTTTAAGACCACTGGAATGTGACCTCGGAATCAACTGGCACCGACACCTGCTGGACGGAGATGGCGTCATCCTTAATATGGTTTCTCCTTTTGTGACATCTGTTAGTTTCCCAGTGCACATGTTTCTCTGTTCCACTGAAAACAAATATTAATATAAGTTATGCTATTGTATAGCTATAGTGTTTGCGCTAGTTTCGTCATAAAGAGGTTAGTTTACATTTTTCAGAGACCAGAGCATCTGAAAGAAGATCTGCATGTGATGACGATATTTGGTGTGAGCAAGGGACAAGGATGACGTCATCCTTAATATGATTTCTCCGTTAGTGACATCTATTAGTATCCAAGTGCACACGTTCCTCTGATCGACTGAAAACATATAAATTCGGTTTTTCTTTCAGTAACACACAGTATGCTATTTAGGAGAATGTTGAATGTGTCGTCCTCGTCAATGGTAACTTGGCATAATGATTCAGATAATAGCAATGCGGTTTACTATATGTGGCCAACTGTGCATGCTTGTCACCTGAGTTTTGTTAAAAGAAGGTTGTACTTTCCGTAAATGAGCACATGGAGAGGACCTGATTTAATCGAGACATACCTGTGACGTATTTTAGGGCCTGAAAATACCATGTATAAATTCCAAACATAATATTTCTCAGGTGCAAAGGTAACAAATAAATACCAATGTTGGCTTCGATACAAACAAAATATCACATATTACAATATATGCCATTTAAGAGAAACATCACTTTCTTGTTTTTATTAGTAATATTTTGCTTATGATCAATCAGATAACATTTTATAATTTCGGTTTGTAAGGATGATACAGCAATCAATTACATTGACAAAATAAAATTATATAATCCAGTACACACACACATACACACACACACAAACACATACACACACGCACATGCACACGCACACACACACACACACACACACACACACACACACACACTTAGTTGTTCCATAGTATATTGATGCATAGAATAGATAGGCGGCGAAACCAGGGGAGGGAGCTTGGGAGGCAGAGCACCCTAATATTATTGGTGGGGGCTGGGGGTAAGATTAATTTTTATGGAAGGGGATGTATTTTTGTGTGAAATTTGATGGTTTTGGCGAGCCTCAAGGGGTGTAGTAATTAAGGTTTTTGGAGAGTCTTTTGTTCCACTTTCAACAGGGTGTGCAATTATATGTTTCTGGTGAGCTTCAAAATTGTGAACTCCGCCTCGAAAACGTCAACAGCACACCATCATCCATCTTCCGATACATGATCCGATAGCGGAGTGGTGCTGATACTCCAAATATTAATTTCGTGCAAACGATGACATAGCATGCGCTAGTTTCGTAATTGAGAGTGTAGTTTACATTTTTAGAGACTATTGCTTCCAACAGAAGATATGCAGGTGAATAAGATATTTGGTTTGAATAACAGATACTGTTGTTACGTACCTTTCGATGTGACAGCAACTGGCATGGAGAGCACGAACACGAGAAAGACGTCAAAAGCAACTTCGTACCGCAAGTTGTCCTTCATGTTCGTGGCTCACTTAGATACCTAGACAGACAAGCGAATAACACTCTCTAAACGAGCACGCTATGGTTTAATATGTTACATTTGTTATAAAATTCAATTAATGCCCGTCACCCGCACGGACGCGCAAACAAGGTGACACGCACGCACACACGTGCGCACACACGCAATTTTCGTTCGCCAGAACTTTTTTGTAAAACAACCACCTTTTCCGTATCTTCCAATCTAGCAGGAACGCGTTAACAACAGGTCTGGCAGACTGTCACTCCTCTACTCTGACGGCCGCCTCGTATTAAATACGATCAAGCACGCTCACCATTGTGCAAACAAAAACAAAATATACGCTACTCAACAGTACCTGGCGGTGACACTGGCGTATACACGAAGAACCAGTTGTCGTCACAACTGTTGACAAAACAATCATGTATCTATGGCTAGTCACCCCCGAATATGGATATATTTTACACTAGCCGAGTTACCCGGTGTAGCCCGGGAAAAAAGCAGTCGCATGCGCTAAACCTGTCTTGAAATTGTGTCCCCTCTTAAAATGCTCACCGCCCCGGGCGAATTAAAAAAATCTAAATCTACGAACCACCCCAATAGACCCGCTAGATCGTACACATAACGGCAACCCCGTACATGCAAAACTAACGAACATATGGGTTTGTTTTCTGTTTTCTGTGAACCCATATAACAGGCAGACAGACATACAGAGAACTGTATTGTTTTATAATATATAACTGATAGTCTCGGCAAAAATACATCGTACCCACGTCATACACTTACTGTCTTACCACGGTAACCTAAAAATGAAAAAAATCCGTTGACCTAATGATTAAATAATGTCGGACACGGTCGCGCTTGCGTTGACTACACACGCGCACGCACACACGTACGCATGCACGCACGCACGTAATGGGTGCAAACGTGGTGCTTACTAAAATGTGCACTTGTTGGAATGTTTAGATTATGATTTCATTGTAATGTGTAGATGGCTGGTTGTGTAAGAAGTACCGACGCGACAGGCAGAGATTGCCATTAAATAAGGCATTAGTTATCAAGTGAGTCCGTAATTTTATAATAGGTAACTATGATGTCACGAAATAAAACGTAGTATCACGTATTGTATTTTGTAATATACCCTAGTCATTCTTTTTAAAGTGTAGCGTTTGCGGCGAGCGGTCTGCAGGGAAGCATACGGACACGCGTTCACTCACTCAGTCGTACTAATGATAAGTCACGTTTTCACAGTTTATTATATGCGGAAAACCCTACCAATACAAAATCTAATACACAATATACGGCTATGTCTGCTAAATACTACCCAGTCTTAGGCGTCAGAACGATAGGTTGAGACGGCGGCGGCTATTACAGCAACCAAATTGTAACCGATATATTCTAAATGTCAGAACGATAGGTTGAGACGGCGGCGGCTTATACACAGCAACTGAATTGTAACTGATATACTCTAAATGTCAGAACGATAAGGTCAGACGGCGGCGGCTTATACACAGCAACCGAATTATAGGTATCAGAACGATCAGTTCAGACGGCGGCGGATTATATACAGCAACCGAATTGTAACCGATATATTCGATGAGATGAGGGACAATCCCTGATATTACATGACATTAACGTCATGTGACGTTGCACATATAGGGATATGTGTGCGAACAATACCGTGGTACAGTTGGACAATTATAATGCCTCGCCAGCGAGATCGCCTCACCAATGAGATGAGGGACAATCCCTGATATTACATGACATTAACGTTATGTGACGTTGCGCATATAGGGATATGTCTGCGAACAATACCGTGCTACATTTGGGCAATTATAATGCCTCACCAGCAAGATCGGCTCACCAATGAGATGAGGGACAATCCCTGATATTACATGACATTAACGTTATGTGACGTTGCACATATAGGGATATGTGTGCGAACAATACCGTGCTACAGTTGGACAATTATAATGCCTCACCAGCGAGATCGCCTCACCAATGAGATGAGGGACAATCCCTGATATTACATGACATTGACGACAAACATGGAGACACGGTTCTACCAATATGGGCATCCGCCATTTTAAATAAGTTTTCGAAAACGAGACTGCAAGTAAATAAAGACACGTGCGTCGATATAGATAGCCATTTCTATGTTAATGTGATTTTTCTTATGTAAGTTACAAGCACGTTTTGAGACATATATACATTCGTAAATACCTACACGTTTATACAGTTTGCTGTTTATAGTATTAAGTTGATACAATTTCGTACGATTTTGTTAAACATTATTAGAACAAAGTTGTTTTTGATTGGAAAGTTTACGACTATGGAATGGTAAAAAACAATCAATGACAGGCGCCACGGCCGACAGTTGAAGGCTCACAGCATGACAACACGCAACGAAATTGTAATGTATACACATCACAGAGCTTTGTTATGTATTGGCAACTTTACAGAAGTTGACTATTACGAATAGGTTCGTACATTTTCGCCCGATAACGTGAAATCTGTATTAGGTTTACACCGACACCTAGCGAATGTGCTACACCGTCATTAATTTACCGCTAATATAAATACGTAGTTTTGCATAACATTAACGTAATGTCTCGCAAACATCGTTATGCCTCATTTCCTGTGAATATTTTGCATATCAATGTCTGCTTGTTGAACCGATCTCTGGGCGCCATTCTGGACCATCCATCGTGTAGAAGACCGAGAGATGGCTATATAATTGAAAAAGGAACATACATTAAGATACATTCTCCTAAGTGTAGTTCCAATTGCTCAGGTGTACATGAACCATTAGAATTGTAAGTTAGGACCTAATCATAAATAGTGTTTAGGCGTTGATAGGAATAAAAATATCGCCCAACGAACAAACATGGATGTAAGTTATAATAATACACCATTCATTTATATACACCTTGGTATATCGTAAGTCCGTAAGTCTGATTTATATCATAAAATACTTGGCTTTAATCACTTGAATGAGCGACACCAAAGTCTTGTAGCTTGTGTTTTGCTTTGTTCTAGTACCCACGTGCGTTTATTTATTCGCAACTCTGATCTAGGTCAAGATGGCGTCGGAACCGCGTATCCGTGTATGCACCGTAAGTATCACACTTACATATAGCTATGTTGCCGTCTTCCCATACACTGGGAACCGTTTACCACAGTCTCATTAAAGTAGTCAGCCATTATCTGAGCTTTATCGCCAAGGCATCCTTTCTATGCTGGCACTGCGGATGGTCACTTCCAGGGTGCATGTCATTCTCAATCATTCTTCTACGCCCCAAATTGAGATTGTCTATCGTACAGCGATAACATGTTTACCTTTGGTATACATTTTTATGTTCAATCTTGTCTAAAACACCAAAGAAATAATCGGGCTGTTCGGGAACACCCAAGAAAACAGTGGATATGTGCATGCGTGTGTGCGTGCGCGCGCGCGTGTGTGTCTGACACATGTCAAGCAATCATATTATCAGCGGGGATATTTGAGTCTAGCACACTATGTCGATAGCGTACACTGATAACAGAAATGAGAGATGCTTTAGTTGTTGATAACGCCTACTGGAGTGTTGCTTTGGACCAGGTATTAAAGTGAAGACTTAATGGTTACGGATGTATGGATAGAAATATTTTCTTCAAACTTCATACTTCAACACTGACATCAAAATGCCACAATCTGTGCTATTACAGCCTCTACTACAGGACTGATGTTTATAAGCACTCTTCATAAGCATTCTTCCCCAACTGGTATCCGCCTGTGGAACCAGCTGCCTGAGTGCAATGTCACATCCCCGACCCTAGAACCGTTCAAGGGAAGGTTGGCCACTCTGAACTTTTAGGCTCTTCGCTCTTTTATCTCTTTCAATCAGCACTGCAGTTTAACATTGTTTATATACTGAATTTAACCAGTGTTTTTTTTATTTTAACCTGCATCATATCCGTAATATTTTTATTGTATATAATCACCAACTTCATAAAACGCTATATAATAACAGCAGTACAACAATGCTCCAGAGGGGAATATGCACTTATACAGAAGAAGAATTCTTTTTAAAAAGTAGTAGTAAAACTAGACATCACAAAGCAGCAGTAGTAAAATAGTTGTATAGACTAGCTATGCGAAAGTACTCGTTCTCCCAAAGTTTGGTAAGTGAATGAACTTCTGGCTCGATTAATGCATGCAGTGTGAATATTTTAAACAATAAATTGACCATAGATCCGGTAAGGGCGGGCTGCACGTAAGTGAACCATTGTTCCACTCTAGATGAGCCAATTACTTTTTTGTCCGCTTGGCTATCTTCTGGCAATTCATATGTGTCCAAGATCCTCTAATATATAAAAACTAGTATGGCACTTGTATTTGTAACATCATTGTTTACTGTCTTGGTACCATCAAATAAAAACTCAACCAGGTCCATACGTCTGCCTTTCTGTCACCTTACTGATGCCGATGACATTAATCAAAATGATGACATTGAATGATGGGGGCAAAACCTGGGAGGGGTGAGAGACGTAAGGGTGTGTATTTTGCTGTTAGGTAAAAGGGCTCTGGAACTGTTTGCAGATTAGCATATTCAAAATGTCGCAGTTTGTGGAACCGTTGTGTCTTAGGAGTGCATGGCCACTTGATTGGCATACTGATAAGAAACTGTTATGTACATCAGAAACGTGCTGAAGACGTCTGTCGCATTTCAGTCCTCAACAAGCCCTAAGCCGACTTCAGAGGCATGTCAAACCGAATGCTTAAACACAATCTCGATTCGGTATGCAATTAGTTTTATGTCCATTAGACAACTTCCAGTATCATATCGGGCTACGGAAGGAATAGCTATTAAAATATTATAACATGTTCTTTCTGACAAATTATTGAATAAACGTATGTCTGCGCAGGCACAACATAGTCATCGAATAAGACTACTAACACAATGTCATGTTAACACAACATAATGTCACACAATGTACCGTATTCGTTCTTTTTAGCGTACATGCCTTAATTAGCGTACATCCCCCTTTTCCAGCAGGGTCTGATGTCGGTGTGTGACTAAAACGGATCTCTGGATCCATCATTTATTGTAATTCCATGTCAACCATTGACAATATCAGAAAGAAAGTTCCACCTGCATACACAGCCATTGCAAAGTTCCAGTATCCCTTTGACCACAAAACCACCATCACATGGATGTATAAATCACTTCCAGTTAGTTTCAGTTACATAGATATGTCTCATCCCGGCTGAACTAATACTAATCTTGAATGTATGCAGAGGCTGGCATGGCCTGCTCTCTGACTTTGTCCGTGTCACTGTCATGCAGATCGTTTTTCTTCTGCTGTCCGCTGCTAACTTATCTCTCTAACGAGAAGTAGGTTTAATATGTAGTAACCATAAATAATTGACAACAATTAATGTGTTTTCTAGTGTTTATTCATGTTTATTTAAAAAACGGAAATGAACGATCTGGTGGCGCCACAGTAGAGACAGTAAAAAAATACACATCATTTCCACCCTGGTTTGAGGGACAGAATTGTTGTAACCTTAAAAATATTTCGTAAGCGTACTGTACTCATGTATATCATTTTGAACGATAACACAGATACTATAAATATTCTTGATTAGTGAATGTTGTAGTGCTCCGAAAAGCCAATTTATATGCAAATGGCTATAGCTGGGGTGGGGGATTTGTTTACATTTGAGGCCATCTGGTTTTGGGGAGACAAGAACCCTATACAGAGGGCCTTTGTTCAGAAGGTTACTGTAAGTTCACTGGCACCCTGACAAGATTTCTAGAGACCCGTAGACTTTGGAAATGACATAACTCAAGGAACATCGTCTGTCCCAAGCCTATATATTTAGCTGTATATAAGAAGGGTTTTAATGAGGATCAGGGCTGGCTGTTGGGAAATGCAGCCAGACACTTCGATAGAGCTGTTTGTTAGAACAGGCCCGAAGATGCATGCAGATGATGATGCAAGCCAGTGATGTATCATGGCGACTACTGGTGCACACTGCCGGAGGAACGTTTCTCGTGAAGCACTGTCACCGAGCTCCCTGCAAAAAGTACTAAAAGACTATCGCAGTACACCTGTGAAAATCAGACTCGGTGAGTAACTCGGTTGCTGTATATAAACCGCCGCCGTCTGAACTTATCGTTCTAACACCTATAATTCGGTTGCTGTGTATAAGCCGCCGCCGTCTGAACTTATCGTTCTGACACCTATAATTCGGTTAACAAGATTGCCACCCAGAGAATTAACTCTAGATGGCAGGTGGACAAGGAAGCCCTTTGGCTTATCGAGAGTCCAATCCTTTTATCTATGTGTATCCCGCCCTTCTGAGGTATGTATCGAATTTATTTTTAAACATATTCACGCTACTAGCACCCACACAATTAGCAGATAATCTGTTCCATTTATTTACAGTCCTTTGTGAAAATGAGAACTTTCTTATATCTAATCTACACTGCTCCTTTGCGAATGTAACTTCATGTCCTCTAGTCCTATTATCTTTCTTAACTGAACAAAAAAATATTTCTATCAATATTTTCATAACCATTCATTATTTTAAACACTTCTATCTTATCTCTTCTCAATCTCCTGGTCTAGTGTTGTTAAACCACATTCTTTTAGGCGAATTTCATAACTAAGATCCCTCAGTGTTGGTATCATTTTAGTTGCTCTCCTCTGTACTCTTTCTAGCATATCTATGTCCTTCCTACGATATGGTCTCCACGCTTGAATACAATATTCTAAATGAGGCCTAACTATTGTTTTGTACAGCGGTATTATTAGCTCTTTTTCCTTATTGTCATATATTCAGGATATAATCAGACTGACTGAAACTGGATTCGTTTATTAACATGAATGGAACAAAACCAAACACACAAGCCGGCGGATATACTACTGGTGCGGCTCCGATAATACGACGTAAACCGTGTAGTTCTTCCTAGCAATGCGACTACATTACACTCCTCCACACTAAATTAAAGAGTTCTCTACTACTAATGTTCAGTTCAGTTCTTGTATGGCAACACGGACAAGAAATGTAGTAAACGTCACAAACAACTTAAGGAATGCACAGGGTATTATTATGACCCACGGGGTGCAGTGTGACGTTCTCACAGGTCGAGCCGTACGACTGGTTTCCGGTACCTTGACGGATAGCGCCGTTGGAGAGAGTTCACGCCATCAGTCGCCGGTGGTGTCGTCGCGGCACGTGCCCTCGGAGTCGTAATCATCTCAGGAGTGGTCATCACGGTCGGTGTCGTCATCACGCTTGGACGAGTCGTCTAGTTCGGTTGAGTCGTCGCACTCGGTTGAGTCTTCACGACTAGTTGAGTCGTCGCGTCTAGTTGAGTCGTCACGCCCGGTTGAGTCGCCACGCCCGGTTGCGTCGTCACGACTGGTTGAGTCGTCGCGTCTGGTTGAGTCGACACTCGCAGATCGCGTCGCAGTGCGTCCTCCGTCACTGAAGTCGTCATCAGATGATCGGCGTGTACGTACCGGTTTGTCCCAGAAACACGAATGATGTACGTTCTGGGTCCCACCACTTTGACGATCGTTCCCGCGAGCCATTTCGCTACTCCACCTCGATGGATGAAGTAGCGATCCTTCACACCGACTCGATCATGGAAGAGCTTCTGCTTCGCTTGTCGCTCCTCAACATCTTCCTTCAGACTCGGCTTCAACAGAGTGAACCGGGTTCTCACCTGCCGTTTCAGGAACAGTTCGGCCGGTGTCCGCCCCGTCACACTGTGCGGAGTGTTCCTATATCGCAACAGGAAGTTCGCCAGGCGATGCTGAAGCGATATGTGAACGCCGCCATACTTCGTCTCGAGAACGTCCCTCAGCAGCGCCTGCTTCAGGAGTCCCACTGCCCTCTCAGCCGCCCCATTGCTGGCTGCGTGATAGGGCGGCACCAACGTCTGCTTGATGCCGTTCAGGCGACAGAAATCTCGGAAATCATGAGACGTAAATTGCGGCCCATTGTCACTAACGATCTCCTCAGGAAGACCATGAGCTGCGAACAGGTTGCGTAGAATCTCAATCGTACGCTGTAAAGTCGTCAGACATCTGAAACACCTCCACCCACTTCGTGTGGCTGTCAATCAGGACTAGGAAGTTGTTTCCATCTTTCTCTGCGTAATCTTTGTGTACGCGCATCCACGGACGTACAGGCCACGACCACGGCTGCAATGGCACCACAGGCTGTGTGTTGCTTGTAGCCATGCAAACCGCACACTCGTGGACACGTGACTCGATCTCCTGGTCCAGACGAGGCCACCAGAGGTAACTCCTTGCCACGTCTTTCATCCGTGTCATGCCCATGTGACCCTCATGTAGGTCGTCCATGAGCCGTTGGCGCCAGTTCGGTGGCACGACCACTCTCAACCCCCATAGGATGCACCCCTGCTCGACTGAGAGTTCGTTTCGACGGATGAAGTAGGGTTGTAGGTCGTCATCATTCACTCTCGCAGGCCAGCCATTCATGATGAAGTTGAACACCTTGGCTAGCACAGGGTTCTTTCGAGTGGCCTCTTTGATCTGTTGGCTCGTGACTGGCAGTTCATCCACACACGTAAAGTGGAAAATGTCGTCACTCCCATCAGCTGTCTTCCCAGGATCGTTGTACGGCAGCCTGGAGAAGGCGTCAGCATGCAGCAGTTCCGAGCCAGGCCGATACTGGATGTCACAGGTGTAGGCCGACAGAATCAACGCCCACCTCTGAAGACGAGCTGCTGTCATCGTAGGTATACCGCTCCTTGACCCCAGTATAGTGACTAGCGGCTTGTGGTCCGTCTCAAGTGTGAAGTGGCGGCCCCACAAATATTGTCGAAAGCGCTTCACCCCGAAAATGATGGCCAATGCCTCTCGTTCGACTTGCGAGTAGTTACGCTCGGCCGACGTCATCGTGCGGGAGGCGAATGCTATCGGCCTCTCCACGCCATCGGGTGAAACATGCGATATCACCGCACCAACTCCATACGAAGAGCCATCACAAGCGAGCTTCAAAGGCTTCTTCGCATCATAGTGGCACAGAATGTCCGCATTACAGATTAGTTCCTTGGTGCGTTTGAACGCCTGTTCGCACGTCGTGTCCCATGACCACTCTGCACCCGAGTGTGTCAGCATGTGTAACGGCGCCAACAGCGTGGACAAGTCCGGCAAGAACTTCATGTAGTATTTGAGCAGCCCAAGATAGCTGCGCAGTTCTGTGGTATTCGTCGGTCTCGGCGCTTCCTTGAGAGCCGCGATCTTGTCAGCTGTGGGAAGCAGTCCCTCCGCGGTAACCAGGTGACCCAGATACTCAAATCTGGTCCGACATGAACTTGCACTTTGCGAGTTTCAATCGATTGCCGTAGTGTTGCAGTCGGCTCAGCACCTCATCAAGCCTCTGCAGATGTTGCTCGTTCGACCTCGCAGTAATCAAGATGTCGTCGAGATAACAAGCGACACCGTCTATCCCCGCCAACACCTGATCCATGGTTCGCTGGAATATGGCTGGGGCAGAGTTCACACCATATCTAAGTCTGTTCGGCTGATACAGACCCTTATGTGTATTGATCGTCAGCAGGCGTTTGGACTCATCATCGAGCTCTAGCTGGTTGTACGCGTGTGCCAGGTCCAGTTTCGTGAACTTTGTTCCTCCCGCCAGCGTCGCGAAGATGTCTTCGGTTGTAGGAAGTGGATAGCGGTCCACCTCTACATGCGGGTTAACTGTGACCTTGTAGTCACCGCAGATTCGTACAGTTTTATCCGACTTCAACACATTGACCGTCGGTGTCGCCCAGTCAGAGCGCTCCACCTTCGTGATGACCTTGTTAGCCTCCAACTTATCGAGCTCCGCGGCCACCATCTCTCGTCTAGCGTACGGCACTGGACGAGACTTCTTGAACACCGGAGTCGTATCCGGCCGCACATGAATCGTCATTTTGAAGCCGTTGATTCCACCATAGCCTTCCTCGAAGACCGGTAGGTGGCGCCTCACGACGTCATCGGCTGTCGCCACGTCGCTGTCAAGCGAGATTGCCCGAATGCTGGGCCAGTCCAGCTGGATTTGCGCCATCCAAATGCGACCTAGCAGCGCTGGTCGTCGTCCGTCACCTGCCACGATGACGAGAGGTAGTTCAACACTCTGTTTGTAGCTCACCGGGATGGTTATCACTCCTCTTAGCGGCAGGAGACCACCCTGATAGTCTCTCAGTCGCAGCTGTGTTGGCTCTAGTGCAAAGCGAGACAACTGTTCATTGTACAGCTGCTCGGACGCGACTGACACCACTGCGCCAGTATCGATCTCCATGTCGATAGGCCTACCATCAACCCTGACAGTCACCATGTACTTAGGTGTGCGCTGTCCCACCGTAATCGCGGACACGTCACTGTCGTCCGTCGATCTGGCCTCCGTGATGTGGTGAATTCCGAGTCCACTACTGCTGTCACTTTCCCCTCCGTCATCATGCACCAGGTTGGTGTTGCTGCGACTTTGGCACATTTTATGCAAATGTCCAATACGTCCGCACCCATAGCACTTAGCTTTGCGAAACTTGCAAGTCTGAGCATCGTGATTCAGCCCGCAACGCATACACGACTGCCTCGCTGTATTATCGCCCGTTCTCCTCGACACCAAATGCTCTTTCGTCAACACCTGCTGCTGCCGTCGTGGATGACCCGTCACCCGGTGTACCTCCATCACACTTGCCTTGCCAGTCAGCTCCATCGTGTTGTGAGCTGCCAGCTCCATCGCTTGAGCGACCGTGCACGCCGTGATGAACGTCAAATCTTTGTCCGCTAGGAGGCGCTTCTGCGTAGCTTCGTTGTGTAGACCGCATACGAAACGGTCCCTCAACGCCTCATCCAGAAACATCCCAAAGTCACACGTCGAGGCCAGCTGTTTCAGTGCCACTATGTAGTCGGCTACTGACTCCCCGTCACCCTGGTTGCGTTTGTTATACCGGAAGCGTTCAGCGATCACAATTCGCTGTGGTCGGTAGTGTGTCACCAGGGTCGCTGTCAGCACTGCAAAAGTCTGATCAGACGGCTTTGCTGGAGTGAGTAGGTTCCGTAGAAGGGCGTATGCTTTAGGCCCGATTACAGCTAGAAGCACACTCACACGACGATCCGCTGTGCCGGCCGGCGTAGGCTCACCAATAGCGTTAGCCAGCATCCACTGCTCCAGTCTTTCCAGATAGCTGTTGACCTCCTCTCTTCGCTCATCGAACTCGCACATAGCACCGATGATGCTCGAGGAAGCCATCGCGCAGGTTAGATTCAGATCCTCGTCGCCAGTGTCAAATATTCAGGATATAATCAGACTGACTGAAGCTGGATTCGTTTATTAACATGAACGGAACAAAACCAAACACACAAGCCGGCGGATATACTACTGGTGCGGCTCCGATATTACGACGTAAACCGTGTAGTTCTTCCTAGCAATGCGACTACATTACACTTATACGTTATGTTTCGCCTAATTAATCCAAGGATTTGATTTCCCTTTGAAGCTGCAATTCCGCACTGCTCTGAAACCTTCATATCAGCACTAATGGTTAATCCTAAGTCCTTTTCTTTTACAGTAGTACTTAGTACAGTACTCCCCATTGTGTATTCTACATCTTCGTTCCCATGTCCTCCGTGGAGGCATTTACATTTCCCAAAATTGAACAGCATTTGCCACTTTTCAGACCATTTGATCAGCTTGTCAAGATCATCTTGTAAATGTTGTCTATCTCCATCACTTTTAATCCTTCTAGACACTTTTGTATCATCCGCAAATTTCAACACCTTGCTTGATATTTGATCATCCAAATCGTTGATATATATTAAGAATAATATAGGTCCTAGTACTGATCCCTGTGGTACCCCACTCAATACCGATTTCCAGTTTGAAGCCTCCCCATCAACTACTACACGTTGTCTTCTGTCAATCAGCCATTTTTCTATCCAATTTATTATACCATTTCCTATGCCATGGGCTTTTAGTTTAAGCAGTAATCTTTGATGTGGTACTTTGTCGAAAGCTTTTTGAAAATCTAAGGAGACGATATCTACTGGTGATCCCTCATTTACCCACTTAGTGATGTCTTCCAAAAAACATAACATATTTGTTAAGCATGACCTCGCTTTAAAAAACCGATGTTGAGATGGGTTTATTAAGTTATGTTTAACAAGAAAATCCACCATGTGATCTTTAATTAGTCTTTCTAATAATTTACAAATCACTAATGTGAAACTCACTGGTCTATAGTTCTCTAACTTGTTTCTCGAACCTTTTTTAAATAACAGTATAATGTTTGCCTCTTTCCATTCTAAAGGAACCACGCCCTCTTCTAATGACAAATTGAAAACTGTTGCAAGCGGTATGCTAATTTGTTCTACAATTTCCAATAGTAGTTTGGGTGGAATCACATCCATTCCAGGTGATTTATTATCCTTCATAGCCCTTATTTTCTTAGCTACCATTTCCGGGGTTACAATAAATAGACTGAATCTGCCCCCTTGAACTGTCAGTCCCAATTCGGCATTCCCTATATCGGTGTTAGCCCACGATTCAGTTATACCTATTATGTGAGGGTCAATATTTTCTATCATAATGTTTAGTTCACTTTTTTATTGTGTTCCTTGCATTTAAATAAAAGCATTTATATCCAGCTTCAGAACAGTTTTCCAGGCTGTTCTTTGCTGATTTATTTGTGCTATGCCTCAATTTCAGGCTTCTTTGTGAATCCCCCTGCGCATCTAGTTTAAATAAATGCAATCTGTCCCACTATCAACAGATTGCAGGAGGTACTCTGCTCAACATTCTGTTTTATCTGCTCAACTAATGCACTGATTGCCACCTTTTGCAGTTTCTATATGTTTGCCCCTACCTCCCATTACTGGCAACACTCCTGAGAGAATGAGCAATGGAAAGAGTACCGTCTCATTAATATATATATATATATGAAACATGCAGTTAAGACATGTTTGCATAGGCGTGAGCCACTGGACGTATGATTGCAGGATGAATATTATTAACATATGTGACAGAATTTAATCAATTACATTTGTTTACATCTTGTTGAACACTTTGCATGAATTTCGCAACGCACAACAATCAGCTAATAGTGTTTGTCTTCAAATTAAGCTGCACTTGAAGGAATACATTAATGTTAAGATTACTTAACTTATTTGACGGATTAATCCCATTTCTGAAAACAAATAACACAGTAACTGTCTCAGATATAGTGTTCGCGCTACGAACGCATTGCAACACTTTTAAAACGTTGTTAAAGGTGTGAACCACCCACTGCAACTTGTAAGTAACGTATTCACTAATATAGGCTTTATATTCAGTCCATTTCAGAGACTGTCTGCATGCGAAAAGGAAAAAACATGACTTGCAAATTCAGCCGAAATCTGTACCTATAAATTATTAAACATACGTAGAACAAAAAGTTACATCTAAAACAGTCAAAAGAAGTATGAGTACGCAATTTCACATTGCTCCCGTTTTATTTTGTTGCAATTTAGCGCAGATACAGAAGACCACCTCACACATGGCTGCAATATCAAGACGCTTGTTTCCCGTCATGCTACGTACACGATGAGATCCCCTAATAACAGCTTTCTTGTTATCCGTTTAATTCAGAGAAGTTCACTGATATTCATTGTCCTGTTTATACTGAAGCCATCCTACTGAAACTATTCCATTTTGCTGCATAGCTTCTTTCCCGCTTCCTTAGTTCCAATGTCTTTGTTCTTCTCTTTCTGAAACATAAATTAAATATCTCCATTAAACCCAAATGTACCTGTAGCTGTTCCAATGCAAAGAGTGAAACGTTCTTCTGACCATCATCTTTTTTTAACAATTGTACAATAAATAACAACATTCACAACAACAACAAGAGGCGCAACAATCCAAACACGTCAAGCATAGTACGTGATCATGTAGGCGTGCACAGCAGTCACCATCAGAGCAAGAGACCACTCAAGGATTAGGATTACGCCTACTATTCAATTTCAAAAAGTAGATATACATTTTGCGGTGGGTAGACGTAGTTTCAGCTGATTTCGTTTCAGATGCCGTGAACAACAACAGAGAAAGCGCGCTTGCTCAGATTAATTAGAGTATTCTGTTTCTGCGTGCCATTATAGGAAATTACCAATTTACAATTTGTCTTAAGGGTTAAATTGGTGTAAATATTGTCATAATAATTATGTGACAACAATGACAATTGTGGCTTTACATGACAGACGAATAGTTTGGTCAGGAAGTCACGTAGAAAGAGATTTCAAACTGCTCAAAATCACCTGAAGTTACGTGAACAGATGTCAGAATAGTACAACAAAGTTATTTGGTTAAAATGTTTACAGGGTGAAATTAATGCCAGGAATTCAATACATTAACCCACAGAGAGATGCTGGGAAACTGGCTCGACAAAACCTGGATTAATTTCAGTGCTCAGACAAACCCCAGATGTGTTGCTACGTGACACACCCGACCAACAGTAACCTTGTTACTTGTTACCCTTTCCTCAATGTATGGGATGCACCCCATTTCCTTTATCATCACCTTTATCATCAATTCCACATGCCTTCACTTCTGCACTCAATATCCATCATTCCATCATATATACCTTGATTATCACTCTCAGCATCCATCCCATGTGCCTTGGCGCTATCCGTCTTTTATTTTTATGACAAGTTAACTTGATGATTGCTTTACTGAGTATAAAAATGTAAGCCTGTACATATAAACAATACAGAATACACTAAATGTGTAAGCATAACACAAGAAAATTAAAACACTTGTTTCCATTGTGGTCCTGAATGTTGACCTTACCTAGCGATCACCAGGCCTACAGTGATGACGCCGAGGACAACCAGAATCGCCCCTGCGACCGTCAAGGTGCCTGTCGATACAAACAAACGAAAGAGTCTATAATTTTGTTCACTGCGCACGTGTTGTAATTCCTGCATACTAGTGGGTGCTATAGACATAAAAAAAAATCGAATAAATCCTTGTCGCGAAATGTTATTCAGAAACGAGTTACGTATATATTTAAATATTGATGTAGGATGCCAACAGCAATGTGAATTTTTTTCAAACGGAATTATATATATATATATATATACGTATATATATACGTATATATGTATATATACGTATATATACATACATATATATACGTATATATACATATATACGTATATATATATGCATATATATATATATATTGTGATTACGTGTGCGCCTGTGCAGCTGCCACGTGTAATGCTGTCCAGATAATATTGACATTATTACAAACTATACGCTGTATTGAACATTAATTCTATACCTAATTTGATTGTGTTCGTACACGGACGACTGTAACGTCATCAGTTTCAACGTGAACATTTTATCTTTCCGGATTTTAGTGTTTTATAAGACAGCACTGTACAGTTGTAGGGCCATCACCAGCGGACTGTGACGATCACCATGGTGATCGTGTATTCAAGCTATCAGCTGAGACAACTAATGCAACATACTTCTAAATCTGTCATGCGTGTGGCCAAGTCTGTGTTCTGCGACTTTTAAAGACAATTGGGCATCTGAAACGCTAGGCCGACCCACAGTGGGACCAGAGGTGGTCAATGGTCGCGGTCAAAGGTAATGCCGCCCACCAGCACGAACAATACTGGCCCAGCGACGGACTATGGCCAAAGTTGCGCAATACAGATACGGATACCTACTGTGATCGGTCATCGACCACCACCAACACACCATAACAGTGTTGTGAGGTCTATTCCTAGAAGTGGGGCAAGTACATGTCATCATAAACAATCCAGTGCCCATGGTCACGGTCAGATCACTAGTGCATTAGGTGTAAACAAGGACCATTTGGTGAAGATTAAATGCAACTATGAGCATGTACAACCTGCGAAGAAATCTCTTCGGGTATGTTGCCTTAATCCAAGATCCATCAAGAACAAGGCTTTGTCTCTGAGCGACTACATTATTACACAGGACTATGATGTTGTTGCTCTCACAGAGACATGGCTGGGGACTTCCGTAGACAAGAGATGCATTGGCGAGTTGGTCCCTTCTGGGTATACCATGAAACATGTACCCCGTCCCGGCAGTGGAAATGGAGGTGATGTGGCATTGCTTTATAAATCTGCCTCCATGGCTCCAGTACCACGGACGACTACACAAACTTTGAACACATGGATTGTGATCTGGATACGGGTGACACAACTGTGCGTCTGGCCGTGGTGTATCGACCCCCACCACCACAAAGCATAGTGGCTTGACCATTCCCGAATACTTTGACCAGTGGTCTACATTTCTCGCCGGCTACGCTACCCACGACAAGGAGATTCTGATAGTTGGAGACCTTAACTTTCACGTTGATGTCGAAAGCGATCGTGATGCTGAGCGATTTATGGATACAACCAAAGCGTGTGGCCTACAACAACATGTACATGAACCGACCCATGTGCTCGGCCATACGTTGGACGTCGTGGTCAGCAAAGACATCAATCACATCGTATCCGACATCACCGTCACCGACCCCGGACTTTGTGACCACCTTGGGAAATTTACACGTGACCACTTCGCTGTCGGTTTCACCACGACCCTGGCCAAACCTGTTCCCATACAGAAGACTGTTTCCTTCAGGAAGCTACGTGCCATAGACGTGGAAACTTTTAAGCAGGACGTTGTGGCTTCCCCCATGTTACAAACTGCGGATGGTGATGTGGATGGTTTGGTGAGTGCTTTTAATGAATGTCTCACATCGCTCATTGATAAGCACGCACCACTTCGTACTAAAACCAACACCCAACATCCAGATTGCCCATGGTACACTGATGAGTTACATGATTCTAAACATCTCCGACGGAAGCTGGAACGACGATGGCAGAAGAATCGTCTGACTGTTAACCACCAGATATATAGAGACCAATGTGTTGTGGTGAACAAACTCATAAAACAAACCAGGATAGCATACTATTCAAAAAAGATCACTGCCTGCACCCATGACCAGAAGGGCATCTACAAAGTGGCGAAACACCTGCTTGGTGAAAGGGGGTCTCCATCTCTTCCTCAAACGGCATCTCCCAGTGAACTAACTAAGAAGTTTAGCTCTTTCTTTATGGAGAAGATATACAACATCCGACGTAGTCTCCATACGGACCAGCTGCATGGTGTTGACCAGGTCGTTGACGAATCATCTGTAACTACACCACTGGAGAGGTTTATTCGCGCATCTGATGATGAGGTGAAGGCCTTCATCCTGAAGTCACCTGATCAATCCTGCGACCTTGATCCGGTGCCCACATGGCTTCTAAAGTTGTGTGTAGATGAGCTACTCCCTGCTATCACCGCGATTGTCAACGCCTCTATGAATAGTAGCTGTGTGCCTCGTGCATTCAAGTGTGCTCATATACGACCACTACTCAAGAAATCAACACTCGATCCAGACATCCTGAAACACTACAAACCTGTGTCCAATCTTTCTTTCATACCTAAGGTGTTAGAGAAGGTTGTAGACACACGGATTGAGCGCCACCTGGTGAGTAATGGTCTTCACGAGGAGCACCAATCAGCCTACCGTAGATCTCACTCGACAGAGACGGCGCTCCTCAAGGTGCAAAGCGATATCCTCATGTATCTGGATAATGATTGTGTCACAGTGCTGGTCATGCTCGATCTGTCGGCTGCGTTCGACACTTTCGCTCACGGAATTCTGTTGCATCGTTTTGACAACTTATTCGGAATTTCCGGAGCTGCTCTCGGCTGAATAGCACCGTATCTCCACGACCGTTACCAGGTAGTGGTCGTATATGGCGAGCACTCCAATCCAGTTCTCCTGGAACATGGTTTACCACAAGGCTCGGTACTCGGCCCGAAGAAACACACCATGTACTCAAAACCATTAAGAGCCATTATCCGTTGGTATGGACTGTGTTATCACTTCTATGCGGATGACACCCAGTTGTACATCTCGTTCAAGCCGAAGGACGGTGCAGCCCAAACAGAAGGTGCCTCGCGGACATTGAAAGATGGATGGACGCAAACATGCTAAAACTGAACAGTGAAAAGACTGAGGTTATGTTGTTCACATCCAAGCATAATGCCAAGCAGATGGAAAACGTTACTGCGCGTGTTGGCGACACTGACATTACATCAGTGAGCAGTGTGGAAACTCTGGGTGTTATCTTCGACTCTGCCATGAACATGGAGCAACATTTGAACAGTGTCTGTAGGTCTGGATATCCGCAACATTGGGTATATTAGGCGTTATCTCACAAATGATGCCACTCAATCACTAGTGAACGGGCTTGTAACATCACGTCTAGACTATTGTAACGCTCGGCTCAGTGGACTGCATCAGACATCAATTAACAAGTTATAACGTGTACAGAACACCGCGGCACGGGTTGTAACCAGAACATCACGCTACAGCCACATCACACCAGTGTTTAAAAACCTGCACTGGTTACCAGTTAACTATCGTGTGCAATTTAAAATCCTAATGTACACTGGACAGGCTCAAGGATATATATCGTACTTGCTGAATTATGTACCAACCAAGAAGAACGCTACGATCCATGGATTCAGTGACACTAGAAGTTCCAAGGGTTAGAACAGTTACTTACGGCGACAGAACATTTCAGTCTTCAGCAGCCAAGTTGTGGAATGCTCTACCGGCTCACATTCGTGAAGCAAAAACACTGAACACTTTCAAGAAGCTGCTAAAAACACATTTGTTCTTGGTCCATTTTGGTGCTTAACTATTTATAGTCAGTTTTCATTACATTTTAAAACAGTATATATATATATATATATTCATTTTATTATATCAAGTCTTCCAAAATATAATTTTTTTTTCATATTATCGTTTTTATTTTTGTTTTTACTGTCTATGATTATTCTATTGATTATGTACAACGCTTTTGAGCAGGCTTTTTGTAATGAAAAGAGCGCTTTATAAGTTCGGTATAATAATAATAAATAAATATATATATATATATAAGAACACGAATTGTACAAGGCGCAGCTGGGGTTTCAGAAATGTGAGTTCTTACCTGAAATATACTTGTTGCCACCATTCAAAGTCGCTGGCTCATACATCAGTGTTGTTAATATATGTCTGCTTGTCGTCGCTTGAAATGTTGTATTTGTTCCCAATGCTGTTTCTCGAGTGTTGTCGGTAGTTGTTTCAAACGCAACAGTTCCTTCTCTGAAGGCATCTGTGAGTCGGGTGTTTGTGGTTGAATATTCTGTAGAACCAAGTGTTGTAGGCCTTTTCGAATATGTTCTTGTTGGTGGTGTTCTTCTTGTTGTTATCAAAGCAGTGGTAGTTCGTGCTGGTGTTGGTGCCGTCATTGTTGTCAGTGAGAGTGCAGGTGTATGAAAAGTGTTGGTGTCGTTCATTGTCATGATCGGTCGCCAAGTTGTAGGTATACTCTTCAATGTGCCTGACGTTGTTGCCGTTGATCTTGACGTAGTCTTCGTTGTCACTGCCGAGTCTCGCGTACTTGTGGATGTTATCTCTGCCGCAATCGTTGTCGTTGACACGCATGTTCTACGTGTAGTTGACGTCAATGGTGGCGTCGTTCTTGTTGGCTTAGATGTCGTAGTAGCTCGCCTGGTTGTTGGTTGCGGCGTCTTATTTGATATTGTTACAATGATTGATAGTGGAGTCGGTGTTGTAGTCGTTGTTGTCGATGTTGTAGTAGTTGATTTTGGTGTCGATGTTGTAGCCGTCGTTGTTGTTGTCGTTGGTATTGGCGTTGTTGTTGTCGTTGGTATTGGCGTTGTTGTTGTCGTAGTTGTTGTAGACGTCTTAGGAGATGTCATTGGTTTCCTTCCGTGGCCTTCCCAACAGTCCACATCCAGCGTCCCGCTAGTCACTGAAACTGAAACCATCAACTGTGTATGCCACCTGACACCGTCAACCTTGAAATGATGATGTATGCCGTTGACGTTAACATACATTCTGTTGCATTTTTGTGGAAACAAATTATGTTAAAGACTAATGACACGGATATGAATAAGAACTATAGTAGAACATGCGCATGACGTAAATATTAGCGATATTGGGGCCTAACATTGCTCAAAGGTTAAGCATCGTTGGAGTATACAATTAATGTAGGCCTACACATAAAAATAATAACCGTCCGCTCACGATTCCCAAACGCTGTCTAGCTACGAATAAGGGATTTCCAATGTCCAATCGTTATTTGATCAAGATTTTAGCCCTCCTTATCATTCACTTGCCTCTTCTTTACAAACGTATTCCTAAAACCGCATTGAGTCGTATTGGAATTATCAGATCTACTACGTGCGCAGGCCACTTTCTGTCTAGCAACCGGTTCTTACGAACATGACCTCTCCAAATAAAGTTTATTTTGCAGATGTACGCCGTCATAGAAATACATTATAATGTAAGCAAGTACATGAAGTAATGTAAATGAGTGAGTGAGTGAGTGAGTGAGTGAGTGAGTGAGTGAGTGAGTGAGTGAGTGAGTGAGTGAGTGAGTGAGTGAGTGAGTGAGTGAGTGAGTGAGTGAGTGAGTGAGACAGTGAGTGAGTTAGTATTTAAGTAAGTAAATCATTAATGACGTATGTATGTAGGCCCCTGTGCATGTATGTATGTGTGTATGTATGAATGTATGTATGTATGTATGTATGTATGTATGTATATTTGTTTGTATGTATTTATGTGTGTGTGTTTATGTGTGTATGTATGTTTGTTGGTATGTGTGTGAATACATGTGTGTAAGTACGTATGTACGTATATACGTATGTATGTATGTATGTATGTATGTATGTATGTACGTATGTATCTATGTACGTGTGTACATATGCATGTATGCATGTACATATGTATGTATGTACATATGTACATCCGTGCATAGTGGGATGAAGAAGAAAGAAGGCAACATACGAAGAAGTTCACTCGTATAATTAAAAGTGTAGCATCAAACAATGAATTTGTAAATATGTGTGTGTATGTGTGAATGTATGTATGTATGTATGTTTGTATGTATGTATGGGTGCATGTATGTTTGTTTGTATGTATGGATGTATGTACGTGAGTGTATGTGTGTATGTATGTATGTATGTATGTATGTATGTATGTATGCATGTATGCATGTATGTGTGGGTGTGTGTGTATGTATGTATTTATGCAATAACCAACACAAGCCCATTGTAGTTTGAGAATTGAAATTGGCCAAAGGATGACGTTTTTATTGGAAAGTGGATTGCTTCTAATGCAGCCACTTTTGGGCATAAAGATAGTAGGAATGTGATGTATAACATGCAAACCAGATGGGAAACTGAACTCTTGTACAGCCCCATCAAAGTTTCTCAGGCACACATTCCTACAACATGACGACAATATACAGACATACATTATTTGTCGCTATAGAAGTATAAAACCACTATGAATATAAACCTAAGCAAACAATACAAACATTCCACCACCAATAGACACATGCAATTACAAAAAGGTTGGGCCATTCCGCCTATCCTGTATAAACATAAGGAAAAATATATACCGTTTGTAAAACAAAAAGCCTGTCGACGCACCAAAACCCAACACATTCAAGAATTTGGGATATGCCCTGTGTTAACTCCGAAATTTGGGAAAGCGTTGCGACATTTTCCAACTTCTTTTTTTACCAACGGTGTACAGTATTTATGTGTGTGTGTGTTTGTATGTGTGGTGTGTATGTATGTATGTACGTATGCACGTATGCACGTATGTACTTATGTACGTATGCACGTATGCACGTATGTATGTACATAGTGCAAAGGGGCATGAAGAAGAAAGAAGGCAACATACGAAGAAGTTCACGCGTATAATTAAGAGTGTAGCGTCAAACATTGGATTTGTAAATATGAATTAGTCATCCCAAGTCTAAGACTCACCTCGAATCGGTATCAAGAACCAGTAGGACATTAAATGTTTCTCTCTGTTACTGAAGTAGACACTCAAGCCTTTTTGATCGAAGGGCAAACTAACAGGCATCGGTGCACAGTACGAATTGGTTATCGGTGGTAACACGTCAGGAGCCGGCTCGGAAAAGACGTTGATGCACACTTTAGTGGTTGTAGTGTTAGCAGGCATGATCAATGGGGAAACGTCTACTTTAGGACCACTGGAATGTGACCTCGGAATCAACTGGCACCGACACCTGCTGGACGGATATGACGTCATCCTCAATAGGATTTCTCCTTTAGTGATATCTGTTAGTTTCCCAGTGCACATGTTCCTTTGATCGACTGAAAAACAAATATTAATACCAGTTAGGTTTTTATATATCTATAGTGTTTGCGCTAGTTTCGTCACTCAGAGGTTAGTTTACATTTTCAGAGACCAGATCATCTAAATATTTTGTTTGTGCAAGGGACACCGGATGACGTCATTCTTAAAGTGATTTCTCCTTTAGTGACATAATATTACTTTCCAAGTGCACACGTTCCTCTGATCGACTGAAAACATATCAATTCGATTTTTGTTTCAGTAACGCACGAGATGCTATATAGGAGAATGTTGAATGTGCCGTTCTCGTCAATGGTAACTTGGCATAATGATTCATATAATAGCAAAGCGGTTTACTATATGTGGCCAACTGTGCATGCTTGTCACCTGAGTTTTGTTAAAAGAAGGTTGTACTCTCCGTAAATGAGCACATGGAGAGGACCTGATTTAATCACCACATACAATGACGTATTTTAGGGCCGGGAAATGTCATAATAGCATAATATTTCTCAACTGCAAAGATAAAAAATAAATACCAATGTTGGCTTCGATTCAAACAAAATATTAGTTTGTAAATAATCAATAAGATAACATTTTATAATTTCGGTTTGTAAGGATGATATTCTGCAACAGCAACCATTTACATTAACAAAATAAAATAATCTAATCAAGTAATAATAATAATAATAAGATAACTTCTATTGAGCCTAAATCCTTGGAAACCAAGCTCAGGGGCGCATCAAAACAAAAGGGTTGGTCAATCTCAAAATCCATAAGTAGTTTTCCAATTGTCAACAGATGGGTCAAGTACACACACATACACACACGCATACGCACACGCATACACGCACACACGGACAAACATGCACACAGGAACACGCGCGCACACACACACACATACAGACGCATACACGCACATACATGCGCACACGCACGCACATACACACACACACACACACACACACACACACATACACACACTTATTTGTTCCATAGTATATGGATCCATAGAATAGAAAGGCGCCGAAACCGGGAAGGGGGCTTGGGAGGCAGAACACCCTAATATTTTTGGTGGGGGCTGGGGGTAAGATTAATACTTATGGAAAGGGATGCATTTTTGGTTAAGTTTGATGGTTTGGTGAACCCTGAAGGTGTTTTTGGCGAGCCTCAAGGGGGTGTAGAAATCGAGGTTTTTGGAGAGTCTCAGTGTGTTTTGTTCGAGTTTCAAAGGGGTGTGCAATTAGAGGTTTCTAGTGATCTTTAAAATTGTGAACGTCGCCTCGAAAACTTCAACAGCATACCATCACATGGAGTAACATAGAGGGCGCTACCGGCAGCGGGTTGTTTATGTCAGAGGCTCCGTATAATATAGTCATTTTCTTGGTTTTTGTCCAGCCAAGAAAGAGTATTTCACCTCCAGCAGTAATGCATTGCATACTAAATGACCCCCACATGTTGTTATGTTTAAATTACTAGTGATCAGAGTAAATCGCACCTTTAAATTGCAATGCAGCAACTAGTATTTTCCCGCCAAATTCTAGACCCTCTCATATCCGGCAGAAAACATAAACAAATACTCTTAGTCAATATACTTAGATCTGCACTACCCGCTTCTGCAAAAAATATTACTACTAATATTACTACTAACAGGCTCATTTCACCAAGGCGTCTATGATACCCAGAGTAGCCCTGGGTTGGAGCAGTTACATTAAGTCTTTTTTCCCCATCGACTGCACAAACGCCTTGAACCCTCAGCACGTGCGCACTGTACAACAGCACGGTAAGAAAACCTTTTGAGTTTTTGTGATAGGTAGATCTAACTGGGAACAAGCTCGAAATTGTACTGTTAAGAAGTTAGAGTTTATTACCATAGGGTTGATTTAAATTATTGCATATATAGATTGGATTAATAAACATTAGACCAAGACTACAACAATCAGGAACTTAATACAAAAATGAGTGACATTCCAGATAGCGGAGGATATGCCCAAGCAGTAGCCACGAAGCTCACGAATAACAATAAGGGTGCCAGGAGGGGTAGCAAAAACTCAGAATCAGGTGAGGCATGGAAATGTGAGGATTGTGGAAAACTCTTCAAAAGTGAAAAAGACAAAGTACTAGAGTGCGAGTACTGTGAACAGCATTACTGCATCAGATGTTTAAAATTCAAAGCAGGAGAGTATGAAGCCATGAGAAAACCAGGATGAATGTGGTTTTGTATCGGATGCAAACCAAAAATAGAAAAAAACATACTGAATGAGAAAATAATCCAGGAAAGATGTGAGCTGTGCCTTGAAACAATAAATGCAAGACTAGAGACTGTAGAAAAAAATACAGGACAAATGCGACGAACAAGAAGTGAAAGAAATTGTAAGGAAGGAATTGATTGCAAATCAACAAACCGAGAATGCCATCCATACTGATACCACCGACAGAGTCAACAACGAAGTGTTACAGGACGCAGTTAAAGAAATAGCTGAAAGAAAATCCAGAGAAGCAAACTTCATTATCTTCAATGCACCAGAACCAGAAACCAATCTAAAATATCAAAGAATCAAGCTAGACATGGAGTTAGTTGAGGGGCTATTCAACGAGGTATGCCACCAAAATCTAGATGTGCATACGGAGGTAGAGAAAGTGATCAGGTTATGGAAAAAAACAACTGGAGAGAGTAACAACAAACCAAGACCACTTAATGTAATAATGAAAGACACAGACAAGAAGATGAAGTTATTCCGAAACCTTTCAAACCTTAAGGAGGCTGACCCAAAATATAAATGCCTCAGCATTCAACATGACCAAACGTATAAAGAGAGAGAGGAAGGAAAAAAAACTACTAGAAGAGGCAAGGGCAATGGAGAGTAGAGACTTGGGGAAATGCATATACAGAGTGAGAGGCCTACCATGGGCCAGGAAAATTGTAAAAATCAAGCCCTCAAAGGGCGAGGAGGAAAGACACTAAGAAAGACAAAACAGAAAACTAATATAAACAACAACAACAGCGGCACCTACAAAGGGCAGCCAGTCAACACCTCCCAGAAGAAGCAGACAATCAAGAACGGCTCCCACCAGGAGGGGGAGCCAGACCACAAAACCAGCAAAAAAGTAGGAGAAGAGATGGGAGTGGATAGCACCAGCACTAGTATGTATATAAACACTTACAGCAAAAACCTGCACACAATTGGTGAAAGGAATAAAAAAGAAATAGGGAGCACAGGCCATATTACTGTAAATAAACTCAAAGCCATATCTGTGAATGCCAGAAGCCTCTTAAACAAGCTGGATGAAATGCAGTATGTTGCAACTGAGGAAAACTCAGACTTGATATGTGTAACCGAAACGTGGGCTCACAAAGATGTATCTGACGCAGAGCTTAACCTCGAGGGATACAGTTTGATCAGAAATGATAGCGAGGGAAAGAAAGGAGGAGGCTGCATTATATGTGTAAGAAACAATATAAACTATGTCAAATGTGAGGAGCTTACACAAACACACAACACGGAATCAGTATGGTGTCGCTTAACAACAACAAAAGACTCCCTACTTGTAGGAATATGCTACCACAGCACATATGTTGATCTTGACAGCGAACTAGCTCTACATACATTATTACGCACAGCATGTGCAACGAGCAATAACATTGTAATATTTGGAGATTTCAACCACAGAATCATTGACTGGAGTAGGATGCAGGCAGGAGCCGAGGGGATACGTTTCATGGAACTCACCCAAGATCTGTTGTTAACCCAACATGTATGCGATGCTACTAGGGGTGAGAATATATTGGATCTTATACTATCCTCTGAACCAAATATGGTTGGGCAAGTTAGGGTAAGTGAACCCTTCAGTGACCACAACATGGTGATATGTGATATTATAGTGTCTATACACATAAAAGAGTGGAGAGAAACTTATACGACTACAAGAGGGCAAACTATGATGGAATGAAACAATGTTTAGAGAATTACGACTGGAAGCAGGCATTCCAGGATACTAATGTACACACAAAATGGGACATCTTTAAAAGAGTCGTTAAGTCGGCAATGAAAAGTTTTATCCCTGTGTCAACAAGGAGACGAAAGACCAAACCCAGATGGATGACTAAACGAGCAGACATGGCAAGACGGAAGAAATACCACACGTGGAAGAAATACAGAGAAACAGGAGAACATCATTTGTACGAGGCATACAAACGTCAACTAAATAAAGCCAGGAAGGAAGTGGTTAAGGCTAAACAAAATTTTGAGAAAAGACTTGCTGACAACATAAAAAAAGACCCGAAGTCTTTTTATTCATATACTAGGACGAAAACTAAGACAAAAGACACTGTCGGCCCCCTTTTGGATAGCAATGGGGATGTGATCATAGACTCGGTCGAGACAGCAAATGTACTAAACGACTACTTTGCCTCAGTGTTCACTGACGAGGTAACAGAAAATCTTCCTGACGCTGTGAACTTTTTCACCAAGACAATTGAGGAGTCATTCCAGCATATTGAGATAACTACAGCAATAGTACTGGAAAAGCTGTTGCAACTTAAACCATACAAAGCCCCTGGAATAGACGAATTAAATTCGACAATGCTCCGAGAAGTGGCCACGGCCATTGCACCACTGCTAAGCGAAATCTTCGCAGACAGCATGGAAACGGGAGAAGTTCCACTAGACTGGAAAAGTGCAAATGTTACCCCCATATATAAGAAAGGTATCAAATCACAACCCAGTAACTACAGACCTGTAAGTCTAACATCACAGATATCTAAAGTAACGGAAGCCATCATCAAGGATAAAATCGTGGGCCATCTTCAAAATCATGTTTTGATTAAACCGTCGCAACATGGGTTTTGGAAGGGACGTTCATGCCTGACGAACCTTTTAGTGTACCTGGATAAGGTCACATCCTATATCGATAAAGGGCTTCCAGTGGATTCTATTTATCTAGATTTTAGTAAAGCTTTCGATCGAGTCCCACACTGCAGGAGGAGCGGTTAATAGATGGATATCGCAGTGGTTGACGGACAGAGTACAGCGTGTCATTATAAATGGTTTCAGTTCAGGGTGGTCACCTGTTAAGAGTGGTGTCCCCCAAGGGTCTGTTCTGGGTCCAATTTTATTTGTAATATATATTAATGACATAGACGAAGGAGTGTGCAACCATCTTCTAAAATTTGCTGATGACACTAAACTGTTCAGTAAGTAAGTAAGTAAGTAAGTAATTCATTTATTTCCAACATTCAACATTACACGTCACAAGTAAACAAATACAATGTTGAATGTGGAAAGGGGGTGAACAGAAGTACAATACTTATCAGTGGTTCACCCCCAACCATTTTACTTGCTTGCGATGTAAATACAATATGTTTTTATAAAGTAAAGATTTACCAATCAAAAAATTATTGTACACGGTGCCTAGTGTGTACATTACGGTCATAACAACAGGCAGTACGACTACTTCATGGGTGATAACCCCATAGAAACATCACATGTAGAAACAGATTTGGGAGTGATAATAACAGACATACTTAATGTAACGGAGCAATGTGTTAAGGCATCAAATAAGGCTAATGCGATGCTAGGCATGATCAACAGAGCTATCAAATATAAGACCAAAGAAGTAGTTGTAAAACTATACAAGTCCTTAGTAAGACCTCACCTAGACTACTGCATTCAGGCATGGCGCCCATTCAAACAAAAAGATATATACTTATTAGAAAAGGTGCAACGTAGGGCAACCAGGATGGTTTCAGATTTAAGTCACTTAGATTACCAAAGACGTTTAAGAGTGCTAAATATCACAACTCTGGAGACTAGACGACTGCGTGCTGATTTACTGGAAGTTTATAAAATATTCAACGGGTTAGAGAGTATTCATACTGCAGATTTCTTTGTTATGGAAAATAAACAGACCAAAACAAGAGGGCACCCCTTCAAAATAACCAAAGTGCACTCAAGATTAGATATACGCATGTACTCCTTTACTCAAAGGATAGTTAACGACTGGAATAGACTTCCGGAAGCAGCAGTGATGTCCAAAACCATCAACCAGTTCAAGGGTCACATTGACAAATATTTACGCAATAGGGCGGAGGATTACACGAGTCAACGTTTGACTCCCTTCCTCGCCAACTCCTTGACTACTAAGTAGAAGAGGAGGATTCAAGGTAAATTCAAGGTAAATCACCCAGCTTCCGATACATGATCCGACAGCGGAGTGGTGCTGAAACTCCAGCTAAGCCCCCCAATATTAATTTCGTGCCGACGATGACTTAGCATGCGCTAGTTTCGTAATTGAGAGTGTAGTTTACATTTTTGAGACTATTGCATCCAACAGAAGATATGCAAGTGAATAGGATATTTGGTTTGAATAACAGACACTGTTGTTACGTACCTTTCGATGTGACAGCAACTGGCATGGAGAGCACAACCACGAGAAAGACGTCAAAAGCAACTTCGTACCTCAAGTTGGTCTTCATATTCGTGGGTCACTTGGATACCTAGACAGACAAGCGATAACCCTCTCTAAACGAACACGCTATGGTTTGATATGTTACATTTGTTATAAAACTCGCCTAAAACTCAATTAATGCCCGTCACCCGCACGAACGCACAAACAGAGTGACACGTACGCACGCACGCACACACGCACACACGCACACACGCACACACGCACACACGCACACACGCACACACGCACACACGCACACACGCACACACGCACACACCCAATTTTTGTTCGCTAGAACTTTTTTGTAAAACAACCACCTTTTCCGTATCTTCCAATCTAGCAGGAACGCATTGACAACAGGTTTGACAGACTGTCACTCCTCTACTCTGACGGCCGCCTCGTTTTAGATACGATCACGCTCACCATTGTGCAAACAAAAACAGAATTTACGCTACTCAACAGTACCTGGCGGTGACACTGGCGTATACACGAAGAACCAGCTGTCGCCACAACTGTTAACAATACAATCATGTATCTACGGCTATTCATCCCAAAATATGGATATATTTTACACTAGCCGAGTTACCCAGTGTAGCCCGGGAAAAAAGCAGTTGCCTGCGCTAAAACTGTTTTGAAATTTTGACCCCTCTTAAAATGCCCACAGACCCGGACGAATTTTTTAAAATCTAAATCTACGAACCACACGAATGGGAACGCTAGATCGTACACATAACGGCAACCCCGTACATGCAAAACTAACGAACATGTGGGTTCACAGATAAACAGACGGACAGACAAACAGAGAACTGTATTGTTTTATATACAGAAATGATAGTCTCGACAAAAATACATCGTACCCACATCATACACTTATTTTCTTACCACGCTAACCTAAAAACGAAAGAATCCGTTGATCTGGCGATTAAATAATGTCGGACACGGTCGCGCTTGCGTTGACTACACAGCGCACGCACGCACACACGCACACGTGCACGCACGTAATGGGTGCTTACTAAAATGTGCACTTGTTGGAATGTTTAGATCACGATTTCATTGTAATATGTAGATGGCTGGTTGTGTAAGAAGTACCGACGCGACAAGCAAAGATTGCCATTAAATAAGGCATTAATTATTAAGTGAGTCCGTAATTTTATAATAGATAGCTATGATGTCACGAAATAAAACGTAGTATCACGTATTGTATTTATAATACACCGTATTCATTCTTTTTAGCGTAAAGTACGCTTAAGAAATATTTTTATGGTTAAAAAAATTCTGTCTCTCAAACCAGTGTGAAAATGACAAAATGTTGGCGCCACATGGTGGAACTGATATGTATTTTTACTGTCGCTACTGTACTCTGCTAAGTTTCCGAACAGCCCGACTATTTATTTGGTGTTTAGACAAGATTGAACATAAAAATGTATACCAAAGCTAAACATGATTGTACGATAGACAATCTCAATTGGGGGCGTAAAAGAATGATTGAGAATGACATGCATGCACCCTGACCATCCTCAGTGCCAGCATAGAAAGGTCGGCTTGGCGATACAGCTCAGAAAATGGCTGACTAGTTTAGTGGTAAACGGTTCCCACTATCTGGGAAGACGGCAACATAGCTATACGTAAGTGTGATACTTACAGTATGTTGTCGTCGTCCTTGCCCCGCACACGAACTGCATGGAGTAACTGCTGATGCGACGGCCTAATACGACGACGATTGGACGTTGCGTCATTTTTTATTCACAGTAACAGCAATGGGTAGTTAGTTCTGCGGCCCTTATATACCCCAAGGGGGCGTTCCCAAGGCGTTCCCATAAACAGCTAATCTGCAGCAATTACACAACCGCGTGTAGGTTGTAACCCATTACATTCTTCCCTGCTTATGATGTTTTGACACAATCTTCCCCCTTATGATGTTTTTGATACCTACCACATTTCCCCCTTTTAACGAATCCTTATTTTATACCCAAAAAAATTACTAATATTTTCGAAGTTAGATTAACTATAGTTGTCAAAGTACAGTATAACACGGTATCTATATGTGCAACGTCATGTATCGTCAATGTCATGTAATATCAGGGATTGTCACTCATCCCATTTGGTGAATCGATCTCGCTAGTGTGGCACTATAATTGTCAAAGTATAAAACGGTATTGCACGCACACATATCCCTATATGTGTAACGTCACTTGACGCCAATGTAATGTTAGTGGTTTTTGTTTCTTCTTGGTGAGGCACTTTCCACGATACGGTCATGTTCCCGTATGCCTCTGCAAGTGACATGTTAGTAGTTGGTGTTCAAATGGCATTGTCTGAGCAGGCACCAAGGAACAATGGCATTCGCACTTTGACTGTATATCCATTATCCACGGTACGCGGCAATTGCGAGTTGCGCTTGCCGTCCGCAATCGGAATCTGCCCCAGCCTCTAGCAAGCAGCGGACAACGTATTTGTTGTACTTACTGGGATCAGCACGCGCGTAACCATGGGCGGTCACACCTTCTGCGGAAACGGCATTTCCGTCTCCGGCTTGTATCAGTAGGCCAACAATGTCGAGATGCACTATGGCATCACTGACATCAGATACGGCACCGCTTTGACAACGGTTGAAATCGCACACCCAAGAGAACTCGACGGCTTTCCTCTTCGAACACAGATACGTCAAGGCCGACACACCTCTGCAATAAGAAGAACATAACTCAGTAACGGTAGTAGATGGCACTGCACAACAGCGGCGTGTTACGCTCTGCGCCTGTGGCTTTCATTGTGTCCAGTGACAGAAGTGGCGCTGTTTCCTTCATTATATCCAGCATCCCGTGCACGGCGGCCCAGCGCGCCATCGTTCAACCAAGGTCGCTGACAACTGCTGCGCTACATCATGCACCAAGCATAAGAATGGCGACAGACGCGTGTTTCATCTTCGCCGCCATGATCGTTGCCGTGGCGCTGTTGTCGTCAAGTACACCCATGTGAATGTCAGCCCGACAAGGCAGTGATTCACTCACGCGCGTCGTAGGAAGGACATAGATATGCTGGAAAGAGTACAGACGAGAGCAACCGAAATTATACCAAAACTGAGGGATCTTAGTTACGAAATACGCCTAAAAAATGTGGTTTAACAACACTAGAGACCAGGAGATTGAGAGGAGATCAGATAGAAGTGTTTAAAATATTGAATGGTTATGAAAATATTGATAGAAATATGTTTTTCTCAGTTAAGAAAGATAGAAGAACCAGAGGACTTGAAGTTACATTAGTAAAGGAGCAATGTAGATTAGATATAAGAAAGTTCTCATTCTCACAAAGGACTCTAAATTAATGGAACAGATTATCTGCTGATTGTATTGGTGCTAGTAGCGTGAATATGTTTAAATATAAAATCGACACATACCTTAGAAGGGCGGGATACACGTAGATACAAAGTATTGGACTCTCAATAAGCCAAACGGCTTCCTTGTCCACCTGCCATCTAGAGTTAATTTTCGGATGGCAATCTTGTTAAATCTCTTGTTAAACATAGTGTCATGGTATGGAAATATAACTGCCAAGAACAAAGCAAAGCTGGCTCATGTGGTCAACCGCGCGGGCAAAATTGTTGGCATGAATCAACTTATGCAGCATGTGATATTTATCAGCAGGTTTTAAGAAGGAAAGCTGTCCAGATTCTCCACGATACCTGTCACCCATTCAGTTCTTCTTTTGAAACTCTGCCGTCTGGGCAACGGCTCAGAATGCCCATTACACACAAAAACTGTTACAAGAAATCTTTTGTTCCTTCAGCCATAAACCTACTGAATTCTACGCCTAATGTCTAATGTGCAATTATGTGTATGTGCGAATATGCATGGAGAGATTGAAACTTAATGTACTGTCCTTCCAAACATATCTCATGTGTATATAATGTTTATATGTGTATATGTCCTAACACAAAGGAAAATGTCCATACTGTGTAAACCATTCTATGGACAATAAAGGTTTTTCAATTCAAATCAATTCAACATTTAATATTTTTAGTACTAATTATAACCACATTAATGCAATTAATTAGTTAATTTTAGTAATGTAGCATGCAAACTCAACAGACTAACACGTTCCAATTAAAAGCCATAATGCCCATGATTATGAAGATGTTTATACACATTATGCAATGTGTACAGCCACATTAATAATGGTAATATACATGAACAAATAATTTAATAATTTAATTGAATAATCAATATTGGCTCATTAGTGCGCAACCTCGATAGACTGACACATTTCAGTAAAAGGCAATAATGTCCATGATTATGAAGATATTTGTATAATTTATGAAAGCAGTAAAACACATTAATTATAGTAATAAATATACATTAACCAGTCATTTCACATTAATAAAAACTTTATTAATAAGTAAATATTGGCTAAATAGCATACAAACTCAACAGATCAATACATGACAATGAAATACAATATTCATACTCCTAGTTCACTGTGTCTATATGTGACTGGTTGGATGAATACTGCAGGATCTGTACAGACAAGTAATCAATTGTCACTACGTCATAATGTAATGTTCTGCATGTTAACATGAACTTGATAAAGTAATGTTTATAAATTGTTCATAGTATTCCGTCGCTGTATCCAAATGCACCAAATGCAAGATTGCTTTCTGTGTTACTCCCCATGGCCCATGGGAGTCGAGCCAAAAAGAAGTCTGCTTTGCTCACAATACAGTCTTTTTGTAATATTGGAAGTTGATTGTCTCATAATTTAAAGCCAGTAGGCTGCAACTTCTGTGCAGCAAGGTTCATATTTCAGTATCTTGTAAAAAAACGTTGTGTTTTTCAACATGATGTCTATAAGTAATGTTCATGTCATGTTGAATGGACACTATTCAATGTAGATATCAGATATATAATCAGCCAGATTAAATGTGTATGTATGCAGGCAAGTGATGGGTACGTGTCATATTCAGACGACTCTGTGGCTTGGTACCTTCACAGTTAACTGTCAAACACAGATCAGCGTAAGATCAATGTCACTGGATGTAATGGCGAACAATATCTGAAATAAAAAGGTAATCGTGTATCATAATAATGATAACTGTTTTGATTCTACATGCAAATCTTGTGAAATAATTTTCATATCCCTGCCTCTGTTACTCAAGAGAGCAGTGTGAAATTCTATAATAATGCATTATGTCACACATAAATTCATAATAATTGTGATAGTTGAGAGATATAACTGTGGTGTTTAATGTATTGCGTGTTGTCACACAATGCAATGAATGATGCTACAGCTGATCAAGGCATTTATGGTTTATATTACATTTACAACATTCTTTATATATATATATATATATATATATATATATACGCACACGCACACACACACACACACATATATATATATTAAATATGCTATTATTTCAATAAAACATGATACATGTCAGACAACAACTATTTTTTTACTAACTATTTATAAACAAATATCCTGACAGACCTCTCAGAAATGGTTTATTAACCAATACGATAGATGGCAGCAGAATGCACCACATCGATGTAAACAAACGCACGCATGTATTATGTTTGGACTAAATTGTACGTAACTATATCGTTGTAATCGCCACAGGAAAGTTATTATAACTGTATGATGATATTTACACAGCATGCCAATAATTATAAGTAATGTTACTTTTATGCTTCTCCTTTCAAACTTGTCACCTGTAGATTTTGTACGTCTCATTCACTTGTACACTTGAACTGTTTGCTTTGTTTGAATAAACGCTTTTGACTTTGACACATGCAGTGTGTTCCATCTAGTATTCTAGCCGCATAGTGAAGATTTTTGAACACACACAAAATCAGGCGGCGTCCGTACCCGTGGTGCGTTATTTGGTGTCACCGACATTGCATTGTCTAAAACAACGTTTCTAACGGTTTATTTACATTCAGTCGTTCAAATAAATGTTACTGATTTATAATACTGACACTTTTAAACAACTACTGGTTCCGATTTTTATTTAAACAACTTATTCAAGTCAGTATGTTAATGGGAACTCAGTAATATGATTACACGACACCAATGTCAATTTAGTTGGCGGCCCAAACCAATGGACCGGTACAGTTACAATAATTATTCCTATTTTTTTACTTGTTAGGTCTTTAGGAAATGAAAATAACTGTTTTTCTGGTGTTTGTTTTCGACGAACGGTGTTGCACCCAAACACGGCACAACATGAACCACCACAAGGACGCCGTCCTGGCTCGGCGGTCATATTTGCTGCGCTGTAGACTCAGTCCAGTAGATGGTGCGACCATCCAATTTTAAATGGCGTATCGCCATGAGACTGTACTTGGTATCTAATTGCTTAGCTATTAACCAAAACAAAGCTTCGAAATTACCGGTACTCGCGGTTATACTCGCGATATAAATTTAGCTAGTAAGCGACATCTCTACAAACACTGAAACCACAATGTATACATATTATTCAGTTAATAAAACGTTGCCGAGTGCTGGAAACAACAACAACTATTGTGTGGCATGTGTGCTCGTGAGTGGTTGATAGAGTTAGCAAAAACACACTCATGAAATGACTGACAGCTCAAGACGACGTGGAAGCACTGGTGACCTATTTATGTCAGTGTCATACATACATTAACTTAAGAAAGAGGTGCCTGGAAGTAGAGATAGGGCAAATTGCAGAACGTCTGTGTTTGATATATGATAATATATAACACAACTGACGTGACATGCATTGCAAGATTAACCCAGAAACATTGAGTCGTATGAAAATACACGAAAAACAAACAGCGTTGAGATGTCAGTACATTAATTGCTGGGGCTAGACGTATGACAAGGCAAACATATGTCATCGCAGAACAAATACAACTATTTGTGAACGAAAGAGTCAGTGACTCTTCACCATACAAAAGCACGGTCCACTCAGCTTAATGTGTATTTAAAATATCTGACTGAGAGACACTTAAGTAGTATTTTTAACGTTGTTAGGCGATCGCCGACGTAATTTTCAAAATTATTCTGTTTCCTTTATTTTATCATTGTCACGGCTTCATTCATTTAAATGATTTCATTTAACAACATCTTGATTACACAGATAAGTATACAAACGTTTATTTCTGGGCTTTGTTTGTTACGCTGAAACGTGTTTCCGTTACCCCAGCTAGCACATCTACGTAGTTACCTCGTGGCAGCCACGTGGCGCTGACGTGGTGACAACGTTGCATTTAACATAGAAACTACGTGGTTTTGTAGGGGCGCAGTTACGTGGTCACAACGTGGTTTTTCCTGTGCAATTTCGCGTTACCACAACTTTTAGAAGACGTTGATGGTGTCATAACGTGGCATTTTCTACGTAGAAGCGACGTGATTTTATATGGTCGAGCGAACTGACGGACAAGTAGCGGGGTGGTGGCGTATGCTCTCTTGTGAATCAACGGTGGTGTAATGACACTCAGGTTGTCTCTTCTTCGTGTTCTCGCGAACTGGAAACTCCAACTATCAATCGCAAGCCGTTCTATTCCCCGAGAGAGTTACTTCGGTCGTGCTGTTGGGTGTTTACATCCCCCTGATGCCAGTGCTACCAAGGCAGTCAGCCAGTTGCCTGCTCAGGTGATGGCAGCACAATCAACTCATCCTGACAGCATAGTCAACATTCCGAGTGACTTTAATCACACACATTTGAAGAAGGTACGGTCCAGGTACAAGCAGCACGTAGACTGTGCCACACGCAATGGCAAGGTCCTGGATCACTGCTACACAGACTTTAAGGCTGTGTTTCGTGCCACCACCAGGGCTCCCCTCGGAGAATCTGATCACGCAACGGTCGTCATCATCCCCACGTACCGAAAGAAACTGAAAACGTTGAAGCCATCAAAGAAGACTGTCAAGAAGCGGACGGACGAATCGACTGCAGCTCTTCGTGGATGCCTAGAGTGCACAGATTGGGACATGTTTAAAGAGGCATATCTTGACCTAGACGTGTACGCTGACACCGTGACATCCTACATCAACTGGTGTGAGGAGATGTGCACGGAGACAAAGACTGTCACCCTGTATGGCAATGATAAACCTTGGTTCACCAGGGACATCAAGCAGAAACTGGCGGTGAGGAACGCAGCGTTCATCAGCGGCAGCAGGGAAGAATTCAGGAGAGCTAAGTGCGAGGCGCAGAAGGCGGTCAAGAAGGCCAAATTCATATTCAAACGCAAACTTGAGGACCAGTTCACTTCCGACAACACCATATCTGTCTGGAATGGCCTGCGGCAGATTACGCAGCACAAGGAACACGCAGCGGCCATCACTAGCAGTGACCCTTCATTCCCTGATCAGCTGAACGACTTTTACAGCAGATTTGACAAGATTAACTATTCACCAGAGCAGCGCCCACTTCCAGCAGGAACCCCTCTGTCTGCGCCCTTTATAGTTCAGGAAGCTGAGGTGAGGAAACTGTTCAGGAGACAGAGCACGCGGAAGGTCTCGGGTCCATACAACATATCCACATCTACCCTGAAGAACTGCGCCGACCAACTCTCTGCGGTGTTTACGGACATCTGCAACTCCTCTCTCCAGCAGTGCAGAGTTCCAGTCTGCTTCAAAACTCCCACTATCATATCCATTCCCAAGAAGTCCAACATCACCGGGCTGAACGACTACCGTCCATTGGCACTGACCTCAGTCGCCATGAAATTGTTCGAGCGCATAGTACTCAAGTACCTGAAATCGGAAATCGACGGCCTCCTGGACTCGCACCAGTTTGCATATCAAGCAAACAGATTAGTAGACGATGCGGTAGCTTTAGGTCTGCATCACATTCTGAAGCACCTAGAGAGGCCAGGAACCTCTGCCAGGATCCTGTTCATTGACTTTATTGCTCAGCATTTAACACCATCATCCCATTCAAGCTGTTCGATAAACTTTCATTGTTGAATGTACATCCTGCCATGTGTCACTGGGTCCTTAACTTTCTTCTTCACAGGCCTCAATCTGTCAGAGTCAACAACTCTATCTCCAGACCTCTTATCCTAAATACAGGTGCCCCACAAGGTTGTGTGCTATCCCCCTTCCTGTTTACTATCTTCACAAATGGCTGTGTCTCCATTGACCAATCGGTCCTTGTGATCAAGTTTTCCGATGACACTACTGTGGAGGGCTGCATTGAGAATGCGGATGAGACGCCATACAGGGAGGAAGTTCAGAAAATGGTTGGCTGGTGTGCGGATAACAATCTCGAATTGAACGTTTCAAAGACTAAAGAAATGATTGTTGATTTTCGTAAAAGAAGACTCCCATCCACCCTCTTTCGATAAATGGCGTGGAGGTCGAGCAGGATGAATCTTTTAGATTCCTTGGAACAACAATTTCAAGCGATCACATCTGGTGCACAAACACACTGTGCATTACAAAAAGGCACAACAACGCCTGTTCTTCCTGAGGCAGCTCAGGAGATTCGGCATTGCTCAAGAGATTATAATGCTATTCTGCCGCGCAATCATTGAAAGTATCCTCACTTTCTCGATTGTAGTGGTTTGGCCGCGCCAGTCAGGAGGAGAAACAACGGCTAGAAGTTATCGTGAAGGGCGCATCTAGAATCATTGTGCGCGAATTGCCATCCATTGAATCTATTTACCATGCTCGCTGTGCGCGAAAATCCAAGAGCATTGTACGGGATACTACCCACCCAGCCAACCATCTCTTTGAACTTCTTCCCTCTGGCAAGCGCTATAGAAGTATTAAGACAAGGACCACTAGACTTTAAAATAGTTTTAACCGCAGGCTATGAGTCACTTGAACAGCGAGATGCCATGAAACTGTTTTAGTTGGTTTATATATTATGTCGCCATGCTAAATTACTTACTTTTTATTTTTTATTACTAACTTTACTACATGTATGTACATACTTTTTAACTGTCAGCTTATTTTTTATATCGTCAGCTAATTTATTTATTCATTTATTTATTATTTATTTTACTACATGTACAGTTTTTATCTTTTTAGGTAATGTTCAGACGGTATTAATATTATGTTATCAAGTTCACTTTATGTCAATAGATGTACGACTGTCCTAAAATATGTTGGCAGTTGGCCTTGGTTTAAATGTATACTAGTTTTAGCACAGTTTCATAATGTTTCTGATTGTATATTTTGCGTGTGCATGATGGGGGGAGACAAGCGTGCATGTATGTTGACGCCACAACGCCAAGAAATCCTCGTACATTTTAAATGCTACTTGGTAAAAAACAGTTTGAATCTCTCTGAATCTCTTAAGTGGACATTTCACACGGAGACACCAACGTTATTGCCACGTTTAGTACAAGTTACATTCAAACAAAAAGTCTTGCTAGTAACGTTGGGGTGATCGCATACGTTAGCAGTGCCCCCAAACCGTACAGCAGTACTTATTGGTGGGTGGACGGACTGGTGATAATTATGATCGTCCAAACATCGTGAGGAAAACTCGCTACATTTGGCGCCACCTAGTTCAGATTCAATGTATGAATTACTCGCTAGGTGGCGCCAATGTAGCCGTTTTCCTCGTGCTACCAAGTTGAACTCGGGGTGTTCGTCGGCGCTATCCACCCCACGATTACGTGATCGTGTTTCACCCGACCTTGTCTTCTTCGTTCTTTATGCATTTCGTCTCCGTTGGTCGGTTTCCGTTATTGTGACATAACACTGACTTAGAGAAATCATAAGATAAGTTGCGCATCGTGCCATTCACGGACAGTGTTTTCAATAAACAAACATAAATTAAGAAGTGTACAGCATTACGCAAACGCGTGCGCTAAGCCTAAGTAATTGAGTAACTTCTAGTACTGTATATAATATTATGCATTACACTTTTTGGGGACTTTACAAACTGGTGACACATGACCATGATTTATATTAAAACACACTTTTTAATTCATTGCTCTGGAAGCATTTTATTGCATTTAAATATTCAAACAACAGTACAGTATAGAATATTACACAGTTGTGAACATGATGGTCTAAAATTATAACAAAACGTTCGTTATAATATATTATGATGCATTTCACCAGAAGGAAATTATATAAAGTGTATTACAACAATTGTAAGTTAACAAAGGCATTATAAGCTGTCTATACATGTACAAAAATCACCAAAACACCAAGATAAAGCATCGTTCAACACTAAGGTTTCTAGGGAAACTTAAGCATAGAAAATAAATGTAAGTTCTTATATAGTGTAGAATCCAGTCCTTAGAACTTACGCTACTCCCTGACAGACCTAGCTATACACTATCTTGACTATAATTTGTAAATGTATAAAATGTAAATATCATAATCTTTTAAATAAGTTTATAATGAAGTTATTAAATTGAATTGCATTTCAAACGGTCATCGAGAACCTTCCATTTACCTCACCCAAACTACCTATAATAAAAACTAAATGAACAAACTACCCATATGCATGTGCACAGACTGCTGCGTTAGCCCATGATTAAACGTATTTCAGTCACTCTCGGAAGGCGAGGACGATTCAACAATCTCGATGTCATTGGTGGGTTTCTTTGGAGCCGGTGCCTAAACAGAAAAACAGAAAAATAATGTTTAATTCAGATATTTAACCATAAAAAAGCAGTATTCATTATATTAAGTGTACAGTGAGTTTAACAAATCTTAAGATTACACCAACATGAGTTTCTCACACCAGTAAGAAATCAAAATTTGTGGTGCCGCCCAAGGCACCATATCCGTTTTCAAAACAAAGTGAAACTCATGACACCACCGACATTGCATGTCACTCTGAATTGGAAAACACACATTTGTGTCAATTATTTTTATAGCTACAAATTACTTGAAATGTAAGATAGCATTGATGAAATACACAGATGAAAAGCATCACAGACGTGCTGACAAATGGACAAAACATAGAGCCAGCCATGAACACATGCGCCATGTTAATTAACTTTGTTAGTTTTAGAAGACATGTTATGGTTGACCACTACTATTTGTTGACAGGGTGGATTAGTATCTAACCAAGTGCAGGGCTTAATATTCTCTTTTGCTATAGCCTGATTGCAAGGGGAATCAAAATATACTGCAGGGTTTCTGACTTGAGTAGTCACTTTTTTGCAAGACACAGCTAGAATATATTAGAAACCAGTATCATCTTGTATTTTGGCTCTCCTTTTTTCTTGGGTGCATGTTTCAAGGCATCTGCGATTTCGGTCTCTACATCAGATGCCTTTGCCTTAGGGTGATTCTTCAGGCATGCTCCTAAAAAAGGTTCATCAAACTGCTATATAAAAGCAGGCTATATGAACATATATCAATTTGTTTTACCAACAAAGTACAGAAACATTAATTTATTAAAGTAAGGAAAGTAGCTAAGTCTGATGGGGCGCATAGGTCGAGCAGTTGGAGTGCTGGACTGTCATTCAAAGGAACCGGGATTCAAATCCTTGTGCCGTCCAGGCAGTGGACTGTCATTCAAAGGAACCGGGATTCAAATGCTTGTGCCGGCCAGGCGGTAGATCGGTATAGTTTCATCCACCATGTCGAAATTTTGACAATTTCGTTCATCCTACGTGGCCTGTATTTTTCGGAAGAGGCTAAGCCACTGGTCCCTTCTATCTGGTATCTATGCCAGAGGAAGTAAAACATTCCATGCAGGTAAATGGAAAACCTGTCATGGACTCACTGAGTGCCAGAATCATCATCACAATGATGTTGGTCGTAAAATGGAAGAAAAACCCTGTAAATTACAAGACAACAATCAACAATAATTACTTTGTTATATAAGAAAGGCCATTTATGAAATCATTAAACTTACTGTTGATGATTCTGGCTACTGGCAGCTGGATAAATGCGATCTTGCCCTTCTTCCTTTTCAGGCTGTAGCCACACCATAAGCCATTTGTTCTGACATTCCTCAGCATTCTACGCACAGAGTCGCCAACAGTGTGTCCCCCCAGAGAAGACAAGTAGCACGTCTGCAATGTAGTAGATAATGAATATTTTTTATGAAACACCTCTAAGAGCATTGTGAACAGAAATAAAATATGCGTCTGTCATACATGAAAGGCATGCTTGCATAAACCAACTTCAGTACAATATACGATTATAATGCTAAAATCATCTGGAATAATTTTTTGCCGATTCAACCGTCACCGTTACTTACTTTACTCCACTTAATGTGGTGACATGACGAGTTCTTTCCATTGTTTTCTATCTATCACTGCTGTAGTGATAATTCACCCTTCATTAGAGTAAATGCACTGTATCTTTGTAGAAATATTGGTATATAACTATTTTAATAGCAGTGCAGATTTTAGCATCAAGATAAAATCTGTTCTCAAAATTAACATATATATACCAGTTGCTTCTTGAAGGTGTGATCAGCCAGTTTTTCACAAAGCATTCCGAGTTCTTCAGGTGTGCTAACGATACTCGGTAGTACATCCTCCAGTTCTTTAAGTGTGCTGATGGGACTCGGTAGCACATCCTCCAGTTCTTCCCCTCTGCTCGACTGACACTGGTCACAGAGCGTAGCATCTGCATCATTTCAGCCACTGTTTCCTCCAAGTTTTGCACGCACAACCTAGTTCTGCGTTGCAAACCTATCACCAGATAATTTAGTTATGCTCCTGTATATATTTTGCTGATCTAAATGCAGACGTGTCATGTTTATTATCGAGATCAAATTTTTTCTAAACAAATATTTAGAATTAATTGTTTGCTACTAGCCTACACCCACCCATGGAAGTTGGAACAACAATCTACTCATTTACATTGGTGCCATGTGGTGAACTGATCATCACTTGGTTCTCTTAAGGAAAAAAGATCCTCCAGAAAAATATAGCATATAAAAAAACATGTAAGCAACTAACTATTGTTATGTACATCGCCAGTTGGTAGATGAGAGGCTTATGATCCAAGGAAGCAAATGAAACCTAGAAAGAGGCAAGTGGACATTGGCATATTGGAGGAGAAGCACTTGCTATGATCCCAAGTTAGCGTGTTAATATATATATATATATACTAAAATATTCCTCAATATTCAAACTTGCATATGCATTTCATTTTCCCAAGTACTAATTGTAGTATAAGGTTTTGTTACCTGTTCTTAGAAACAGTAGGACATAGGATGCCTTCGTCCGCTCTTGATGGTGATATCTTACTTGAAAACAAGAATGAAATAATTGTCAATATTTAGTGTATCTAAGCACTTGTGCAGTCTGAACATAATGCAACAGTGTAATCGAAGGCAAATATAACACTTGGTTGAATTAACGTACCTGGCTACTAACAATCGTTTTGCACTACAATGTTCCTCTGACTGTCTCGGTGCATTTGGCGTGTATGCTGTCAGCAAAAAACAGTGATTTTATTGTCCAGAACACAATAGTTACAACAATTATGAAGTGAAAGGCAAAATGTCTCACCACCAATAGGTTTTCATTTCACCAACTAACAACAGGTTATGTTTTATCACACTGGCAAAACACAATAGTCAATTATATAATATATGAATGCAACTTCCAGTTCTGGACACATACTGCAAGCTACGGGGCAGAAACATCTTAAAGTAAGGTCAATTTATTTCCCTGTCCACATGATATACAACATATTTCAAGAAAAAACAACACAGATGAGGTGGCTACCAGAGAAGTTGAAAACTGAAGCTCCAGCCTTTGGTGGCCAATAGCAGTGGAAAGGAAATCACATAGTACCAACTAAATATTGTAAAATGCATTAAGAGATTCAATCATAGGAGTAGAACTTGGGCATATTCTTTGTAAGATACTAGTAAACACAATAGTTTAACAAAGCGTAGCGTGCTGATAAAACAAGCTATCTGAACAATGTTATCAACGCTTGCCTAGATGTGACGGCTTTGTGAAATGACGCTGTTTTTGTTAGGCAGGCAGACTAGTTGGCACGTGGTTTTATTGTACACAGTAACATGTTGTTATAATCAAATCAAATCAAGTCAAATTTATTTATACGCCACATATCTATACAAAGCAGATTCAGGGGTGTTTACAAACTACCAGAGATTAGATATCTGACTGCTGCATCTTCAAAGGAAAGATAGTACACGCATACATAGTATGTACTGGTATGTACGTACGACTCATTTTTTCAACAAAACATGGTTTTATTAAACATAAAACTAATACATTATACGTTATTTTTCTTGTCGACATCTAATAACGGATGATATCCAGATAAATAGTCATTTACATTTCCTGTTGCATGTATCCACGACTTGTGGATCACCTCCACAGCTTCTTCGTAGACAAACTTCACTACCACAAATTGTGTCACACAATATGTTTACAGGTCATATATTTTTTTTGGGTCATATGCATGCATATTTATAATTGAAAAGAACGTTTTAGTGGTAGTCATTGTAATAATTACCTAATATAAATATTTATGCTTGTCTGTGCTTGGTAGATGCTTGATTTTTGCAATTTTGCTTTTGGACTTACTTGGTCCTGTGAAATGTATGTACAAAGCAACATTGTAATATTTGCAATGTCAGAAGTTAGCAAGTACAGACTCGAAAAAAGTTAGTAAGCCAATTAATAATTACTTAATCACTCGTGGAATTAAAAATATATGACTTTTTTCTTTACCACCATGATAGAGTCACATTGATAAACAAATATATAACAACATTCAAATTAATAGATTTAACTAAAAACAATTGACAACTGTGACTTACTAGGTTTTTTCAATAGACAGCAGCAGTATGTATTGTATTTACGATATGCTACACAACTCAAAAATTTTGAATATTGTAGAAATCCACTTAACCATTCAAACTGCATGCAAGATTGCAAAGAAGAAAGCCTCTCTTCTGCTTCCTCGCTCGACCATTATTGCTTTTGTTTTAAGACTTCTTAGTCTGAGTGCTTTCATGCGACTGTTGTCAGGATTGGCGCGGTAAGCTCCAATGATTCGTGCATCACATGGTTCAGTGAAGACATCATTTGTAAAATGTAGGATTGTGGATGTATTGACGTGGATACGCGTCAATCGATTATTCGTGTATTCGCCAGGTGGCGCCACAGGTACTACCAAGTGGTGTCTGATCTGTGTCTGTTTATACAATGAGGCCGCAGTCACAGTTACAGCTGGCAACGGAGCGGTAGTTGGCCAGAGAAAGAGAGACGGGGAAGGAGGACGGCGAGAGAGAGAGAGAGAGTGTGTGTGTGTGTGTGTGTGTGTGTGTGTGTGTGTGTGTGTGTGTGTGTGTGTGTGTGTGTGTGTGTGTGTGTGTGTGTGTGTGTGTGTGTGTGCGTGTGTGTGTGTGCGTGCCCGCATGCATGCGTGCGTGAGTGAGTGAGTGTGTATGTGTCGCTGTGTTTGTGCGTGCGTGCAGGTGAGGAGTGTTAGTTGAGTTGTATCATATATCAGGCCGTAGCGTGATTGTTAGAATGTCCCTGGGCTGTTTGTTTAGGTACCTCAATCAGCCGCGAACATGAAGGCCAACTTGCGGTATGAAGTTGTGACGACGGTATCCCTTGCTCGAACCAAATGTCGTCATCACAGGCAGCTCTTCTTTCAGTTGTTCTGGTCTCTGAAAAATGTAAGCTAATCTCTGAATGACGAAACTAGCACAAACATTATGCATATACAATAACGTAACTGTTATTAATATTTGTTTTATAGTGGATCAGAGGAACGTGTGCACTGGGAAACTAAAAGATGTCACTAAAGGAAAAATCATATTAAGGAAGACGTCATCTCCGTCGAGATGTCGGTGCCAGGCGATTCCGAGGTCACATATCAATGGACTTAAACTAAACGTTTCCCCATTGATCATGCCTGCTAACAGGTCAACCACTAAAGTCTGCTTCAACGCCTTTCCCGAGCCGGCTCCTGACACGTTACCAATTGTACTGTGCACCGCCTGTTATTGTGCAATCAGCGCTCATCGGTCAAAAAGGCGTGAGTGTCTACTTCAGTAACAGAGAGAAAAAGTCAATGTCCTATTGATTCATGATACCGATTCAAGATGAATCTTGGAAATGGGATGACTTATTTATATTTACTAATCCAGTGTCTGACGTCACACTCCTAATTATGCGCATGAACTTCATCATATGTTGCCGTAGCAGCTATTATTTTATATGCATGCATACATACATATATACATACATACATACATACATACATACATACATACATACATACATATATATATGTGCGTGCTTACTTACTTACTAGCCCACTCAATCATTCATTCACTCATTCATTTGCATACATTATATTATTAAACGGCATAACTTACTTGACTTACATTGTAGAACTCTTGCCAGATATCCAGGGTAGAGGTCACGTCACATTCTTTATCATCGCCTTCAAAGTGGGGCGGTCAACGGCCAGCCGCTCAGCCGCCTCAAACGTGAGGCCCAGGCCAGCATAGGACGGCATAGATATGCAAAATCAATATTCCAACATACTATTAAATGTAACGCAAATTTTTATCTATCGCAATATCCAGTCTTTAGGATTGATCAAAGCGACACCATTTCGATTTCTTTGTGAAGCATTCAGCCACGCTGCAATTACTGCGCGAAGACTATGTGGAATATCCACCACTGACAATAGCCAGATACTCATTCGCACATCTGAAGTAGCAATGTAGAGTGAACGAATTTGCACAAGGTTCCAAAAGACACCAAGAGGAATCTCTCGATTGAGAGTCCGATTGTGTAAACACTGCACTAACACGTCCCACACTGTTAGACCTTAGTATCGCCGAGTTTTACTTGCGCATTTTCCATTATTGTTGCAGTGTTTCAGTGCAGCGCACAATCGACTGCGTCCGTACGCAACCCCAATTTGTTTCCGCAAAGAATGGATGCACAATGGTAGAGTCTGTTAACGTGAAACCTTTGTTAACGGCATGCATCATCACTTCACGGTTAATCGTTCCTAGTGGTATACACAGTTGATGGTTTCAGTTTCAGTGACTAGCGGCACACTGAACGTGGACTGTTGGAAAGGCCACGGAAAGAAACCAATGACACGTCCTACGACGTCTACAACAACTACACCAACGACATATACAACAACTACACCTACGACGGCTACAACAACTACATATACGACATTTACAACAACTACATATACGACATCTACAACAACTACACCTACGACGACTATATCAACTACACCTACGACGACTACAACAACTACACCTATGACGACTACAACAACTACATCTACGACGACTACAACAATTACACCTACGACGACTACAACAACTACACCTACGGCGACTATAACAACTACACCTATGACGACTACAACAACTACATCTACGACGACTACAACAATTACACCTACGACGACTACAACAACTACACCTATGACGACTACAACAACTACACCTACGACGACTACAACAACTACACCTATGACGACTACAACAACTACATCTACGACGACTACAACAATTACACCTACGACGACTACAACAACTACACCTACGGCGACTATAACAACAACTACACCTACGGCGACTATAACAACTACACCTACGACGACTACAACAACTACACCTACGGCAACTACAACAACTACACCTACGGCGACTACAACAACTACACATACGACGACTACAACAACTACACCTACGACGACTACAACAACTACATATACGACATATACAACAACTACACCCACGACGACTACAACAACTACACATACGACATCTACAACAACTACACCTATGACGACTACAACAACTACGCCTACGACATCTACAACAACTACACCTACGACGACTATAACAACTACGCCTACGACATCTACAACAATTACACCTACAACGAAACTCTACGACACAATGACAACAATGACAACGACTACACCACAGACAAGAACAACACAGACAACAGCCTTGACATCACCAATAACAACGGCAACGACAACACAACTACTAAAACACCGAAAACAACCACAAAACCACCACCAACAACAACAATAACAACAGCAACGTACAACAGCAACAACAACACAGACAGCAGCAATGACTTCACCACCACCAACAATAACGACTACAACATAGGGGTGCTAACTCTTTACCCGTAAGTCGGACATATTCTCATAAATGTGGAGGTCATATACTGGAGTAGGAAACACGCGCCTCTTTTGTGCATTTCGACCAAGGCTTACTGTATTACAGGATTTGACATGCGTCTTTCAAATGCCTTCCTAATAACACAATTATTACCAATTCAAGACACGACCAAAGTGCGACGCTCGCGAATATCTAGCGACATCAAATCCATGTACATCCCAGTTTTCACGCCGGGCTCGTTTTGAAATGTATTCGTCTGTTAAACTCTATGTTGTAATGTTTGTGGAATGTATTATGCATAGTAAGCAAATACCATTCGTTGTCGCAGGCTACATGCTTATGCTTTGTAAACATACGGGGTTTCTCCGCAATGTATCCTACATAGCATAGTTTTGCTGGAAATGCATAATCTCACCTATGATGGCGATAGTGGTAACCATGGCGTGGCCGTGGTGATGTTGGTTGTGGTGGTAGTTGTGGCGGTGATGGTGGTGGTGGTGGTGGTGATTGCCGTGGTGATGGTGATGAGTTTTGTGATGATTGTTGTTGTTGTTGCTGTTGTTGAGTTTGTGGTGGAGGTGGTGGTGACGGTTGTGGTTGTGGTGGTGGTGATCGTTCATTAAAAGCACGACAAGCTGACGACTGGTGTAACTGTTCCTCCTTGCAGGATTCACTGAGGGGCTGACAGTGGGTGTCGCACGAACAGTGGTTGTAGTTGCCATCGTGCTAGTCGTAGTCGTCATCTTCATCAGACGGTGAGTATTTTAAACTGGAATTTGTGGACCCTATTTTACACACGCACGCACGCACGCACGCACGCACGCACGCTCACTCGCACGCACATACGCACGCACACAAACACACGCACTACACCTCGTAATGACAGCATGACTAAAGCTAAGGTTCGGCTGTGGCTTAAGATAAGATAACAAGTTATTGACACATGTACCAGTGCCGTATTTGGTGTCTCTTTGGAAATGCTTCCTTAAGGTTTACACTGTTCCTCCATTATTCCCTACGTGTTAGCGTGGACAGTGCATTGCCTAAACTAGATCCACCGCTGACGTGTATGAAGCAATTCACAACTACCATCATTTTATTTACTTAAAGAAACAAGCATACACTGAAGTGTAACAGCCACCATTCCAAATTTGAAAACGTTTAACATCAAAGAAAATAAAAGAAAAATCACACTTCGTAGTCTCTGTTATGACCAAATTAATGTTCCTGACACTCGCTGTCAGTACATGATTGACAAATTTTACCCTTTCGTTGTTCCATCCGGGAACGATCTTATGTGAGAATTTGCTAGTATACGCTTCCCTTTATGTTTACAGCAAATCGCACAAGAGAAGCCAAGCGTGTGATACGTCACCAATAACTACTGATCAAGACTCAACAAATGATGACTATGACAATAATATATGCTGATGTCGAGGAAAACTACACTGCGCTGTCTGGTCGCAATGGCAACACCATATACACACCGCTCACGACATCGGCGGAAGCAGGTGGCGCCCCGTGATTCTGCCGGAATCGTAGACCCGCCACGCTGACGACGACGAAAATTATAATAATGGCGATGCGGTAATAGTGGTCTGGATACCGTGCTTGATACCTCAGCATTAACTATTTATCGTAGGCGCCGCCACTTTGAGTTATAACAATGTTGTTCATAAATGTTTTTTTTGTCGTCGATCCCAGTTAAGTTCCGACTAGGCTCCCTTTTTTGTGGAAACGCCAATGTCACAATATATTTGTCCAGCCAGATGTATCACTATTTCGTTGCTGCATGTATATATTCCAGTATACCTGTACGGAGTTGAACACACCTGTCTTGTTTCACGATCCTTATGTTGCAGGCGCGGATCCATGGAGCTTTGGCTCCCGCTTTGCTTGAACGAGCGTCAATTTGATGTATTTTTGAGATTTAGGGTGGTAACTGTCTCCCGATGCAGTTGGAGGTTTTTTGGTTAGCCTCAAATGGAGTAGTTTGACTAGTAGAATAAGCCAATCGTTAGATGAAAAAATATGCTGTAGGTGTCTTTACTGATTTAAAAAAAGCATTGGACACGGTTGAACACCAATTATTATGTAACAAAAATAATTTCTTGGTATCCGTGGTTAAACAGTTATCTAGAAAACAAAAGATAATTTGCGTCAATTGACAAATGTAAGTCTGCTGTACGCGATATATTATGTGGTGTGCCTCAAAGTTCGATTTTAGGCCCCAAGCTATTTATATTGTACGTTAATGATATGTGCAACATATCTGAACTTGCAAAATATATCCTCTTTGCAGATGATGCGAACATTGTTTGTGCAGAGTGATATCAAAAGACTGGGTGATACACTGTGTAGCGTACTGGACAAAATGTCTACTTGGTTTGAAGTAAATAGGTTAACATTAAATATTTCTAAAACCAATTATATGTTATTTGGAAATCGTATACTTAATACGGATGTCGTTATAAATACAATGAATTTTAATATTGAAAGAGTACGAGTTGCAATGTTTGGGGTTGTATGTTGATGACTTACTTAATTGGAATGTTCATATTAAATACGTAAAATCAAAACTTTTCAAAAGTACAGCTATGATTCATAGATTAGTCATCTGCCTAACAGAAACAGTATGCATATTCTACATTGTTTACTGTTTTGCCTTATTTAACATACTGTATAGAAATGTGGGGTAATACATACCCGACAAATATTAATGGTATTTTCTTACTAAAAAAAGAGTTATCCGCATTACGTAAGGTACCAAGCGTTTGGATCACACGAATGCACTTTTTCAACAATTACATGTCTTACATTTTTTAGACATTATAGAACTGAAAACGTTATTATTTATGTACTAAGCTTACTACTGCTGTTTACCGTCAAACATTCAACGACTATTTGTTAGGCGGGAAACGTCTTACTCGTTGAGAGCTAATCATGATTTAGAACGGCTTCGTGTTTATTCCACAATTATATCAATGCATATATGTGTCTACGGAGTGCGGTTGTGGAATTATTTCAGTAATGACATAAAAACATTAACAATATAATTACATTTAAATATAAATACAAAAACCTCTATTTCACAAATATGTTACTGTGGAAATGTAACTATTAACGTATTGAATCATGCTATCTAATATAATATTATGATAACCTGCGTATCGTGCATCCCAATAAATACATTGAGAGGATGCTCAATATGTATTGATTATAGTGTACATGTGTGGGAAACCTAACACTTTTACCTTACTTTGTTTGTCAGGGGTAAACTTACATAAAAGTCACTGACTTCCTGTTTATCCCCTTCAGACACTGTATACACACATATATGTGAATATGGTATTTTGTAGATTATGTATAATTATATCGCATCAGATATATAAATGTGTATATGGTTATGCATGTGTATATATACACGGTTGTCTTTTCTTGTATCATGTTGCCAATGTTTGAATAAACGAATCAATCATTCATTCATTCATAGTGGGTTGGGTTAGTTGGAGGGTGGGTGAGTGTTTGGATGGGTAAGTGGACCATCCGATGATTAATAAATATATTGCCCTGGAATACTTCATACGTGACATTGTAGATTCATCAACGTATATGTGTTGGTGTTCTGAAAAATCGAGTGTAGCATTCATCCAGTCTAGGCTCAAGCTGTTTCGTTATCAAATTTTCGGCTCCAAATATACGAGGACTGTTTTCATTGTCGGCAAGATTTAGGTGTTAAATTCTCAGATATGAGTTGCTGTCTCGATTGCTATCTCGATGTGTTGCGAAACGACATATCTCTTATCATAAACTGTGGAATATTCTTCTGGATAGAAGTAACCACAAGACTGTGAAGAAGAAGAAGATGAGATCGTTTCTGTAGTGGCTATCCAGAATCACAGTCGCTTTGACAAGATTTAACAAGATTGCCATCCAGAGCAAAACCCCTGTCAGCAAGTGACACAACGTCTGCAAATTATGTGTTTTTAACCGTCTTGTTACACTTTTGTTTACACTACGCCAAGATGTAGGTGCTAAGGTTTGACATAAAGCGACTATTACAGAAATCAGTATAATCATCTTCCTCAACGACAATAACAAGAAGAAAATCAACTATGACGTCAACGACGACGACAGATGGTCATCAACAATAGCAATGACAGCAAAAACACAAGATACCAAAACAATAATAGTTTTATTGTCAATACTATACTTGAATATTGAAATCAAGATGCTACCCTGTTCACTCCCTTTATGCTGCCTTGGTTTTTGTATTTTTAAGTACATGAAGTGGTGTTTACACTTTCTTAATTATAACATGAAATCATTTTATGGCCGATAAATCTTGCAGCCGTGGCCATTAACATGCGCGTAACAGGGGGGGTCTACGATTCTGGCAGTATCTCCAGATATACGGGAGCGCTACATGCTTCCGTCGATGTCGTGAGCGGTGTATACGTGGTGCTGCTATTGCGACCAGACAGCGCAGTGTAGTTGTCCTCAGCACCAGGGTAGACTTTGGTGTAATCATCATTTGTCGAGTCTCTTTGAGGCTGCTCGTTTTGGTCAGTTATCGATGACGTATTACACGGCTGGTTTCTCTTGTACGACTTGCTGTAAACATAAAGGGAAGCGTGTACTAGCAAGCTCTCACACTAGATCGTGCCCGGATGGATCAACGAAAGGGAGAAATATGTCAAATATGTACTGAAAGCGTGTGACAAGAAGATCATACTAAATTCTGCATAGACTTGCTGTCTGTTATCCATTCATAGTGTGACCTTTTTTAATGGATGTAGTTGTGAATTGCTTCGTACACATCAACGGCGTGTTTATTGTCTCATAATGGCGGGACAAGCGAGAGCGATAAGTTGGATCACCAACTACGTGTCCTTACTCTAATATATAGCGGCGCATGAAGTTAATTAGTTAAGGAAATAGTATTAAAGAAAGTCATGACCTCCAAATAGGGCACTGGTACTCGCGTCAATAACTTATCATACACCTTTAGCTGTCGTGCCATGTCATGCTGTCATTTGCGTGCGTGCGTGCGTGCGTGTGTGTGGGAGTGTGTGTAAGTGAGTGTGTATGTGTGTGTTTGTGTGTGTGCGTGCATACATGTGGTCGTGCGTGGCGTGCGTGCGTGCGTGCGTGCGTGCGTGCGTACGTGCGTGCGTATGTGCAATAGGACCCACCGATTTTAGTTTAATATACTCACCGTTTAATGATGACGACGACGACGACTATTATGATGACAACGACAGCGACTGTTCCTGCGACACCCACTGCCAGACCCACAGTGAACCCTGCAAGGCGGAACAGTTACACCAGTCATCAATAGGTATGTAACACATTTGTCGAGCTTGTAATCATACATGGTACGATACATGCTTGTTACAAGGCATTTGAAAGACGCGGGAAATATCCTGTCGTACGGAAAGCCTTGGCAGAAACGCGCGTACCCGTAGGCTATATCTTCTACCCCCGTATGACCGTCACATTGTGGAGAAACCACCCCACTCTGACAATCTACCTGCGGCTTGGGACCTTACCTAAATTGGTGTCGCTTGCTGGAGCATCCTGTGGAGTCGTAGCCGCATAACTCCCAGTTATAGTACTAGCTTGTGTGCTGGAAACAACTGCAGACGAAGGTGTGGGGTTCGATGACGTAGTTTCCGTGGACGGAATAAGGTCAATACAAGCATAATTGTTGAGGATATCGACACATTGCGCGCCGTTTTCGCAGTCGTTATCGATGCAGTCATCCGCGTTCGTTCGACAATCGGTTCCAGCCCAGCCTTCAGGACAGGCGCACTCGCTCAGCCTTTCCTTCGTGTAACGGCACACGTGTCTGTCCGGGCAGCGACCGTCTTGTCCGCATTCATCTGAAAATATTAAAGGTACCTCCTCAGTTTGATTTGTTTGCACGTCTCGTTTTGAATACATTTCGCGAAAGAACACGCCTACACAACTACTACGGAATGTCTTCTTGTTTGTGCAACGTTTTTATTTGTGCTTGTTTTTATAAAATCGTCATAAAAATATTAATTTATTTAAATAAAGACCCGGAATTAATCCAAGTGACTCTCAAAGTGAATATGCGAGATGATTACGCACGTTTTTCTGTGTTAATGTTTTCGAAGTTCCTATCATAAACAAAGTCAATTAGGTGAACTCTACACGTCGGCTTGGAAATTGGTTTAGGCAAGTTACAACATGTAACGATCCAAACCAATTCTTTAACCATTTAAACAAATGTACGTAAATTATTTAATGAGAGAAAGTGAATATTAGTTAAACTCTTCACACATTACATTGTATATTTGCAGTAAAAAGTAAAGGTGAATTCATACATATCACACTATCCAGTGCGTTGGACTGCTCAAAGTGCTTTTCACTTGACTGCCTGGCAGACCTGTTCAATCGAACACCGTCTCGACTTGGAAGGAAGCAATATGCCACGATGCAGTTAGTGTGCGAATATTATTTTTACACAAATATCGACCATTGTCTATAGCCGGGTATTCATTCATTCAGCTGAGAGAACTGCAGCAACGTAGAGTGGATGAATTTGTTAAGATTGACACGGCAGCACAGGAAGATTCAAACCCGGGTTCTCTCAGTTGAGTTCTACACGCACGCACGCACGCACGGACGCACGCACACACGCACACGCACACACACACACACACACACACACACACACACACACACACACACTATTTCTCTCTCCCTTTCTTTATCTATCTCTCTGCCTATCCCCTCACACTGCATTAATAAATGAACAACTCCTATTTGGTGATAAGCTAATAAAAATATTATCTTGTCCACAAGACGACGAAGGCGTCACAGTGTCACCTACCGACGCAGGTGCCACTGGACGGGCACTAGCAGTCGTCTCGTTCATCGGAGGCGGTCGTCGCAGTGATGTAGCCTGGCGGACAGTAGGAACACTCATGGTCACCCGTCGACTCCTTGTACGTGTTTACTGGACAGGCTGCAGAAAATACACAGTGACATGTTATCGTGCAGATAGTTATCGGCAAATATGTGACTGTGTTTGTGATTACGGTGGTGTTGCTTCGGAAACATACGGTGTTTTTATTAAAACTATCCACACTTATCAACACATATTGTAACTGCAAGTATCAGTCGCACATCTTATTCGGGTAATAGCGTCAAATTTATGACATCGGCATCGGAGGGACGAATATCTTACTTCTATCTCGACGGTGTAGCGTCATCACCATATCTAAGAGGCTCAATATTCAACCCACATTCTTACAACATCCATTACAATCAATAAGAATCATTTCATACAACATGACTAAACTCCTGAATTCATTCTTCGCCATATGTGTTTCAATTCCGACAGTGCCAAAACCGAGAAAATTGGTGGATACAATGTATGGGCAAACATTGAAGAACACTTTGAAAAGGTGAACACGTCGGCTAGGTGTAACAGGGCCCACCTCTGCACTGGCTGTTGTTGTGTAGATAGTATCCCTCTTCACACCGACACTGGATGATGTTCCGCAAAATGTCGCACTGACACACGGCGTTCGTGATACATGGCGGTTGGCACAAGTCGTCATTAGCTACATAAGTCCACTGTGGTAGAGTATCTGCAACCGAAACATGGACTGCATGATCAATTCAAAAAGCAAGGCATTCATACAAGTACAATTCCTTTAAGAGGATACGGAGCTAAAAATGTAACTGGGGTGCTGGCACCAATAGACCACGTAGAGATCCGATCTCTGGGCAATTAATTTCGTAAGACAGACACCGGAGAGACGAAAGCCGTGTTACAACGAAACGGGTTCATAGCAGTCGCCGTGATGGTGATATATCGGGAACACAAACCGTAGCGTGTTTCCTTAGGTTCCATCAGCGTCATCGGTCTAATATTCTTCTGGAATCAGGGAGACAGGTGAAGGAGTGGTCGGAGGGAGAGGGGAGGAGCGAGAGCAATGTGACTGGATGAGAAGCAGAGGTGGGGACTTCTTCTTCTTGGGGATGGGTGAGAGGGGGTCGTCACATGTCGCACTTAAGATCCTGAAGCCAGGTCGCCGCTGAATTTACGTAGTAGACACTCAGTGGTGATGTGGGGGTCGGTCTGCCTTTCAGCACCGCACTCGCACGAAGCTGATGGTGCCAACCCCACCTGGTTCATATTGTGTTTGAATCTTCTGTAGTCGTTTCGTTTGCGGTTGAGGCGCACCAATGAGTATCGGCTAACATCGCGACCAACTGGTTTTGCTGATGGGACTGGGATGAATTCCCTAAGTCTACACGGCGTGGCGTCCCATTTTTTGTCCTCGTCTTGGTGGGGACAAACATGACTCACTATTGCATTTGAACTGATGGATATGTTAATTAGATGTATTGCTGATTAAATGTTTGAGACATTTTTGTTAATGATTAATTAAAATACCATACAGGCCTAGGTTGTCAATGTGCGAATTGAATTGAATATTGCTATCGAGTGAGTATTGTCTGAGTATTGTCAATTGATAACGATTCATTGAATTTGAATTGATCCTCTATGTCAGTACATTTATGTCAATTGGAATTGATAATTGCCTTGGTGAATATATGTGAATGGGAGTTGAATCAGAATTTATACAACCAAATTGATCCGAGGTCTGAACAGGAGACAGGAAGGACAGAGGATGAGATGCAACGCGATTAAGGGATTTGGGCAGGGATACGTGGTGGAATCAGGGAGAAGAAGAATGAAAGAGCCGGAATTCCCGGACGAATTTTGACAAAAAAATACAAATCTAGCAACTACCCAGTTGGGCCTGTTAGATCACATCCGAAAAATGTCAGCCCCATACGTGCCATACTAACGGAAATAAGTGCCATTTTAAACATGTGTCCCACAAGATCCCCACCATAGGAATGATTTCGAAATAATATAAATCTACGAGCCACCGCCAGACCGCACACAAAATTTAAGCATTATACATATAAAACTGACGGGTATAAGTGTTATTTTAAATTGTGACCCCCAAGATCCTCAATCCCACGGACGAATTTCGAAAATATATATTTTAAGTGTTTATTTGGTTTCAAGTTTAGCACAAACTGCGTATCCAAGGAGCGCTACAGCTTGTGAAAGGTAAATGAACCGTTGAGTTCAGTCAACTGTAAACATCCGGTCAATTAACCAACACGACACGACTGAGTAAACACGAGTAATAGTTAACAGGAAACAAATGGCAACTGTTTGGATCCATGCACCTAACAATATTAATAAAAACTAACCATTTGCAACTACAATTAATAGTATGGCATATTATGCCAGTAGTTTACTAGAATAACTTTATTGAAGACACAACATTCAAGTTGTAGGGACAGGTGCCATTTTCATAGAAAGGCTGACGTCTACTCTTCCCAGTTATCGATCGCCGAACAGGGAATACGAGTGTAGTTTATAGTATATACTTCGGCCAACCGTTTGTTAGCATGTGTAATGATTATGTTCTCAGTTGATTATGCCACCTTCCATAAGTAAGTTGTGTTATGTATATTGTGAGATGTTTATATCCATACTGCTGTAATGGCTATGGAGCCAGTACAGCAGATTACGACGTAAAGAATCGCGGAATTTGCATTGTCGCTGTAACTTGTAAAACAGTTACGTTCGTTTGGTGTAATACTTGAGTAGTAATAGAGGTTAAGTACCGTGCACCGTTGGCGCCCCCTGGGGGAAATACCATGTTAAGAGATAGGACTTTTTCCCCCAGACCGCGCCAGACCGCGCCCAGGTTAAAGATAGGGATTTTTAACATGGGAAAGATAGGGGTTCCCCCAAATCTTGTAAACGACTTCTCGCATACTGCTCCTGGGTTAAAGGATAGGGATTTTAACATGGGAGAGATACAAAACTGGTAAACGACAAATCTCGTTTACAAGTTTCCTCAAGGTTTGCTCCGAAAATGGTTTTCGAGATTCGACTGAACGACCGGGTTAAAGATAGGGATTTTTAACATGGGGGAGATAGGGATTCTACGAAAGTAGTAGCAAAATGCTTCAAACTGGAAATCGGTATTGAGTGGGGTACCACAGGGATCAGTATTAGGTCCTATATTCTTAATATACATCAACGATTTGGATGATGAAATAACAAGCAAGGTGTTGAAATTTGCGGATGATACAAAAGTGTTTAGAAGGATTAAAAGTGATGGAGATAGACAGCATTTACAAGATGATCTTGACAGGTTGATCTAATGGTCTGAAAAATCATTGGATTAATTAGGCGAAACATAACGTATAAGGAAAAAGAGCTAATAATACCGCTGTACAAAACAATAGTTAGGCCTCATTTAGAATATTGTATTCAAGCGTGGAGGCCATATCGCAGGAAGGACATAGATATGCTAGAAAGAGTGCAGAGGAGAGCAACTAAAATGATACCAAATCTGAGGGATCTTAGTTATGAAATACGCCTAAAAAAATGCGATTTAACAACACTAGAGACCAGGAGATTGAGAGGAGATCAGATAGAAGCGTTAAAAATATTGAAGGGTTATGAAAATATTGATAGAAATATGTTTTTCTCAGTTAAGAAAGATAGAAGGACTAGAGGACATGATCTTGCATTAGCAAAGGAGCAGAGTAGATTGGATATCAGAAAGTTTTCATTTTCACAAAGGACTGTAAATGAATGGAACAGATTACCTGCTGATTGTGTGGGTGCTAGTAGCGTGAATATGTTTAAAAATAAAATCGACACATACCTCAGACGGGCGGGATACACATAGATAAAAAGGTCGGACTCTCGATAAGCCAAGGGCTTCCTTGTCCACCTGCTACCTAGAGTTAATTCTCTGGGTGGCAATCTTGTTAAATCTTGTTAAATGGTTTTCGAGATACGGATTTTGCGCATTACCACACCCGGGTTAAAGATAGGGATTTTTAACGTGGAAGAGATAGGGGTCCCCCCGGAAATAGTTTTCGAGATTACGCAATGCGCAGACCGGGGCAATCCCATGTTAAAGCATAGGCCATTTTTATCGCAAAGGTATCCGACCACTTTTCGAATTTTAACACCATGTTAAAGCATAGGCCATTTTTATCGAAAAGGTACGCGACCACTTTTTTTGAATAAAATAACATATACCGAACACCATTTGAATACGATACTCACGATATTGCTTGATCCGGAGGCCGAGGCTTCGCCAAGGGACCGACCCGTTATTTGTTTGACGATGACGTGTCCAATATGTGGTGTTATAGTAAGGCGTAATTTATAACAAAAGGCTTATAAATTCAACGGAGACCGTTTTATCTGAAGTAATGTATACGAAATGTAGATTACATATAGGACTATGTTATACCAGAGCCTATAGCCTCGTTTTTTCGAACAGAGCGACCATTTTGGAATTAGACCTTTGGTGTCTGTTACAAAACCCGTACTCGAGACGTGTCTGGACATATTTGTGTGTTGCAAGCACGCGCACCCTGTATGACGTCATGGTACGCGCTGTAATTTTGTACACGAGGTGAGTTGGTCAAGCAGATAGTGCTTTGGTTAGACCTTGTATTGAACTTGCGCGTATGTAATGTAATCCCATCATGTGACGTCATGATGCAGTGACATCATTAAACTGCTATGCGCAGTAATTTTGTACACGAAGTGAGTTGTTCAAGCAGATAGTGCTTTGGTTAGACCTTGTATTGAACTTGCGCGTATGTAATGTAATCCCTTCATGTGGCGTCAATTAAATAAGTAATTGAGCATACGCAGTAGTGGCTATTCTTATATGTCGTGGGTTGTCGACCATTTCATTAGGTGTAGGCCTCTCCTAGTCTATACATTTACAACTTTAACATAGGTCCAAACCCGATAAAGCATAGCCATATGCATAGCATAGCCATAGGCTAAGGGGCTGAAGACTACCTGCCCTACAGCACATAACCACGGACAAACAACTTACAAACACCGACAAACAACTTACAAACACTGATACACAACTCAAAAACACTGACATACTATACCGAGTGAAAACTGTCCCTGTTAACCGGTATAAACTGGTATAAATCAAGCCTCAAGGTTCTGTGTTGAAAAAACATCCGTGTATTTGTCCCGTGTTAAGGGATTGCCATAGGGGATTATACGGACTTAGCTGCTAAAACATTCAAACTACCAGCTATCTGTGTAATATTTTGGTCAAACTGGTTGTCATGTAACAGTATTCGTCATACGAAATTTGTACTTACCGAACTTTTTGAAGTTATTATAGTAGTTGATAGCCTGTACACAAACTGGTGTCAAACTGTTTTGAAGAGGTATTCCTTGTTCGAGGCTCATCTACATGTATGTCTCATCTGTGCCTAGAGACCAACAATACCGTCTCAGCATTTTATCATGCCGGTGTTTTTAATCTATACGTGTGTACGTATGTGCGTATGTGTATAATTGCGTTCAACATTATTATTAAATAAATAAACACGCTATGTGCGAAGCACAATGGCGACTCGATCGTCTTGACGCCAAAGAGCATATATCAATACAAGACGGCACAGTGCTCGCTATCTATATTGTTCGAGGAAAGTTAAGCGTTATGTTAGAACAGTACAGACACATAATAACCTCCCAGATAAGATGTACCAGTATCTATATAGTTGACCGTATTAAGGGTCAAGTGTACACATGTCCATTAGAACGTTTTTATATTTTTTCGTACTATAGTATTTAAATTCGTGCTTCTTCGGTAAAACCTTCGAAACCGTCTTCGGTCGTAAAACAACTAACCTGGCATGGGTAACCGAAAATTAACTCATAGATTCAGACATAGATACATACATGTGGTAAGAAACACACAACACACACATGAACTCAGACCAACTAGATGGTAATTCGAGGTTAATCGCGTCAAATCCCTCCTTTTTTAGGAAATTCGAGGGGCTATCGCGTCAAATCCCTCCTTTTTCAGGAAATTCGAGGGGTTAGCGCATCAAATCCTTCCTTTTTCAGGAAAATAGACGTGTTATCGCGCTTTTTCAGGAAATTCGAGGGGTTATCGCATCAAATCCTTCCTTTTTCAGGAAAATAGACGTGTTATCGCGTCAATTCCTTCCTTTTTCAGGAAAATAGACGTGTTATCGCGCTTTTTCAGGAAATTCGAGGTGTTATCGCGTCAAATCCCTCCTTTTTCAGGAAATTCGAGGGGTTATCGTGTCAAATCCCTCCTTTTTCAGGAAATTCGAGGTGTTATCGCATCAAATCCCTCCTTTTTCAGGAAATTCGAGGGGTCATCACGTCAAATCCCTCCTTTTTTCAGGAAATTCGAGGGGTTATCGCGTCAAATCCCGCCTTTTTTTCAGGAAAATAGACGTGTTATCGCGTGACATCTCTACAAAACACGAGACAAGAGACGAGACTATGACCGAGATATACCACGAGACTACGGATGACACATCACACGAGACTACGGATGACACATCACACGAGAGTACTGACGAGACAAGAGACGAGACTATGACCGAAATATGTCACGAGACTACGGATGACACATCACACGAGACTACGGATGTCACATCACACGAGACTACGGATGACACATCACACGAGAGTACCGACGAGACAAGAGACGGGTAAAAATATATAATTAGGTTAGCTAGAGAAAAAAAGTTGGGGTTAACCTCGCTAAAATTTAACAACCACCAAAGTGGTTGTATACATTTTCTGAAAATTTTATGTTTTTGTCCCAGAGGGCCAAAAACATTAAATTTTCGCGAGGTAAAACCCAACTTTTTTTCTCTAGCTAACCTAATTATATTTTTTTACCTGCTAGATGGCGCCATCATGTGCCGTAGTACTCCGATTATCCACTAGGGGGCGCTACGCCGGATGTGATGTCATACCGGAAGTCACTTGACTGTCATGGCGGCCTCTACTAGGGACGCTACGCCAGAAGTAACGTAGTACCGGAAGTTATTTGAATGACATGGCGACCTGTCATGGCGGCCTCTACGTTTCCGCTATTCCCAACGAGTATGTGTGTCAACGAATAGAGAACTATCATGGCCGGTAGATGGCAATACTCTTACTAATTACATTGGTGGACATTGAGTGGCGTTGGGAACCATGATGGTCACCTCTTTGAATGAAGTCCTGTCAGGTAGTTGTCCTTCGCTATCGTGTGGGGTAGTACTCCGATTATCCACTAGGAGTCGTTATGCTAGATGTGATGTCATACCGGAAGTTACTTGAATGTCATGATGACCTGTCATGGGGGCCTCTACGATTCACCATTTCCGGAAGTGTGTCGACGAATAGAGAACTATCATGGTCGGTAGATGGCAATACTCTGACTAATTACATTGGTGTCCGTTGAGTGACGTCGGAAACCATGATGATCACCTCTTTGAACGAAGTCCTGTCAGGTGGTTGTCCTTACATGTTATTAACATAGTCGTTTTCGATCATAGCAGTTTTCAAATTCGCTTGCTATGGCAGCCTCTACTAGGGATGGTACGTCGGAAGTGATGTCGCACCGGATATTACTTGACTGTCATGGCGGCCTCTACGCTTCGGGTATTCCCGGAAGTGTGTCAACGAATAGAGATCTATCATGGCCGGTAGATGGCAATACTCTGACTAATTACATTGGTGTCCGTTGAGTGGTGTCGGATGTCCTCTATCTCGTGAACGTGCACAGTTTTTGTGTTAAGGGAAGTCACGTGATGTACGTTCGAGTAGAGATGTTACGCAATAACTCGTCGAATTGCCTGAAAGCCGATCGGTCATAGTCTCGTCTCTTGTCTCGTCGGTACTCCCATGTGATGTGACATCCGTAGTCTCGTGTGATGTGTCATCCGTAGTCTCGTGACTTATCTCGGTCATTGTCTCGTCTCTTGGGTCGTCTGTACTCTCATGTGATGTGTCATCCGGAGTCTCCTGTGATGTGTCATCCGTAGGCTCGTGACATACCTCGTGTGATGTGTCATCCGTAGTCTCGTGTGATGTGTCATCCGTAATCTTGTCCAGTGTCTCGTGTCTTGTCTCGTCGGCACTCTCGTGTGATGTGACATCCGTAGTCTCGTGTAATGTGACATCCGTAGTCTCGTGACATATCTCGGTCATTGTCTCGTCTATTGGATCGTCCGTACTCTCATGTGATGTGTCATCCGTAGTCTCGTGTGATGTGTCATCCGTAGTCTCGTGACATATCTCGTGTGATGTGTCATCCGTAGTCTCGTGTGATGTGTCATCCGTAATCTTATCCAGTGTCTCGTCTCTTGTCTCGTCGGTACTCTCGTATGATGTGACATCCGTAGTCTCGTGTGATGTGTCATCTGTAGTCTCGTGTGATGTGTCACTCTTGTCTCGTCGGTACTCCCGTGTGATGTGACATCCGGAGTCTCGTGTGATGTGTCATCCGTAGTCTCGTGGCATATCTCGGTCATTGTCTCGTCTCTTGGATCGTCCGTACTCTCATGTGATGTGTCATCCGCAGTCTCGTGTGATGTGTCATCCGTAGTCTCGTTACATATCTCGTGTGATGTGTCACCCGTAGTCTCTCATGATGTGTCATCCGTAGTGTCGTGTGATGTGTCACTCTTGTCTCGTCGGTACTCTCGTGTGATGTGACATCCGTAGCCTCGTGTGATGTGTCATCCGTAGTCTCATGACATATCTCGGTCATTGTCTCGTCTCTTGGGTCGTCCGTACTCTCATGTTATGTGTCATCCGTAGTCTCGTGTGATGTATCATAGGTAGTCTCGTGACATATCTCGAGTGATGTGTCATCCGTAGTCTCGTGTGATGTGTCATCCGTAGTCTCGTGACATATATCGGTCATAGTCTCATCTCTTGTCTCGTCAGTACTCTCATGTTATGTGTCTTCCGTAGTCTCGTGTGATGTGTCATACGTAGTCTCGTGACATATCTCGTGTGATATGTCATCCGTAGTATCGTGTGATGTGTCATCCGTAGTCTCGTGACATATATCGGTCATAGTCTCGTCTCTTGTCTCGTCAGTACTCTCGTGTGATGTGACATCCGTAGTCTCGTGTGATGTGTCATCCGTAGTCTCGTGACATATCTCGGTCATAGTTTCGTCTCTTGTCTCGTCGGTACTCTCGTGTGATGTGTCATCCGTAGTCTCGTGTGATGTGGCATCCGTAGTCTCGTGTGATGTGTCATCCGTAGTCTCGTGACATATCTCGGTCATAGTCTCGTCTCTTGCCTCGTCAGTACTCTCGTGTGATGTGTCATCCGTAGTCTCGTGTGATGTGTCATCCGTAGTCTCGTGGTATATCTCGGTCATAGTCTCGTCTCTTGTCTCGTGTTTGGTAGAGATGTCACGCGATAACACGTCTATTTTCCTGAAAAAAGGCGGAATTTGACGAGATAACCCCTCGAATTTCCTGAAAAAAGGAGGGATTTGACGTGATAACCCCTCGAATTTCCTGAAAAAGGAGGGATTTGACGCGATAACACCTCGAATTTCCTGAAAAAGGAGGGATTTGACACGATAACCCCTCGAATTTCCTGAAAAAGGAGGGATTTGACGCGATAACCCCTCGAATTTCCTGAAAAAGCACGATAACACGTATATTTTCCTGAAAAGGGAAGGAATTGACGCGATAACACGTCTATTTTCCTGAAAAAGGAAGGATTTGATGCGATAACCCCTCGAATTTCCTGAAAAAGGAGGGATTTGACCATCTAGTTGGTCTGAGTTCATGTGTGTGTTGTGTGTTTCGTACCACATGTATGTATCTATGTGTGAATCTATGAGTTCATTTTCGGTTACCCATGCCAGGTTAGTTGTTTTACGACCGAAGACGGTTTCGAAGGTTTTACCGAAGAAGCACGAATTTAAATACTATAGTACGAAAAAAGATAAAAACGTTCTAATGGGCATGTGTACACTTGACCCTTAGTACGGTAAACTATATAGATACTGGTACATCTTATATGGGAGGTTATTATGTGTCTGTACTGTTCTAACATAACGCTTCACTTTCCTCGAACAATATAGATAGCGAGCACTGTGCCGTCTTGTATTGATATATGCTCTTTGGCGTCAAGACGATCGAGTCGCCATTGTGCATCGCACATAGCGTGTTTATTTATTTAATAATAATGTTGAACGCAATTATACACATACGTACATACGTACATACGTACACACGTATAGATTAAGAACACCGGCAAGATAAAATGCTGAAACGGTATTGTTGGTCTCTAGGCACAGATGAGACCTACATGTAGATGAGCCTCGAACAAGGAATACCTCTTCAAAACAGTTTGACACCAGTTTGTGTACAGGCTATCAACTGCTATAATAACTTCAAAAAGTTCGGTAAGTACAAATTATTTCGTATGACGAATACTGTTACATGACAACCAGTTTGACCAAAATATTACACAGATTGCTGGTAGTTTGAATATTTTAGCAGCTAAGTTCGTATAATCCCCTATGGCAATGCCTTAACTCGGGACAAATACACGGATGTTTTTTCAACACAGAACCTTGAGGCTTGATTTATACCAGTTTATACCGGTTAACAGGAACATTTTTCACTCGGTATAGTATGTCAGTGTTTTTGAGTTGTGTATCAGTGTTTGTAAGTTGTTTGTCGGTGTTTGTAAGTTGTTTGTCCGTGGTTATGTGCTGTAGGGCAGGTAGTCATTAGCCCCTTAGCCTATGCTATGCCTATGGCTATGCTTTATCGGGTTTGGACCTATGTTAAAGTTGTAAATGTATAGACTAGGAGAGGCCTACACCTAATCAAATGGTCGACAACCCACGACATATAAGAATAGCCACTACTGCGCATGCGCAATTACTTATTTAATTGACGCCACATGAAGGGATTACATTACATACGCGCAAGTTCAATATAAGGTCTAACCAAAGCACTATCTGCTTGAACAACTCACTTCGTGTACAAAATTACTGCGCATAGCAGTTTAATGATGTCACTGATCATGACGTCACTGCATCATGACGTCACATTATGGGATTACATTACATACGCGCAAGTTCAATACAAGGTCTAACCAAAGCACTATCTGCTTGAACAACTCACTTCGTGTACAAAATCACTGCGCATAGCAGTTTAATGATTTCACTGATCATGACGTCACTGCATCATGACGTCACATGATGGGATTACATTACATACCCGCAAGTTCAATACAAGGTCTAACCAAAGCACTATCTGCTTGACCAACTCACCTCGTGTACAAAATTACAGCGCGTACCATGACGTCATACAGGGTGCGCGTGCTTGCAACAAACAAACATGTCCAGACACGTCTCGAGTACGGGTTTTGTAACAGACACCAAAGGTCTAATTCCAAAATGGTCGCTCTGTTCGAAAAAACGATTCTATAGGCTCTGGTACAACATAGTCATATATGTAATCTACATTTCGTATACATTACTTCAGATAAAACGGTCTCCGTTGAATTTATAAGCCTTTTGTTATAAATTACGCCTTACTATAACACCACATATTGGACACGTCATCGTCAAACAAATAACGGGTCGGTCCCTTGGCGAAGCCTTGGCCTCCGGATCAAGCAATCTCGTGAGTATCGTATTCAAATGGTGTTCGGTATGTTATTTTATTCAAAAAAAGTGGTCGCGTACCTTTGCGATAAAAATGGCCTATGCTTTAACACGGTGTTAAAATTCGAAAAGTGGTCGGATACCTTTGCGATAAAAATGGCCTATGCTTTAACATGGGATTGCTCCAGTCTGCGCATTGCGTAATCTCGAAAACTATTTCCGGGGGGACCCCTATCTCTTCCACGTTAAAAATCCCTATCTTTAACCCGGGAGTGGTAATGCGCAAAATCCGTATCTCGAAAACCATTTTGCTACTACTTTCGTAGAATCCCTATCTCCCCCATGTTAAAAATCCCTATCTTTAACCCGGTCGTTCAGTCGAATCTCGAAAACCATTTACGGAGCAAACCTTGAGGAAACTTGTAAACGAGATTTGTCGTTTACCAGTTTTGTATCTCTCCCATGTTAAAATCCCTATCCTTTAACCCAGGAGCAGTATGCGAGAAGTCGTTTACAAGATTTGGGGGAACCCCTATCTTTCCCATGTTAAAAATCCCTATCTTTAACCTGGGCGCGGTCTGGCGCGGTCTGGGGGAAAAAGTCCTATCTCTTAACATGGCATTTCCCCCAGGGGGCGCCAACGGTGCAAGGTACTTAACCTCTATTACTACTTACTTGTTCGTGCATATAAAAGTGTAACTAAGTTTCTGAAAGGAGGGAATATATGGGGTATTTACTCAACCATATCGCATTGGTCAGTCGAGTGGTGGCCACGGTTCACTGAACGTAAGGGTGTACGACTGTTTTCAAGTCGTAGCGCGCCTTGGTTATCCAGCATTTTCACTGCCAACTGTCTTTTGTTTAGTCCAGCAAATGATTCATTGGCCAGTTTGGGTTCGATGCGAATCCAAGTAAACAGGTACACTGTGAAGATTTTGTTTATAAACGGCGTTTATCAGCAAGTTTAGTAATTTGGAATATTTAATAATAACAACAAAGTGTTGTTATTATTGTTGCGTTGGTGCAGCGTGGGGTAGGAGGGAGAGTTACGCCAAAACAATTATACTCATTTGACGCATTGATGCGAAAGTGCGATCTGACATGACAAATATGCATTCGTAGGCCCTACCCTTGTTATAAACCATAATGCTAAATATATTCCAAGACAAGTGTACTTCATTACATACTACTATTCAGCTCAAAGGTCTCACCACATTTTCAGGTATAGGCATGCTATTTCAAAGAAACAGTTTGGGTCGCACACAAGGATAGCAGAAGTTAAGAAATAGGCACAGCACGAAGAAAATCTATTATCAAGACGTCCCACGTAATAAGCAAACTCACCTGACGTGTATGATGTGAGGTTTGTCGTCAACATGTCACGCCAGTCATCGTAAGTACCGTAGAACTCGTCTCTGGAAGCGAGAACGCGTACTTTAGCATCATGGTTCAATGAGCTGCCTATGCCGCATGTGTAGACGACCACTCCATCATCTTTTAGCCGGTTCACTTGCTCGATTGTTTCGTCACAATCGTTATAATTCCCGTCAGTTAACACTAAAAGAATCTGTTTGGTGTTGGGCCGATACAGTTTGCCAGTCTTGAAGATATTTCTCGCCCGGTGCAGTGGCACTGCCAACATTTTGCCGCTGGCGGATTCCAATACGGATTTATACTCCACTCGCTCCCAGGGCGTGAGACCGTTACCGTTGAAAAAGTCACATTTTGTTACGGTGGTTTCGTTGTCTTTAATATAGTCGAGCAGCACGCGACTGTCGCAGGCGAATGTGATGACAGCGACACGGGCGTAGTCCTGGTGGATGGCCACATACTGCTCAAGCACTGCCTCGACCAACCTCCTTCCCTCGGAGTAGAATCTAGCCTCGTCTGTGTGGGTCGACTGGTCAAGCACAAACACGAGGTCGACCTGTCTACCGGGTGCGACATCCTCGACGAAGTGGTCGAGTTGAACGGGTTCGATATAACAGTCTGTGGCTTGGAGAACGAGCAGGAGAAAGAACACCGAAGAAACACAAGTCATTGTAGCATCACGGGTGTTGACGACACAAGTTCCCAGTTCTGTGTCGAGTGACTCCAGTCAAATCCGGAGCAGCGCTACTAAGTTCATAGACAGCCAGAGTTTACTATGCGAAGCAGAATCCAGGTTATTATACGAGTCGACTTTATCTTGCTGTGTCTCTTCCGTCGTGTGTTGTCGTATTTCGTGACACATGTCACCGGTTTTGTATCCACAATGGTCTTAGCACGTCAGAATCCGCTTTAGGCATACCGACCGTGACGTCCAAACGCCTACGCGGCCTGTTTACATTCAGCTGACAAAGAAATCCGGCACAGCATCGTAACCACTCAAGCGTAACCGGGGTCACGGCATGGTAACAATGGAAGGCGGGTTTACAGGTCGGTGGTCACTAAAACACGCGTCACCTCACACCTAATTGGTTGACATTTGAGTATGTGACGGGGTAGAAACCACTCATGACACATAGGTATAACATACCAACATCATTACTCGCATACCTATGTTGAACAGTACCGCTTTGTGATAGAAACTTCGTATGTGTGCGTGTGTGTGTATGTGACTTCGTGCGTGCATGCCGTATAGAGAGTGTCTCAATATGTATCTGCATGAGTGTCTTTGTGTCATTGTAAGCCTATGACCATGGTTGTGTGTGCGCGCGTATGCATGTGTAAATAAAACAATACCCACGTGTCTGGCACTACTAGTTAGCATAGTATACGAGATATATCGGGACAAACCAGAGCTAAAAAAAATGGATGGATTTAAATCAAGCATTGAACCTGATTTTGACCGCGCAATATAGGTGATCAAATTAGTCACGTTTACAAAGTAAACTTTGACCATTTTATTTGTTAAATTCGAATGTTTCAGGGAGAATTTCATATTTACAAATCCAACGATAGAGAAGTGTCATCCAGTTAGTTTACACATTGTCTGGCGCATGTCATGTCACCGATCATGAATTCCAAACGACGCGTAAAGCTATAATAATTGCAACAGTTTCTACCAACTACGATTTGTATTAATTTTATAACATACCACCATAATACGGTGTATGTCTAGTAAAGAGTTAATACATTGGTAAAATAATGCTTGAACATATTCGCATAAATATTTTGCAAAAGTAAGTCGCATAACTTAAATCTGAATTTGTATTTTTTTGCGAAATTTGACACACCTGATAGATGATTCACCTTACATAGTTACATATAAATCTAAACAACAATTTACCAAAACACAATTTAATTGTTAATATTCAATCAACTAAGAGTTCAATGTAATTAATTAATTCTCAAGTTATTGTCCCATGTCTGATTTGCACGCACGACACAGGAGTAGAGAGGTGCTGTCTCGTTGGAGAAGAATGGGGGTAACTGTCCATCAAACTCGGACCATTTCCAATTTGCCGTCATCACCGAGGTTCAAATACACACAGAGAATAAATAATTGGCAGCAGATGAAATGATTATGATATAAACAAATTGTGGTAAAATCAAACAGTAATTGTAGCCTGCCTGAATATTTCTCAGATACACAGAGTTACTCAGTTAAAAAACTTTATGCCTAAGGACACTGTACCTGGTAGTATAATGGTCTGACCAATCTTGATATAATTGACAGGCCCAGGGCAATTCCTGGAATTGAAGGCTGATTCCGATTCCGGAATTGGTAAATGTAAACGTATTGGAATCGGACAATGTGAAGAAAGTGGAATTGGAGTTGCCTTGAATGGATTGCTCACTGGAATACATTTTTTTATTCCACAGCTACTTTGTTTTTGCTGCAAAAATACAGTGACAATGCATATAAATAGAGTCACATATTACGGAGAAAGATCAGGAAATCATCACTAATACAATAACTCCCAAATGAGCTGTAACTCCCACATACATGTATATACATTGTACATGTCAAGATATTAACTACATTTAGGCACATTCAAATATTTCTGGCATTATAATTAATCACCTGTCTACTGGGTCTGGGTTTAATTTAGGCACAGTCAGGTTGTCATGTTTAAATAAAGATAACTGTAAGAGGTGCATGTTACCAGTGGCAGACAATGTTCATTCAAACACCATCTTGACTTCTCAGCGAAGTATCCAGCCAAGCGGTAGTCACTGCGTAGAGAGTATTCATTCACATATAGGTGTATATCCACCACTGTCTGTAGCTAGGTACACATTTATACAGCTGAGTGACTTGTAGCAACATGGTGTACGTAAAAAAATTATCCAAATTTTGAAATGCCAGCAGGAGGATTGAAAACCGGCTTTGTTCTAGTGAGACTCTCATGCTATGTCCACTTGTACTGCACTGCTCATCCAAATCATTGACAAGATCGCCAACATTCCCTCACAGCAACTTCAATGTTCCAGTAAGTTCGTTGTAACTGTCCACTCTGAGCCTGGCAACCCGAGACCCACATGCTTCACATGTGTATACAGATACAGCTGACACACTTGAAATGAAATTGTTTCAGATGCAATGCCTGGTGCTCAGTGAATGTATCTGCAGCTGCTGGTTGTCACTGTTCAAGATGCAATGCTTGCTGCTCAGTAAATTTACTTAGCAGCTGCTGGTTGTCATGTAGTCTTGCTAGCATTGCCCTCATAGCCTTGATCACCTGGGCTTGTTGAGGCAACTGCATCTATATAAACAGACAAAATCATAATTAATTTGTTAAAATACTATACTGGCCTATTCTTCAAGTTCATGTCCCATTAACTTTGTGATTTTTGTAGAATTGCATACTTTATAATAATATTATTATGACAAGCAGTTGGTAAAACTGGTGATTTATATATATACGTTTTGGCCAGAAAACCCTGTTTCTGCTTGGGCAGTTTTGATCACATTGTGGACAAAAATCTGCCAACCAGGGGCTTAGCCAGAGACCTGTCTGCCGGTCTTCAAGACTGGTAGATGACTGGCCAAGCTGGGTGAATACAATTAATAAGACTGGTGGAACGTAGAGGGGTCCAGCTGGCTACTAGATTAAATAATAATTTCAAGTCTAGAGGCCCACATTAATTACTATCATTGACAGAACTGGTAGTGAAATATCAAATAGATCAGTAGTAATTAAAGTAAATGGTTCAAATGATGCCGGTTTGCCTCTGTAAAAACTACCTGGTAATCTGGCCAATAATGGCCGTGACTACCATGAACGGCTTCCAGGCAAGCCATTCACACACTAAACGGCACACTTTGGATTCAGTCAAGAGTAACAAGACACTGACAGGTACAACATTATTTCTGGCTAAAGGCCTGCTGCCAACCCTGCTGAGACAAGGTTGAGAAGACAACATAAGCACATTGTTGTCTCACCTCCTGCTGAAGCAGACCATTGAGTCTTTCCAGAGTGCTCCTTACATCATCAGCCTGCTCTTGGATGCTTCCAACAGTGCCATCTATCATACCTCCCATGGTGCTGCCCACAGTATGCTCACAGTCTTCAGTGGCACACTGCATTTCACTTCCCTGGAGAACATATCCAGATTTCAGTCATTATTACCTACCAGGAAATTTAACCATATATGTGACCAGATGTTCATCAGGACTTAACCAAATGTAGAATCCGGGTACACCTAAATTTTGCCACTATAACTATATTTGTTACCTAACTTTGCTATCTCAATGTGTTCATTCCACCATTCTGCATAATTTCAGGCATACATATATATGTCATAAAATATTAGCTAACATGAATTTGTCTATAGGTTTACTAAAAATGTACCATGGTTTACTATATATTAAGAATTTAAGATATATCTCTTTTCAACTTGTTTAATATATTTATGGCTTTCACGGCTCCCATACATTTGCCCAGTCTTGTTTCTGTTACGCCACACTCCGGAAGTTATAATATATTTTGTCAAAACGTGAATCAACCAGGCCCATCTGAAGATTGACAGGCCCGCAGTAATGTTGAACGCTCTTTACCACAGTGAATATTACGTTTTAGTACTTTTACCATGTCCATGATTGAACAACATCAACATGCCAAGGTTTACCATAAGGCATGACATGTCCACTTGCTCAGCACGCACAGTGAATACGGATTTGACTAACACTTAGTGAAAGGGGCACGACCACGAAGTTGACGAACGACCACGCACGACCATGTAATATAATCATGTGTTGGTAGATAGTTTGGTCGTTGATGATATATTATATATATGGTTTGCATGTGGTGTATTAATAATTTTTTTGAGTGTATATCACCCAGGAGTTACACAATTTAGGCATTTTATCCGATCTTCCGGACGAGCATTTAGTCTTGGCACAATAGCGCCACCTGGCGAATGGAACCGGCGAGTTACCACAAGTGATGATAACAGTTGCGAATTTTTTTACTCCAATGTGAAGAACATATCTAAAATTTGGCGAGCTGCACACACATACCTCCTACATGCCAACAACAGCCCGCTTGGTTACCAACACTCGTGCGTGGTCGTGCGCCTTTTAGTCATACCTCCATTAGTATTACCGGTGAATTATTCAATAATTAATAATAAAAGTACCAGTATTCACTGAATACTATGTTTATTACTACGTCTACGGCCCACGAGAGCGCAAAAGGTCACGGTTCACAGGTTGCGAAAAGGGATGTTTCGGCATTGAGCTGAAAACCCCTTCCCCTTGAAGTTGGTCGTAGTAGTCCAAAGATGGGCGATAATAAAGCACATTGCCGATTGCGGCAATTCGGGGCGTTATTTGGATTGAAAAGTGCGCTAACACACACATTACTTTGATTTATGTCGGATGACAAGTGACAAGATAAATAAATTAAAGATTACCACGCAGATGCACAAATCTTAACGACGCCACTTTCTAGTTGTGTTGTATTATGCTACTGTTGACGTTTCTGTCGAATATTCGAAAATGATGCCAATTGTTGTTCAATCAAATCGCTTCGTAAGAGAGCGACAGACGATGGCGTCACCTTACGGCACCTGGACTTAACGTAAAGAATTAATTGGTTTGGTTGGTTCCACGTCCACTACGTAGCACCACTATAGTGTGGAGAAAACGGTGTAGCAAAAAATACTGCCGCACCGACCCTTAATACGCATGTCCTGAAGTACAGTTTTTCGCGGGGAAACGTCAGGGCTTGTTTATTATGTTAGCAAGGGGCGAAAAATACTGCCGCACCTACCCCGGATTCTGGCTGGCACTTGGTCGGGTCCAGTTGATTTGTTTGTTTTCAAAGGGGTACTGTATATATTACGCTATTCCACGCCAGAAGTATTTTTGTCGGCCGACGCTTGACGGCGTCTGCGGCTATTTATAGAACAGTGTGGTGCAGGCGATATGTTTGTCGTCGTTAGTTCTCGAGAACACAAGACAAGCGTGTGCTGCATCTAGTGATTGTGTTGTTGATAATTATTTATTTAGTGTTGTTAGTTTGCAACGTCATAAATATCGAATTCGGCGACGTAACTTAGAATACAAATCTCAGTTTGGCAACTGGCGAATTGATTGGGAGGAGGCATTGGTGACATCAAGCTTTCTATTTCAATGGCGCAGTCCATGCAGTTTAAATATAATATTATATATATATACATATTTAAATTGCATATATATATATATATACATACGCCAAACATATATGGACAACAAGCATTCATACTTCAGTTACCACGATATGAACACAACACTTAATGTCCAGCACAGATGCCAGGTTGTCGTAGAATTCAGACACGGTATGTTTATTGAAAGCAGATGCCCTCGCCAGAGACGTTGCTTCTGGAATTCGGGACGCCAGATGTCGGCACGATAGGAATCCTGCTAACTATTATTTGCCTGAAAGATGTAATGTCAACGTATTTTTAATATCTGGTCTCAAATTACTGGTGATCGAACTTGTAATTGTTACTATTGTACAAATAAGGGCGATATGATGCTTCATATGATAATAATAACAACATGCCAGAATAATTGAGGAATATAATGAAGAAGGTTGCGCAAGTAATCATCTGAGCAAGGGTGTGCCGAGGAGGTAGGGTGGAATTGCAATCTTGAATAAATACGCATTTAGTGTTTAGCGAAAAGAGACTATAACACCAGATATTATTTTTAATTGATCGGGAATTCTTTCCAGATGTTGAATGCAGCTACAGAAAATGCACGGTTGCCCATGTTATGTTTAGTTTTAGGAACAACAAATTGTGGTGAGATTATGTGCTATCTGGGCATTTTAAAAAGAGGCAGAAGTGTTACTGTAGCCAGATAGGGAGGCTGTTGTGATAAATCTATATAGAGAACACCGTAGCAATGTATCAATCAATCACTCAATTAATCAATCAATCAATCTATCAATCGATTCATTTTATTGTCCTAGGAAGGATATTTGTCTTACAGCTCATTATCTCACGAAATATAATGTGAAAGACATACATGTTAGATGTGTATAGACACGTATGTAAAGTATAGATCTAATCAAAGCAGAACACAGTTACCAAAATCACTGGTTCGACATTCTGATTGCCGTAGGCACAAAGCTCTTGATGTACCGAACTTTCTTGCATTTCAAGCACCGATACCTCCTACCAGATGGAAGAATATCATAGTAAGAGTGGAGTGGGTGGTCCGAGTCAGCAGCGACAACACGACCTTTTTGCAAAGTTGCACGGTCAATCATTTCGGATAGCACTGGAGTAGGTAAACAGATGATCTTGGCGGCTGTATGTGAGATTTTTAGAAGCCTGTTTCGGTTGCTCACCGAAAGAGCAGAGTAATAACAAATATTACAATAATTAGGCACTTCAAACGGTTCTGCTCGCAACGTAATTTTCCGTGCGCTGCAGAGCCGTGTCGCACCGCCTGGGTAGTGCTTTGTTTTAACTCTTGGATTCGCGCGCTTTTTCTGGTCGTTGAAGTCATCGGCTGATGGATTCATTTTGCTGGTAAGTCGAAGTTTATCTAAGTGTTTTTCTTTTTTCAAATTTGACAAAAATTCAGCTAGATTTAATCGATATGACGACATAGCTGTTTTTCATTAGTAATGTTAGCACATTTGCATTAGTATAAGAAGAAATCGTTTGTGTTTAGCAAGATCCGTTCAAAAAAATTGAAATTTCACCATTGTCAGGCATTGTGTGTGTCGATGAAATCGCACGCGCGTATACAAAACCAGGTCGGATTAAGCTATATAAGTGTGTCTAAGAGAAAATATTTAGTGGTTAGCCTGATCTATAGGGGTTTATACTTGTCTGTTGAACAATCTTCGGCGGGTTCGGGCGCCGTATATGCCAGGTATCTGAATGAATCAACCTGTTCCACAAGCTCACCATTAATGACAATGGGACTAAGTAGCATTAAAACAGAAGTCAATGCACATTACTTTAACTTTGGAGACGTTAAGATGCATAAAGTTGGCACTGCATCAACTAGAGAAATTTACCACGGAAGACAGATATGCTTGGTATGAGGCCGAGTCACTCAAAAGAGCCAGTTTGACTGCATCGTCAGAAAACTTCAGAAACAAAGTAGAAGGATAAACACTCCAATAATCGTTGGAATACAAAATGTAAAAAAATGAGAACATAGCCCTGAGGCGCACCTGAGATACTAACCAGCACTGTTGACTTTATGTCACCCACTCGAACACACTGTGGGCGATTGCTCAGGAAATTGGAAACCCAGTGGACCAGCGCAGTAGGTATGTCCTTTTCACTGTATGGAATGATTATGATTAGAGGAAGAATAAAAGTAGTTCCGGATTTCCCATGTTAAAAGATAGGAAAATAGTTCCGGTTGCTCCCATCCATTACAACGCGCCAAAAATGGATTAATTTCGGTTTGCTATCAGTATCAGTAAAAATGGATTAATTTCGGTTTCCTATCAGTATCAGTAATTTCTATCTTTTAACATGGAGGGAAATGTGAAAACAAAAATAGCTCAAAATAGGTCAAAGGAAGTAATTTTCCAGTAATTCCTATATTTTAACATCGACAATTTCATTGTAGCGTCTACATATTTTTTCACTCCATTTCAGTACTTTATCAGTACTTTTCAGCTACAATAACTAAAGAAGTATTATTAATTAAACGAAGTGGTGTCTACCTAATGGGTTGTATACGAAAGGTGGAATACTTATTGGCCTAGGTTATGACGGACCCTAAATATTTCTAACACCTACGTATAGGTTACAATTATTACAAAATCGTATCTTCTCTGCTAATTCAGTCAAACTGGTGGCTATTTGTGTAGGTATGCGGGGTAATTAGGTCCAACTGGTAATAATTCGGTCAGCAGGTATTTGGAACTTGCGTGCTTGTATATAGTCCCAATTTAAGTAATAACATAGGTCAATGACTTCATTGAATAGGTACGCGTGGTAATTAGGTCCAACTGCTAGTAATTCGGTCAAAATTAGCAGGTATTTGGAACTTGCACGCATGCATATAGTATCATTCAATGACGTCAATAAATAAGTACGCGTGGTAATGTGGTCAAACGGGTAGTAATTCGGTCAAACTAACAGGCATTTGGAACTTGCGCGCTTGTATAATAGTCCCAATAAAACGGTCAAACTCTGACGACACCTTACTAATGCCCTCTTCCCTACTACTGCGCTCTTGCAACAGCCAGCAACACCGACGAAGATAAACCGACTATCCGACCACTCGCACCGTCTGTCAACCGTTCGGTGTAAAATGCAAAAAAAACTTTATAATGTAGCCTAATGCCGTGTGCAAACATTTCTACTATGCAAGTCTGAACTTGACAGCGACGTACAATATGATTGTAACTACGCCTCGCCGCGTTTTGTATACGTGACGTAAGTGCTATTAATAGTACTGTGTGCCTCAAAACTGGTTTCAACTAGATTACATACTAGCTACAGAGAAACAAGACTAACATCAGCTATGTAGTGCATCATTTTATATTAGTACAACATTCTGGAACATTTAGCGATATAACCAGAGACCCATGGTCCTATTCATGGTCTATATTTTACCACATGTAGCGTAATTTTTATGTATGTTTGAACATAATTCAGAATTATGGTGACCAGTATACATTTTTATCATAGCGACAGTAGTTGTTTTAACCCAAAGCCTGTTCAACTGAGGCTGTACCTAGATTATATGCCCAGGTACATACGTATTTTTGTGTGTCCTCCGCACATACAGGACTGCCGCTTGTTACATACGAGCTTGGATTCATACAACTCTCACACAAATTGAATTCATATACTCTATCAATGTTTGTGTTGTCAATTAGTAGATTAGGTGGGTTTATCATTTTATTATTATTTCTTCTAGCTGCTTTGAAAATCATATATTTTGATTTATTTACATTTAGAGATAATTTGTTTAGTTTAGTGCCACTGATTAATTTTATCCAGTTCCGAGTTGTTTAAGAATTCTACATTTTCATTATTTTGAGAATGTACAAAAGTGGATTTCTTGTGTTTGTATTTTTTTAATTTAATTGTTTTATATGGCATATGTTTATTTTTGCACATTTGATTACGTCATGTAGTATATCATAGTTTATGTCAGGGTTTGCTGGTGGTCTAATAATTGTTTAGTTAACATTCCTGATTTAGGCTTCGTTGTGGATTCGGTTAGTTTACAAAAGAAGTTACCAATTAAGGTTCCATTATTTGTTGACAGCCTGGTCGGAAGTGTAACATGAGGATAAAAGCTACATGAAATTAAGGTGTCAACAATTCCCAAAATATTTCTTTTTCGTTTATTTTCAAAAGGTTTATATTGAAACCCCTGCAATAATTACATCCGAGTTTGTTCTGTCAAATGACGAGACGATGGGTGTGAATTCGGCAAGGAACTGTTTATTAGTTCCGTTAAAGTCTCTTGTTGGCATGTAAATGTTGCCAATTATTATATCTGAAGCCCACCACCAGTTGCCTTAATAAATTGACCTTCCCAATTGTCATAGTGATTTAGAGATAAGATTACTTTGTAATTAAATGTTTTGTTTACCCTCTCATGGCCAGATTAATGCAAATATGTGCCTGTTATTGAATCCTATTAAATCGAGAGAATGTGCTGTGAGTGAATCATGTAATATACTCGGGTTGCATGAATGCAAATAAATAAATAATTTTTGATCAGATTCAAATAAAATGTTCACTACATCTGAAGAACTAATTCCTGGACCTGGTGTAACTAGCCAAGTATGTGACATATATGTCAATTCATTATCCAAATACGAATTGCTAAAGTTTGACAACAATAAAATACTTAAATAATGTTAAACAATTCATTTTTTTAAATATGTTTCATTAATAATTAGCGGTTACATGCTGCGTAAGAAATGTTCATAAATTACTATGCTACAGAATGGAAAACTAATTCAATGTCTATGACTATGCCTATGGTAAATAAAACTGAAATAATTTCAGTTTTTCAGAGTGCATATATTTTCTAGATTTTGTGTTTTGGCGTTTTTGTGATCATAGCCGTCATCCCGTCTTAACTATTAAGCTGGTGTTATATTTAAAATGCGTAATCATAGTGCAAAACATTCTCCTTCGATGGCAACGTTCGTTATAAACTCGATTCGAAAATCCCATCAAAGTCCGAATTACTGGAGTTCGACATAATGACAATGTCGAGAATTACATAAAAGCTAAAAAACACCAACCGCTTCGTTCCGCGGCGCATTAATACTTCTTTACAACAAAACAGACCGCTCAAAAGTTAGCATTTAATCGTAGAAATCGCCTGCGGACGCGAGTTTTTGAATAATTCCTGGGTGCTTCCATGTTTATGCCCGCAGCAAATGTTAAACTTTAATCTCATTGGCTGAAAATCACCATTGAAATATTCACTGCGTGGCGTAAAAGAGGGACCGGAAATTGTGTGTCGCTGCTTTCGACTACTAAACCGCGTGGTGGTTGGCGCTATTTAGTCACGGAAATCGCCATCATTTCTCACTTTTGACGCTTCCCAGTGAAACTTCAATATTATTATATGCTAACTGCCGAAATAAATGGCCGTTACTGGATGACACTGTTTCGCGGTACCAGTTTAAATGTGCCCCTGTATTCGGGCGTATTCAGGCGTTCTGGCCGTGAGTGGGAGTCGGGTTGATTCGGGCGTTATGACCACGAGAGGGTTAAAGAAATGACCAGTCCACCTTTATTGCTACACGTATTGCCTTGCGTAATGCAATGATATCACTCAAGTTGTAAATGACACATACCACAAGTTGTAAATGACACATACCACCACTCTCGGAAAGCATATTAAGCTAAATTTAAAACTAATCAGATTAAGTTCTTCCAGAAATGCTTCTTTTTCACAGTATTTAGCATTGGATGATTTTATATTTGTGCTTAGAATGCTAAAACGTTCATTGTTTCTTTCTGCCAGTAAAATTATCAAGATCATAATAAGGGGAATGACGTGTTAATTGGATATCTTCATCAGGTGTTTAATTTAACTGTAAAATATTGAATAAAGAATTACGGTTAGACCCTCCCTGAAAATGTATAAATGATTCATCATCCATTATTCGGTTTTATATATATGGTTATGCAGTCATAACCGATTATCTGCTATATATTATGCATATATTATTTAAGATACATTATAGAGTCAGGGTGTATGTCATACAGGTAATTACAATGGCTGCCTGTGTAGTAGTTACAGAAAGTACACATGGGTGTTGATACAAATATTAGTAGTTGGGATTAACAAAAATAAAAACAATTAAAAGAACAGCACGAACAACATAGACGTCTAGGTCATCTGAGTACCAAGATACATGGTGACAATACAATAGTGAGATTAAGTCAGCCTATCATATTGACAAACGTATGTGCCCATTAAATTACATGTACATATGTCGGGTATGATCATTGAAATATGCTGCCCGAGTGAACAAAAACAATTAACATAAGATACCAGTTCATGATACCATAGCAGTTAATGAAATAATACCCATAAGGTATTCAATATGTCTAACCAAAAGTAATGTGTTTGCCCAAAATGGCAGACGAGAAGGGATTTATCTTTCAAAAGACGTTCAAATTCTGCTTGGACTTGATCTCAGCAACGGCGCCGTTGAGTTTCTTGAAGCGTAAGTTTCCACTGAAAGTCCAGCAATCTTCAATCTTCTTTTCTTTCTTCGATGTTCGGGTTTCGTATGCCGGCGTTGCCCTCCGAACCGTCAGATCTTCATTAACGTATATGCGATCCGGTTGATGCTTAATTCTTCAGGAATTGTCTTTGTCTGAACACCTGTCTCTCATTTGTTCTTGCCCCCTCGCGCACAGCAGAGCCCATCCTGTAGCTGCATGCGATGTCTCGCACTTCTAGCGGGAGTGTCACTTCCATGGCACTGTTAATAATGGAGATTATTCTCTCTGTAGTGTTCTCGCCTGGGGTCTCAGGGATTTCCTGGAAGCGAAGATTCGGCCGCCTCGTGTACTGGCCGTGGCGGTCGACTTCCTCCTCCAGGGAGATCACTCGAGCCTCTAACTCGCTGATGCGTGTGTCTTTTTCTTGTAATGTCTCCTGGACTGACGTCAATTCCGTTAGCATTTCTTTAAGCTCTTCAGATAATTCATTTGGGAATAGCGCTAGCTTAATTTTTTCCCATAATTTCCGCAACTTGGAGCACACCCAACACTCGGAGGTTGAAGGCCAGCTGATCTTCTTCATCGGTTGTTCCCCGGCTTTATCGGGGAACAACCGATGAAGAAGATCAGCTTGATCTCATCGTAAGAGACTAAGGGCGAGATAACGGCTGAGACAACGGACGGGACAACGGATGATAAATTTTAGCGTATGAATGCGTGAACGTCGTAAATTCTTGCCAGCTTAGTGCATTACCTCGGCACTTCTTTTTGATGTCACCTACAATGTGTTACACTGTAACCAGGCTTCCTCGCGTCTTTTTTCATGTGACGTATGTCTTAATTGATTGTTAGTGACACAGCCAGGGGTTCCATATCGTATTCACAATGGACATTTACTACATGTAGCGTAATTTTCATATAGGATTGAACATAATTCATAATTATGGTGAACGGTATATATTTTATAGTGGGGTACCAATTTTTTCATATTTGAGTTCATCGTCACTTAATGTTATCTTTCCATTGGCCCCAGCCTCATAACGCTGCACTAACCGTAGTATAACAATTGCCACGTATAATGTTTTTTAAGAAAAAACATAATTGACACATTAAAGTCAAAGTTAGTTATGGTCCTATCCCAATAAGTGTTTAGATAGGACACAGTTTTCCGTGTGACAATGTGTGCCGCTTCAGACATTATAGCGCATGAAGTTGTCTAATTCACAATTATCACAATAACATTTGTCAATGTGAGTACTCATTAAAGACTAAGTGAAATGAAATTTTAAATGTCTTTGAAACATCATATACACAAACTTAATACTCTTGTCAAGTGATGTGTCAAATATGAACCCTCTTCATTACTAACTAATGTCACTAATGGGAAGCATTCAGCTATTCGATTATTCGTACATAACTATCCACCACTGTCTATAGCCAGGTAATCATTCATCTATCAGCCGCCACCATCACCACTGTCTATAGCTAGGTACTCATTCATATATCTGCCGCCACCACCACTGTCTATCATCATCATCATCATCATAATCATCATTGTGCAGCCGTATTGTCCCGTGGTTGGGCGAAGGTCTCACCATGTCGTTTCCAAATCTGCCTGTCTTGCGCTATCCTCTGCCAGATGGTGCCCTTCCAGTACTCGTCTAGTTCGTCTCTCCACCGTCTCGCTGGTCTTCCTCTAGATCGTTTCCCTTCGTAAGGTCTCCAGGTTGCCATACGCGATGTCCATCGGTTTTCTCGTAATCTGCTAATGTGCCCTGACCGGGTCCACTTCTGTCTTCTGATTTGTTCTATCACGTCTATGACCTTTATCTTCTGTCTTACCCAGATGTTTGTTTTTCTCTCCCGATATGTGATGTTTGTTTGTATGGCTGCTAGCGTGTTCTTTGCCTGGGTGGTGAGTGCCCATGTTTCCGCGCCGTATGTCATCGCTGGAAGTACGCATTAGTTGACGACTTGTCTCTTCAAGCATTCATATACACAATCAGGTAGCTTACCCCGGTTCAGTTCATTCATAAAACACAACTCAAACTAATTCTAGGCGATGCATCTCTGGCAATTACTACCCCTGGTGGATGGTGAACAGTACCATTGCCAATAAGTGTTTCTGAGTTGACACAAACCCTTTGACATTAATTTGGCAATGCTAATAGAATGTGTTTCAGGGTGGTGTGTACATTTTGTTGTTTTCATGTTTGTTCTATTAACAATGAAGCTGGCTTTTTGCGCTCCGTGAGTAGAGTAGTGTGAGGCATTTTTGGTTGCAATGCAGGATTTTGTGATGGAATTTTTATTCGTGTTCTGCTCCAGCAATTGTTTGAAATAATTGATGTTCCTGCTGATGCAAAATGGGTGCTTTGCAGAAAGGCGACGGTTTCATCTGTTCGGGATCTAAAATTTGCTTAATAATTTTAACCGTACAAATGTGAAACTCCTTTTCTAATTCCCCCTCTCTCTCACGCGCATGCGCATGCGCGCGTATCTACACACGATGGGCTAAATTAATTGTGGAAGAACATAATTATACATGTATGTATATTACTTACATAATTATAGCCGATCGCTAGATATCTGGTTACTGCTGTTTTCGGAATATATCTAAGCACTTCTGGATTCATTCTGGATAATGTGAACCTAGAACTAGAAGCCACAAATGAAACTGGAATTATTGAATCAAGCAACGATGTTAATTAAAGTTAGGGATTAGTTAGGGTGACAATTTATGTTGGTGAAAATTTTGTTAAACTGAACATTTAGCGTAGCTGGGAAGTTATTTCCGTTGTCAATTAAGATTATGGAGTCAATTCGGAACATGCATATTTCTTTTCCATTGAGATATTTTGTCACCAATAAAAGTGCAGGTTTTGAGAACATTATGAATAATTAGCTTTTTTTATTAAAAAAACAATTTTTTGACAAATCCAATATGTTGTTCATTTGATAATTGAAAGGAAATTTTCATTGTATGGAAACCTGTGTCATTTTGATAGTGAAAGTGCTATGTATGGGTCTTTGCTCCAATACTATGTAATTTTGTAGCACCCTTTAGAAAACAAAATCTAGCCTAGTGGGGCTTGCATTTTTGTGGATAAATTGTACCTATTTAGTCATGCAGTTATTCTAATTGAACTGAGATGGATCAGTTTGTTCAGTTTAGCATTGTGTTAAGCTTATGAAGTAATTGATGTAGTCACTTCAGGTGACAGACTCAGCTATGAGCATGTATTTTCCCTTTCCTGTTTTCCCAACAGGTAGTTTATTACAATTAAAGTGTAAGTTTTATAAAGAAATTGTTATTTAAAAAAACAAAATGCTGTTTTGGGACATAGTCACCGGTATACTGTCTTTTTACAAATAAGACAGGAAATGTAATATAGCCGCTCCCTGCATGTTATATACGTAGCCTATGTATTACGGACGGATCCCGTTGACTTCGGATTTCTCCGGTGCTGGTCGGTTTAGATAATAAACGACGGCCATGTTTCGTTCAGTTTGATAAATGGTGTGTTTCATTTAAAAGCAGCAAACCATGTTTCGTTCAGTTTGATAAATGGTGTGTTTCATTTAAAACCAGCAATCATACAATGGCGACGAAAATTAAGCGAACCTGCTAAGCCTACAAGTAAGCAACCGCCTACCGTATCGAATCACCATGGCTGTTCCGATCAATGTGGCCCAACTACCGCCCTTCGATGCACAAAACGAGCCTTTAACAACGGCTGAACGTTGGAAAAAGTGGATACGAAACTTTGACAGGATGGCCAGTGCGTCAGGATGCACCGATGAAAAAGCAAAAACGTGATTAGCTGTTACACACCGCGGGCGAAGGCGTACAGGACATTTATGATACAGAAACAGAAACAGGTACGTCGTCGTCGTTTCAAAAGACAAAAGAACTACTGACGGACTATTTCACGCCTAAATCAAACGTCCCGTACAACAGGCACATGTTTCATCGCGCTGAACAGCATGAAGGCGAAACCGTCGGGCAGTTCGTAACACGGTTACGACAGCTGGCATCGTCATGCGATTACGGGAACAATGTCGATGAGTACATCAAAGATCAAGTAATCGATCGGTGTCGCTCTGATTCGAAACTCAAACTCCTGGCCGCAGGAAAGGATCTCACGCTAAACAGGGCGATCGAGATAGCGCAAACGAGAGAATCGTCAGAACGCCAGGCTAAAGACATGGCTCGTGGCACAGCAAACAACACAGTGTATGCTGCATTCAACAGGTCAGCACGCATACCATTCGAAACGCACACTCGTAAACCGGTCAACAGACATTCTAACACCCAGCAACGTCACGATCGGTGTCCTCGCTGTGGCTTACAGGGCCATACAAGTGACGAATGCAAATGCACACGTGATAAAGAGTGTCACAAATGTGGAATGCGTGGACATTTCGCTGTCATGTGCCGAAGCAAACCAAGGCAGCAGTCACAGCGCAGCTCATAGACGTGGCAAAAGAAACGTGCACAGCCAGTCAATCCAATACGATACATGGCAGAATCAGCTGCCCATAGTGACAACCCAGCAGACTACCTGTCTAGACATCCAGCAACAAAAGTCAGCTAAGCGCATCGTATGGCTGAGGACTTTATCAATCAAACTGCTGACAGCTCTACGCCAAATGCCATCACCCTTGACGAAATTAAGGTGCACACAAGACAAGACGCGACCTTAAACAAGGTCATCGAGGTCATCCGCACAGGTCGTTGGCATGACACAGCTAAAAACGAGTCAGCTGACATTGCTGCATTCCGGAAAGTGAGGGATGAACTGACAGTGGGAGAAAATGGAGACTTTCTGCTACGAGATTCTCGCATTGTCATCCCGACAGCACTTCGCAGTCGTGTCATACAGTTGGCACATGAGGGTCATCAGGGCATATGCAAGACCAAAGCTCTGATCAGAAGCAAAGTGTGGTTTCCAGGCATAGACAAAGAAACGGAAGCAGACGTCATGGGTTGCATTCCGTGTCTTGCAAACTCCAACCGCCGCCAGATGGAGCCACTAAACATGCGTCACAGATGAATATTCAAGATATCCAGTCGTTCACGTGACCAGATGCACCAGTGCAGAGACAGTTATGCCGATCATGGAGTCCATTTTTGCCATGTTCGGTTATCCAGACACGATAAAGTAGGACAATGGCCCACCATTCCAGAGTAATGCGTGGTCACAGTTTTTGCAGTCGTGCGGCGTCCGTCACCGCAAAATCACACCGCTATGGCCGATGGCGAATGCACAAGTGGAGAATTTCAACAAGCCGATGATGAAGGCAGTACGTTCAGCCATCATTCAACATCGCAACTGGCGTCGCGAACTGCAGCAGTTTCTTCGAAACTATCGATCTACTCCGAATAGTTCTACGCTGTTCACACCTCACCGACTACTGTTTGGTCGAGAACCAAGAACTAAGCTACCTGAGCTGCTAACGCTTCAGAGCGTGCACCCAGAAGATGAAGTCGTTCGCAGACAAGACGCTCGTGTAAAAGCGAGAATGATAGTGTACTCAGACGAGCATGCACACGCTTCACATGTGAACCTACAAATGGGAGAGGTTGTGCTTGTACAGCAGCCTAGAGTGCACAAACTCTCTACTCCGTTCGCACCGACACCGCTCATCGTCAGTGCAATGAAAGGACCAATGGTCACCGCCGTGCGTGGTGATGGGTACACGGTGACGCGAAATGTGTCTAAGTTCCGTCGCGTGCGTGGCTTGTCGCCCGATGAAATCGCCAACAGATGATGAGCCGTCTGAGACCCGTCACGATGACGAAGAGGTGCTTAAGCCACCTGCTCTGCAAGCTGTCCGTCCACAACGATCTCGAAAGAAGCGACAGCGCTTAATCGAGCAAATCTAGAAATTGGGTTGCCCTTCATATCCGTTATCTAGTTAAGTGTTCAGTTAAATAACATGGCATGTTTGTGCGTTCATCTGTTTTCACAACGAACACTTTTCACAACGAACACTTATTAGGAATCAGTGTCACAAACTTTATTGCAGTTCAATGTTCCTTTAATTAACAAATGTAACTAAGTAATCAAGGTAGAGAGGGATGTAATAATAATAATAATAATAATTGCTTTATTCACAGACTCCATGCAACATACAAGTACATTATCATGGTTCTATAGTTGTGTTATAAACAATAGTTACAATGTACAGAATGAAAAATCACCCGTCAACAAAATGTATGTACAGGGAATTGAACCAGTATTTCCATATTCTTGACATGTATTTCACGTCACTATTAGTAATGTTACAAATCAATATGTTTTTGAGAACTGCAGTCGGCATATAAACCTATATGTCAGATTTCTAATAACAGCAGCACAGTTAGGTAAATTATTGTTAACAAACATTTCACTAGCACTACAGTATCTGTCATAACCTAACACCATTCGAAATATATTGTTGTAAGAGATCTCCTGATTGCATAGTTATGAAAATTCCACCATAGATGGGCAGTATACGTAGGTGAGCAAAAAGTAGTAAACAATGTCTTCTTTACATCATTTGAACACATATTAAATTTTCTTATGATCATGTTGCCTTGTGCATACAACTGGCGACATTGTCTAGATATATCATTGTCATCTAGCATACTATTTGAAATTATATGACCCAAATATTTTACAGATTCTACCTCATATAGTTTGTCGTTACCAAGCATAAAACTTGGAAATTTAACATTCTTACAACTCTTGTTTCTAATTATCATGACCATACTCTTTTTGGCATTGTACTTTATGTCATGAGATACTCCATATTGATCACAGACGGAAAGAAGGGTATGTAATCCCCTGCTGGACGGACAAAAAACTACAAGATCATCAGCATACATAATATTATTTACACAATTATATCCTACATAACATCCTGTATTGCAACTATTAAGTACAGTGGATAAACCATCCACGTAAAATAGGGGGATAAAATACCTCCTTGTCTAACCCCATTACTTACATAAATACTGTCAGACACATGACTACCCCATCTTACACACATCTGTTGGTTCGCATACCAAAACACTAGAATTCTAACAATGTAACCAGGAACATCTCTGTCTATTAGCTTTTTAAAAAGTACACTATGGTTTACATGATCAAAGGCCTTAGATGCATCAAGAAAACACATAAACAAACAGCTATTTAAGGCTTGATATTTAGCAATAACCTCTTTTAGTACATAAATGCACATGTCAGTGCCATGCTTCTTTTTAAAACCAAACTGGTTGTCACTGGTTGTTAAAAAGTCATCCATTCTGCTGAGCAAGATTTTTTCAAAAACTTTAGACAACACTTGCCAGTGCTATTGGCCTATAGTTGTCTTTACTGTTTATCTTGCCGGATTTATCCTTGATTATGGGCACTAATATAACAGAAATCATAGAACTTGGCAGTACGCCATGAACCAACAGACCTGTGAAGCACATTGACAGTAGAGGCAGTATGCGATCACTGCAGTACTTCAGGCGCTCTGCATACACACCATCAAGGCCACAACTCTTGTTACAGTCAAGGTTTCTTATAGCATCTTTGACTTCTTCAGGTAACACTCTAATGCTGCTCTCATAACTAACATCAAATGCTAGGGTTTTGGCACTACTGTTATTTACACAATTAAACAAGTCACGAAAGTGTTGAATCCACATATTCACAATAGCTTCTTCACCATGTTACCATTTATATTAGTTGGCAAGGGGATTTTACTATTGTTAATAGTTTTGATCTCCTTCCAAAATTTATCATTTGTATGGTTAGCCATCTTCTTGGCAAGGGCTTCACGCCTCAACTAATGTTCATGTTTTTTAATAAACCTTATTGCATATTTGCATCTAGCATCAGCTTTCTTTTTTAACTCAAAAACAGGACCTTGTTTAGGTTTACCTATACTGTCCCATAGTTGGAAAGCTTCATTAGCAGCTTTATGGATATCTGCCACATAATCAGTCCACCCAGGCCGACATGTATAGTTTCCTTGTTTGTGAGTAGACAAACAGCCACTAGCATCAGTTAAACACCTGGTTATATTATCATACATGTTATTAAGTGCTTTCTGATGAGACTCATCATTGCAGTTGACATCAGTACATATAATAGCATCAATAGGTAATACAATGTTTTTTAGTTCAGTATCAGTCTGTCTACAATAATTATCAATGGAACCTTTGTTAAGTCTTGACCAATTAAGACGTGGCTGAGTGTTATTGTTAGTACCGGGTACTACACCTGGCACACTGTCTACATTGACATCGATTATCACAGGGATATGATCTGTGGTAGCAAGATTATAGCACACGCTAATGTCATTTATCACATCATTACCATCATGTGTAGCTATACAATGATCTAGCCATGAGGTGCTACCCCATGCATCACTGATATACGTGAACGAATCAGGTGGTAGATACTGCTTACTGGACAGCACCAGATTGTATTCAGTGCAGAAGTTTATAAGGGATCTTCCAAATGACGAAGTCTCGTCAGAAATGTCAGCGTTATAATCCCCTACCACCAGTACACACGTAGTTTCTAAATCTTCTATAATAGATATTAAGGTGTCAAGTTTTTCCTGATATTCATCATTATTTTGATAACTTTCATATGGCAGGTAAACACACAAAATTACCATTTTGTTGTTGCCACAATTATATTCGACACCAACAACCCAGTTAAGGTCAAACTTTAGAGGGGTGATGCCTGCTTCAAGGTCAAGTTTCCACAATATTGCAACACCACCAAGTTTTTTCAATATTTTGCCATCTCTTTCATCAACACAAGATTCACCAATTCCATGAAAGTTTTCATTGATGCTGTTTAGCCCACATAAGTCCTGTTTCGAGAGCCATGTTTCTTGTAAGCACACAAAGTCACATTTGTTAAATAACTGTTCAGTTACGTGTCTGTGATGCTTGTTGTTATAGCCAAGTTTCAAGTTCCTACAATTGTAGCTGGATATATTTAGCGATCTGAACGTTGCTTTTCGTTTATGTCCTTGGCAAGTTCTAGCCGAGACGGCTCAGGATTTAACGTTGTTCGTCGTTGGGAGATCCATAGAGGATGTGTTGTATGCCTTGGTGTTCTAGGCTTCTCGTGAAACCACCTCACATAGGCACCTTCAGGCCACACTTCCGGGTTCAAGAAGACCGACGGATCGGGACAGTTGCACTTTACATGGACACTGTTGTATGTATCACGTCTTGTTGGAAGGGATTCACATGTCACTTCAAGACACTGAAAAATAAGACGGCAACAGAATGCTGGAATATATTAAAGAGTGAAATTAAGTGCATAATCGATAAATTTGTACCCTTCAAAAACCAAGGAAAACGGTCCAAAAAGAAACACTTATCGAAAGAAGCCATTAGAAAAATTAAGTATAAACAAATGATGTGGAAGTCATATAGATGTACTGGAAATGATGAAGACTACAACAATTATAAAGAAGCACTTAACCAAGCTACAGCTGAAATTAGAAATTCAAAGAGAAGCTATGAACAACAATTAGCTAGTAATATAAAACATGACAGCAAGAGTTTTTATGCGTATGTTCGAAGCAAACAGAAAGTTCAAGATAAGGTCGGTCCTCTAGAAGATAGTGCTGGAAATATGATATCAGAGGGATTCATAATGGCAGAAGACCTGAATGAGTACTTTAGTTCAGTGTTTACCAGGGAAGATATTAGTTCACTGCCAATACCAAAGGCTAAGTTCAAGGGGGCAGATTCAGACTATTTAGGACAATTAATTGTAACCCCGGAAATGGTAGCTAAGAAAATAAGGGCTATGAAGGAAAATAAATCACCTGGAGTGGATGGTATTCCACCCAAACTACTATTGGAAATTGTAGAACAAATTAGCATACCACTTGCAACAGTTTTCAACTTGTCATTAGAAGAGGGAGTGGTTCCTTTAGAATGGAAAGAAGCAAACATTATACCGTTATTCAAAAAAGGTTCGAGAAACAAGTCAGAGAACTATAGACCAGTGAGTTTAACATCAGTGATTTGTAAATTATTAGAAAGACTAATTAAAGATCACATGGTGGATTTTCTTGCTAAACAAAACTTGATAAACCCATCTCAACATGGTTTTTTTAAAGCGAGGTCATGCTTAACAAATATGTTATGTTTTTTGGAAGACATCACTAAGTGGGTAGATGAGGGAACACCAGTAGATATCGTCTACTTAGATTTTCAAAAAGCTTTTGACAAAGTACCACATCAAAGATTACTGCTTAAACTAAAGGCCCATGGCATAGGAAATGGTATAATAAACTGGATAGAACAATGGCTGATTGACAGAAGACAACGTGTAGTAGTTGATGGGGAGGCTTCAAACTGGAAATCGGTATTGAGTGGGGTACCACAGGGATCAGTATTAGGTCCTATATTATTCTTAATATACATCAACGATTTGGATGATGAAATAACAAGCAAGGTGTTGAAATTTGCGGATGATACAAAAGTGTTTAGAAGGATTAAAAGTGATGGAGATAGACAGCATTTACAAGATGATCTTGACAGGTTGATGAAATGGTCTGAAAAATGGCAAATGATGTTCAATTTTGGGAAATGTAAATGCCTCCACATAGGACATGGGAACGAAGAGGTAGAATATACAATGGGGGGTACTGTACTAAGTACTACTGTAAAAGAAAAGGACTTAGGGTTAACCGTTAGTGCTGATATGAAGATTTCAGAGCAGTGCGGAATTGCAGCTTCAAAGGGAAATCAAATCCTTGGATTAATTAGGCGAAACATAACGTATAAGGAAAAAGAGCTAATAATACCGCTGTACAAAACAATAGTTAGGCCTCATTTAGAATATTGTATTCAAGCGTGGAGGCCATATCGCAGGAAGGACATAGATATGCTAGAAAGAGTGCAGAGGAGAGCAACTAAAATGGTACAAAATCTGAGGGATCTTAGTTATGAAATACGCCTAAAAAAATGCGGTTTAACAACACTAGAGACCAGGAGATTGAGAGGAGATCAGATAGAAGTGTTTAAAATATTGAAGGGTTATGAAAATATTGATAGAAATATGTTTTTCTCAGTTAAGAAAGATAGAAGGACTAGAGGACATGATCTTGCATTAGCAAAGGAGCAGAGTAGATTGGATATAAGAAAGTTTTCATTTTCACAAAGAACTGTAAATGAATGGAACAGATTACCTGCTGATTGTGTGGGTGCTAGTAGCGTGAATATGTTTAAAAATAAAATCGACACATACCTCAGACGGGCGGGATACACATAGATAAAAAGGTCGGACTCTCGAAAAGCCAAGGGCTTCCTTGTCCACCTGCTACCTAGAGTTAATTCTCTGGGTGGAAATCTTGTTAAGCTTGAGGATGTGCTCAAGGTGGGCTTGGAGGACTTCAGGCTCGACATCAGTGGCAAAGCGGGATGCAAATATGCTAGCATACCGTGTATTTACTGTAATATAGCCGCTCCCTGCATGTTATATACGTACGTAGCCTATGCATTACGGACGGATCCCGTTGACTTCGGATTTCTCCGGTGCTGGTCGGATTATATAATAAACGACGGCCATGCTTCGTTCAGTCTGATAAATGGTGTGTTTCATTTAAAAGCAGCAATCATACAGGAAAGTATAATGTTTAGCAACTTTCCCTTGTAACCGTGGAAGTGTCCTTTTGGGGACACTGCCCCCATTAGTGTGTCCTTTAATAACAATTTTGTTGTTGTTAACAGTATAATGTAACTCTTGGACTTGCCATTTTATTAAATAATTGCCCATTTGTTTGTAAAAATATCCTTTGTTACGAAAGAACTTGCGGCATTGGAGAATAATTGGCAATTTGTTTAACGTTTTTGCCCCCCAAAGTACGCCTTGTTATGAGACCTTTCATTGACAGTTTGGTCCTGTTTGAAGCAGAAAGTGCCCGTTTATTGAGAATGTTGTCCTGTTTGGAATGGAAATTATAGTCTAGCATAATTGCTGCAATATAGTTGTCGTTTTTATTTTAGAAACAAAATTGCAGTTTACCGTTTCCTCTGTTAGTTTAACGAAAACTGCAGTTTTTGAGACACGTCCACAATATTTGCCCTTTTATAGAGTAATTGGCCTGTTTCCGTACGTACTTAGATAACAACTACTTGCCTTTTGTGGTAATAAAGATCAGGGTATTACTCTCAATAAATTGTCATTTTAAAGTATGCTTGTTTTTACCAAAAGGGCCTTTTAAGCACTTGCCCTTTATGGCTAAATTTGCACATTGTAAGATTTAAAAATACCCTCACAAAATCTATAATGTATATATTACAATGGGCTGATGACCAGTTAAAAAGAAAAAAACTGTGAAGATTGGGGTGGGCGGCAATGTCACGGCTTTGTATGTAAAACACGTCCTATATGTAAACAGTCATTCGTATAGTACGTCACGCCGGATTAATGGTGGGGGTTCTCCAGATCAGCATGAAGAGCGTATTAGGAGGGTCTCCGGGCAAGCGTTACGAAACGTTTAAAAACGAAACCACGTTAGTTTAGACATACATTACACAGAAACAACAATAATCACTGCGTCATTTGCAGCCAGGCGTTTGAGTCATTTAGTGTTTGAACGCATCAATCCAAAAACAGCTCCCAATGTCTTCAATATGTAATAGTTTTGACGTGCTGTCTTATACTAAGTTGACACCGCCTAGACAGGGCGCTCACAGCCCTCACTTCGTGATCAACGGATCTGGTAGTAGGTAATGAAACGCCCATGTTAGAAAGTATGCAACATGTGTGGTCTTTTAAGAAACAAACAGGCAAAGTAGGGTGAACGAGATTGCCCAATTTTAGAAACCGAAGTAGGCCTAGGAGGACTCAAGCTCCGTTTGACAGTCCGGCACGACCACTTGTGCAGCTGTCGCCTGCGCCCCTCTTCCTATCAGTATTCAAGCCTATTACAAGTAGGTCTAAACATAACAATTGATATATTACTGTTTACTGTTAGTTATACAATGTCATGTACTTTATTCTGGCAACTTATAATTTGTTCTTGTACTTTAATCTTTATTCTAGTTCTTTTGTACCACGATAGATAGCCCTAGAGTCTTAATTTTTTTTAAATAATATCCTTTTAGGGGGGTAAGTAGGTCAGTGTTATGAAGCAATTACTAACGGGTGGGGGTCTCAAAATCCAAATTTATTATAACATACTATAAGGATGGAGCCAACCACTGTGTTATATTAATAACGTAATTTGTTACCCTTGAAAATGTCCTGGTGTTTGGCGAAATATGTCCTGCCGGCGGTGATCCTTCTTTGAATCTTCTTGTCTTGGTTTTTGTTTCTGATACTGTATCGCTGTCCCATATAGACATAGCTTTCAACGTTCTCTATCTGCGTCGTGTTGATATATATTGGTGTGTCATTTTCTAGCATCACTTTTGTCTTCGAGATGTTCATCCTTAGACCTTGTTTTTCACTTTCATCAGCTAACTCCTGCAGCATGTGTTGTAGTTCTTGCGGTGTAGTAGCACATACGACTATGTCGTCGGCGAAGCGAAGATGAATGAGATATTCTACGTCTATCCTCAAGCCTCTGGTTTCCCAGGTCAGTCTTCGGAATATGCTTTCGAGTGTTGCCGTGAACAGCTTGGGCGATATGGTGTCACCCTGTTGTACTCCTCTCTTGATGTTGATCGTGTTGCTCTTTTTGTGTAGGTGGACTGTCACCGAGCAGTTGGTGTAGATGTCTTTCAGGAGATCGATGTATACATCTTCTATCCCCTGTTCTTGAAGGGAGGTCAGTATTGCTTGAGTTTGCACCGAGTCGAAAGCCTTCTCGTAGTCGACGAAAGCGATGCAGAGAGGGATATTACATTCTCGGCACTTCTCTTTCAGTTGGTTTACGACGTGTATGTGGTCTGTCGTGGAGTACCTGCTTCTGAATCCTGCTTGCTCTCGTGGTTGGTTTTCGTCGAGTGTTTTCTCTAGCCTATTCGTTGGTATCTTTGTAGTTCTTTAAGTCTTTCTCATTTCCGTTCTTGAAGATAATCACCACATTTGCGTTCTTCCAAGCGTCTTTCTGATATAAGTATTTAGTATTATACAGCTTAGCCAGTGTCTTCGAGATGATATCTTCTCCTGCTTTTAATGTTTCAGTGGTTACATGGTCGTTGCCTGATGTCTTCTCATTCTTCATATCTCTTAGCGCTGCTTCCACCTCCCATGGTGTTATCTCTGGTACCTCTTTCGGGTCGGTGTGAATTATGATACTCTGTTATCTATCGTATGGCTTGGTGTAGAATTCCCCCATTCGTTCCATCATATCTTGGTCTTGTATTTCTCTACCCTGCTTGTCTAGAAGTGTAATCAGTCTGTCTCGGCCTAGTTCAGACTCTTTGATGACATAATCGTTTCTCGTATGATCCCTTGTTCGTACTTTCTGATGTCCTCCTTTGCTTTCTTTTTGATGGTCTTGCATATTTCTGCGTACTCTACTTGTTTTTTTAAGGTCGCCGTTATCCACCATTTCTCGTCGTTTCTTCATTAGTGCTTGTGTCGGTGATGATATTCTTGTCACTACATGCCTGTTGATTGCTTGATTACACTTGTCGCTCATCTCATTGATGTTTTCACTGATGGTGTCGATGTCGTCTAGTTCCTGTAGTGTCTCGAATCGATTTCGCAGTTCGAGTTAGAATTCGATCTTTTTTCTTCCGATTTGTGTGGTATCTACACTCGGTGGTCTCTTATTGATCAATTTCTTCCTTTCAGCATTGGCGTCCAGTTTGATGTTGCTCATTACCGTTCTGTAGTCACTTCCTATGTTGACTTGGATCTTCACTTAATTCGGACAAAATGATTCGGTCCATTTGAATCGAAGTTTTTCATCGCCTGTATGTGTGATGGACAACTACGTTATTGTGGACGAGACTGCAGTGATTTCAGCTGCACAGATCAACGCCTGTAGTATCCAGTCGCTTCCAGGTGTCATTCACATGTACCTAAAGAGGTTTAGAGGACTACATTTGGTATTATTGCCGTTATTATATTATATTCGGTTACGGCAAATCGGATTTTTTTCATAATTCGGACCATCCGTCCGATTGAATCCGACTTAGGCGACGTTCATATGTGTTCTGTGTGAATATATGCTACAAAGCAGTGTTGGTAGGTTATGGTGGCAAGCAGATGCAAGTAGCCTACTCAAGTGTTGGTCGGACGGGTACTTCGCATGCTGTTCTCCTCATTTGGGGTGGCGCTGCAAGCAGAGTTCGCCGGACGACGCCAAGGCCCTTCCCCCTTTGTTTTATGCCTTGTTCACCTGCGGTTGCCACAGGTAACACCAAGGTAGTCCTGTTTGTCAATCCGTCTGATCTAGTGGTCTTCCATGTAATCGTAACTTGGTGGTAACCAACAAGATCAGGGAACTTTTTACCCCAGCCCTTTCATTTGTCCACCTAGTCAGGCTAACTTGTATATCCATCTGCCACATCTTTGCCCCGTAGTGGAGTTTATTCAGGTCAGATTAAAGTGCGAACTGGCCAGCAGAAGTTCAACCAGAGCTTACATTTGCAGGAGGACGACATTTGGTTAGGCAGGCGGCTACGTGAAGGTGGTCAGACGGAATTAAAGAAGTCCACGTGCCGTATGTAGACGATGAGGTACTCACAGAAAAAACAGTTCTGAAGTGAATTCCCATGATCTACTTTAAAAGCTTATTTTAGTAACTTTTCAATGTCTTAGCAACAAAAGTCCCAATATCAACCGGATGAGCCCATTGGCTTAATTTTTGGCCAATATCTTAAAGGAAATAAAAATAACGCATTAGCTAAAATCCTTTTTCCATGTGTACACAAAGTTTAACATTGTATGTAACATTTGACAACATTAAGCAAATACAGAAAAATACATTTGTAGCATTCGATTTTAAGCCCGTCTGTGAAGCGATTCCCGCGGAAAATAAAATTTTAATGAACTAGGCGATCACGTGGTATCGTGACGTCACTTATGACACACACTCGTATCAGGCCGACCCTTTCCATGCATTCAGAGCATGTTTACAAGGATAGCTTTTGGGTCGAAACGAGCGTCAGAATGAGTTATTGTGCAATATTCCGACGTAATACAAACACTAGTCATCATAGAGGAACAAGCAGTTATCTTACGGTTCCACATGAATCGAATTTTATTCAAAACTCTACAACTTCACATACTAACACATACACACGCATGCACACAATCGAGCCTAGAGACTAGGCAAACCGGAAAAGACAAGATAAAGAGAACAAATTGCAATAACGCCAATAGCAGCAAAATCAATAGACAATGGAATACCACTACAGAAAACTAACCTTGAGACGGTCTCAGTGCTCAACTTGGGCAATTATTGACCGTTCTTAAGGTAAGAAAACAACGAATGCGAATGGGCCTACAAGTCGACTAGGTTTCGCCGAGCTTGGGCTCGTTTTCAGAATAATTATATCGAATGCAACCAACGGGAGATCATCTACACCAATAAACATACATAGCAAACATATATTGTATCCAGCTACAGAAAGTAACGTGTATAATCTCATAATATCGATATATGAAGCAGGTGTTGTACAATTTATCATAACATACTTAAATCAGTCAGAAAGTTTCCGCTGGTGCCGCTAGCTCAGTGGGTATGCGCGTTGGTTTCTTGTCATTTATTTTACAATCGGGCGACGCCGGTTCAATCCTGACAGCATGCAAATTATTGATTATTTTACACTTTTTTGGTTTATGTTTTTCACGAAGTAATATAAACCAAATCATTTTATACTATAACGCACTGTAAATAATTGTTATAGTAATTATTTATTCGCCACAAATATTAAAATATGGTAATTATATAACGATGTTTCTAAATGTTATTTATCCAAACAAATATAATGTAATTGATATATAATTTATTAATTGTAAATATATTGTAATTATATGTGAAAACAGATTGTGATGTCTGGATAAATAAAATTTAGAAACATCGTTATATATAATGAACATATTTTCAATTTTTGTGGCGAATAAATAATTACAAATATAAAAAAATATTTACAAACAGTGCATAATAGTATACTAAATGATTTGGTTTATATTACTTAGTGAAAACAAACAACAAAGTGTAAAGAAAATCAATGGTTTGTATGCTGTCAGGATTGAACCGGCGTCGTAAAATAAATGGCAAGAAACCAACACGTCTACCAACTGAGCTAGCGGCACCAACAGAAATTCACCGACTGATTTAAGTTATTATGATAAATTGTACAACTCCTGCAATATTTGTTTGCTATGTATGTTTATTGGTGTATATTATCTCCCGTTGGTTGCATTCGATATAATTATTCTGAAAACGAGCCCAAGCTCGGCGAAACCTAGTCGACTTGTAGGCCCATTCGCTGTTTTGAATAAAATTCGATTCATGTGGAACCGTAAGATAACTGCTTGTTCCTCTATGATGACTAGTGTTTGTATTACGTCGGCATATTGCACAATAACTCATTCTGACGCTCATTTCGACCCAAAAGCTAAACTTGTAAACATGCTCTGAATGCATGGAAAGGGTCGGCCTGATGCGAGTTTGAGTCATAAGTGACGTCACATCTCGGCATCCCGAAAAGCGCGCCAAAAATATGCATATTCGACAATATCCAGATGCACAGCATAAATGTGGAATTTCTAATTCTTTGATTTTTTGGGCTTCGTGGACGTGGAAATAGATAGGATTTAATATAACATGAATTCAAGCAATAGGTGTTTTATTCCCTTTAAAATGAATGTTGGTGCACTCATTTTCTGGTGTTAGGATATATATAAACACATCACAACTTAACCAAGCAGACATTTCACATGTAATCTGGGCCAGTACTTTCTCAAGCTACAACAGAATCATTGCTAGTCTCTTGTCACTGAAGTTGCATATTCGAGGGTCAACATGTGTCTGCCATACAGAAATCCCCACAACAAACAGACACTACATATACCATTTTGCAATCAACTTTATTCACCCCTCCACGCATGTAGATGTATTTCCCATTTAAGCTGCATGTATTTTGGACGTACCAAATTACAATACATGTATCACAGTAACACAATTAATTCTAGAAAAAAACTGGGATCCACAATTGCCAGAATTCATAGCATGTTTGACAAGTTTTCTATCACAGTATTGTAAAAAGGCCAACTAGGTTGCCACATGTCCACACTTCTAAATCAAAGGCAGAGCTTTCTGTCTTAAATCACCTGCAGTACACACTTATCATTTGATTGGCATTAAGCACAGTCCTGATCTTCGTCTTCATTTAATCTGCCCATGCAGATACAGTGAAATCGGGACCACTCCAAAAATCAGACATCTCGAAAAATTCACACACAAACAAACAATGTCATGTTATACTAAATGATGTAGAACATTGCGCAACAGCAAATTATGACAAAACCTTGCACCCATCTGTTAGTACGTCCAAAACTCTGCACTATGTGATAAATAAGTTGTCTAACTTTCACTGTGTCCATCCGTTTCAAATAGGTACAATAACAAGAATGCTGACATACCCAGTTTTCGGTTGTCTTGCAAATCAATTAAATGTGCTACACAATTAATGTTAAAGTTTCTGCCAATTAAATAACAAATTATACAATTACAGTTCACAATCTCCAACATATCAAAATTGCCACAAACACACAACTCATTGTTTGGATCAACAGCAATGTCCCCGCAATTTCTAGTATCACAAATCCCGTTTTTCAAACGTAAAGACACTGATGGTCAGCGTCGTTGTTTTGTCTTTTTGAGTGTCTTAGTCGCTTGACGCAGGAGGGCGTCGAAGTCAAGGTCAGCAGAAGGTTGTTTTGGCATGACCCCACACATCTCCTCCTCATCCTCCATGTTGCCGTCTGAAACACACAACAACCGGTAGAAACATCACAACAACTGGTAGAAACATCACAACAACCGGTAGAGATATCACAACCATCGGTAGAAACTTCACCACCGGTAGAAACATTCATTATCTAGGTGTCTACAAATAGCAATTAAACAAACAAGACATCCATTCTGACTAAACAGTTTTTTTTACTGAAATCACATCATAAACTATTGAATTATTCTTGACTGAGGTGTGGTCAAAAAAGAAAAAGTGGTCTGGCTGTATATATATATACTATTATGTTCAGACCTGATCAACAACATGCATGAATATGAATTCAATAAAACCAACAGATTTAATTGGAATAGAATCCCACAAAGTAAGATGAATTGATCGAAACGGAAAATAAATTTACAACATTTTTCTACATATATTGAGATGTATAAACTAGAAAATATATGTTAAATTGTAACATTTTCAGATGTGTCTTTTTGATCAGACCAAAATAAAACAACCAACAGCAGAACTACCAGTACTTACATGCCCTAAGGATTTGTCACCAGACAAAACATGGGCTGCAATTCTTTGTCTAGCAGTTATTTGCTCTCAGCCCCTATGTACCCCTTACTTTTTACTAGCAGCACAGAACAGTGTAAGTGCTAACTGGAATCACTGCTAATTGACCACCAGACCAAAATTATTGTTTGCAGAGGGGGTGAATTAGCATTTGCCAAGGTCCAGAGTTCAGCATTCTTGTTCTTCTTCTTTAGCCAGGCTGCAGTGGTACCATAATAGATACTGGTGCAGGTTGTCTGACTTGAGTCCAGACATGGGGTCAAATACACTTGTATTTGAAAGTATTTAAATACTTTTTAAAAAGTATTTGTATTTGACATGGAAGTATTTGTATTTAAATACTTTCCTAAAGTATTTGAAATGTTCAAATACTTTTTCAAATACATAGAACGTGATTATCAATAAATGACAACTTAAAATTATTCTTGTTTGAATTCTTAAGAGTTGAGCAATTTTACTATGTAATTTGGCAATTCATCACTTTTCCGCTCAGAAATAATGGCAAGGTAATGCCATTATGTGAGAAGTCATTGATATCACTGTGTGAGAAGCCAACATCACCTTACTTGTCAGTTGTCACTGTGGTGCAATTAACAAAAAGGACACTCTGTTGCACTGGTCTGTCTGTCTTTTGATCATAGTTTCCAAGCCCCAGCTAACCAAACAACCTACCTGGTACCTAGCCAATGTGGCAGTGGCTGCTAAGGCCAGCTATTGCGTTTAATATTTGCTTGCTGTCTGTGGGTTAAGAGAAGGTGGCTTCTCAAGTCAGGTGGTTCCATCATCATAAAAGCCAGGTTCGTTGTAACTGCAAGTTAGTTGCCTATGAACCTACAAACCATGGCTAGCAATATTGCATATTGTAATGTAGTCTGAAAGTAAAAAGTATTTGAAATACTTTTCAATGTATTTGTATTTAAATACTTTTGTATTTCAAAGTATTTGTATTTATATTTGACTCCCTCAAGAGTATTTGTATTTAAATACATTTCAATGTGTTTGACCCCATGTCTGCTTGAGTCGGCATAACCCTTCATAACACTCAGGTTGTAGTACTTGGCACAAGGCCTGCTTAGCATCACACTTCCTGGCATATGCTGGGGCAGCCTTGCTTGCATATGGGTGCCAATGAAGGCCAATGGTCAGTGGATTTTCACTGGGGCTTCATTGCACATCAATGACCACAAACTTAATAAGTAACAACAAAACGACTATTGTTGCCGATTTGATTTAGAATTAAATAAAAATAAATGGAATTGGAACTGATCCTTTTTTGCGAGTACTTTGAGTTGAACTGACATTTATCCTTGGTAAATACACATGAATTTGAATTGACAAAGTGAACTGAACCCGGGTCTGACTGTGTTATACACTTTTATATCTTACACAATCGAATGAATTTTAATAGACAAAATTTAACTTGATATTCACTGCAGTCTGAATCAAGGAGATTTTAATGCTGAATCTTCCATCCTGCCAGATGGTCCTATGAATTAAAAGTACGCCACTAGCCATTTTTAGTGGCTACCATTGAATACTGTACACAACTTCTACTTGTGTAGATGGCACCACCAGTCACACAGCCAAGCCTCACCTAAGTCTGCGTAGTTCGAGCGGCAGAAGTGGCGACGACCACCAAAACAGAGGTCAAAGGTCTCACATCCTGACACCTTGTTCCCGTCTAGAATGAGACAGTAGTAGACACTGTTACAACATTTATCACACTAAGACTAAAAAAGGAACCAAATTTGATGATTTATTATTTGTGTTAATTTTACATCAGCAGAAGAAGAAATGAAATATGTCGGTAACAAAGCAGTTTAAGTTGACTTATACATGTCACTAAACCAAGTGTATTACAGTGGGAATTTGAAACCAATTTTACTGAAGTTCAACAGTAATCTGCAGTTTTGTCAGAAGCATTTAAAAAATACTTTTGAGATGCACAATTTTACATGGGTGTTTAAATTAGAAAATGCACACATTCTTACTTTCTTTCGCAGCAAACGCATCGCACGTGTACTCAAATGTCACAAAGCCATAGTTGTCCCTGGAACCAGATACAACAGAATGAATCAGGAACCAATTAAACCCACACAAACACAACATGAACTGCATGGTAACCATCCTTCGAACAGATCAGGGCAGTTCATCATTTATCTCCCGATAGATCAGTTTCACCTATCACCAACTTGACTTCTCTGTGAAGCAGCTGAATGAATCAAGACAACGTGGAGTGAACAAAATTGCCCAAACATTGAAACTGCGTCAAGAGTACTTGAAACATTATTATTACCTCAGCAATCTAACCCACATTGTATATTACCAGTGGTTAAATCAATGTTTAAAGTGAAAGTAAAATAAAGTGAAAGTAAAGTACTGCTTGCATCCTGATCTTTCCTTACCCATGCTCCCTGAAGTGAACGCTGACATCTTCGATTACACCAAATCGACCAAATCTCCGATGCAAGTCACTTTTGGTGTAGCTGTTAGGGATACGACCCACATACACAATCCTCCGCTCCTCCTGCAAGAAACCAGGTCAGAGGTCAATCAATGTATCAGGTCACCAGGCCGAGCGAGAAATATTTTTTTGCCAGTCTTTAGTTAATTGAAAATGTTACTTTTAGCGTGGGAACAGCTTGCTTGGAAGCCATTAACGTCAATAACAGTCATTATTGGCCACTTCAGATTTTTCAATGACTATGCGATCAGTGCAAAACTGGTCCCGGCCGGATTTTGGCCCGATTCAATATCACTTAAAAAAAAATTTTTTTTCCATCACTAGCAACTGACAGGGGAATTTGAGGTATCATTAAAAAGATGAATGATTCTTCATCTTGTGGCATTTTTATCAATGAGTTTTATCATGTCATGATTCAGTAATAGCTAATCACAAACAAGCTTTCAGATGTCGAAGTAGTAGATGTTCAAATATGGCCGATTTTACTACGCTCTGCATCAGAATTTACATTCCCATTCGTATGGTCTAAACCAGGAAATGGAGGTACCAATGGAAAGCCCAACGATTGGTATATCCAAAGAAATTTAGGTTACCAGTTATCCAATCAACACGTGCCTCTCAAACGTCTTCTTTTTGCCACTGGTTTCATTCCATCACAACGAAAGTTGGCTTAGTCCGCCATTTTATTTTATTAATTCTTGCTTCAATGATAAGTTGAATTGTTTCAAATGTCCGAGTAAATATATCGGAAAATACATGACAGTATTTGTGTATCAAGTTATTATATTAGTTCACTCAGCTACACAGACTTTGGGGGCTGTTTTGAAGTGGATATTACGCAAGTTGCTGGTGAGTAACATAGCCGGACATTGCCGTCTCGCATCCAGACCTGGACCGATTCGGCCGGCCTACTCGATCCGCCAGCGAAGGATACGAGGCAGTCAGAGTTCAAACACAACATATTCTTTAACGTGATGGTATATTATGAACTGTAGGTATTACTTTATTGATATGTAAGGAAACTGATAATGGATACGTCATGTTATCGGACAAGTGCGCCACAATGTGCAATAGTACTAGGCCCTAGTCCTATTTGTTAGCATTGCTGTATCGGTTGTATTTGAACGTTCTACGAAAAATATAATAAAATTAAAAGTTCTGAATATATTTGAGTCTAGTTTTCATTATCACGCAGCTGAAATGTACAGCTACATTTGTCACACAGCATGCATGAACATACAAGTGCTCAATAATTATATTGTCACTGGGTGAACTTGGGTTTCTACTTTACCCTCGTTCTGATGTTCATGAAGAATAGTCTAAATTTTACATGGGTCTACCTAAAAAATTCATCTAAAAAAACTTCCGAGTACATTTGATTAATTTTTGCTGTACACATTACCTTATATATGGCTACATTTCTCTAATTGGACATAGACACATGCAACCACTCGGTAATTAACTAGTAGTAGGGTGAAAAAAATACTTTTTTCATTTATTTTGGACATTTCTGTTTGAAATTTAAAGTTATATCTTCATGAGTATTTGACACTGTGCATAATAAGTCTTTTTGCCAACAAGATGATAGCTCAATCATATTTCAGCAATAAGTATTAACTAAGTTGTGATTTTTAAAAGCACCCCTACAAATACCTCCAAATTATGTACACTTTGGAAGTTTACTGTTGGTCACCTGTAGTGTTTATACTGATCCAGTTTTGTTTTACTACCAGTTGTGCCAATGATAGTCATTAAAGTGGGCCTCTAGACTTGGAACTATTAGTTAATCTACTGGCGAGCTGGCCCACTCTAAATTCCACCTGTCTTCTCACTTGCAATTACCAGTCTTGCCCAGGCATCTTGCCAGTCTTGAAGATGGCCAGACGTGTCTCTGGCTAAGCCCCTGGAGGTCACGTGACTAGTTGCCTGAGGTTATGTGCACACATGCAGTACGTAATAGTTACCATATTGAACCCCAAAGCAAGTGATTGACAGGTGTGAAGTAACACAAGCCTCACTGGTATCAGAACAAGAATTTGTAGAAAGTGTGGTTATAGTGATGGTGTGTGCTGTAAGGCAGGTGGATTTACCCTAATGACTGTATACATTTGGACACCTAACAATAATTGGTGTCCAAAAACAGCTATTACGGTAAGACTGTCACATAAGTACCATGCAGTTCAGTGCCAAGTTGTGCCTTCAGATGCAGTAACTACAGTTCCTAATAATTAACAAGATACTATCTGGACGTCTCGCTCAATCTTCTTTTCGTGTGGCCATTTATCAGCCAAGGCCATCTCTCATGGATGATACCTCAGTTGATCTTGTATGGCCACATCTTGTCAATCCATCATCACAAGCCAGGAGTGGTAGTTGATTACACTACCCTGCCCTTAATCCCGCAATATAAAAGTTCACTCAATCACTTCTACTTCGCCCCACCTGTTCTTTCCCGGAACCAGTTCAACTTCAAACAGGAATTCCATGTGTGTTATTACCCAACCAGCGACAAGTGATATAGCAATGTATACCGACACTGATGTACCCCGGTAATCCTTTCACATTTCATCTCCTTGGCGGTGCCATAGCTGGATCATTATCAGAATCAAACCAACAAACAACGAGTTAAATTATGCATTGTTCCTGCCCCCGCGGTCAAGAAACGTGGGTATACCCAAAGATAATTGTTCACGACGTGAAATGGTAGCAACATAGAAGTCTCACATGCATGGTACTCGACAGAGACTGTCTGGAGTATCTATGCAGAAACAATGGCCAATACTTAACACATATGTTCAATCTTATACATAAAAAACAATGGTGACTGCAATTTTATGTGCAAAGTGTGTTTTGGTCTAAATATTGCAACAGGAATCAAGAACTTATAAAAATGCCTAAACCTTTTGACACAATGTTGTGTTCCTCAGTGCAGTGTCCATTATGGATTTTTTTCATTGCTGTTGTATTTACTATTGTTTACAAGTATTTTATGTCGTAAATTAAATTCCAGTGAAAATTGACTGCTATGATTGGGATGCTGATATAATTTGTGATAGATCTGTATTAGGCCAAATAAAATAATAATAAAGAACAAAACCATTTTTTTGTGGTGCCGATCCTTGACGCTTACCTATGACCAAAAACTTTTCTTTATACATGTTATATTCCGGCAAGAGTATTACAATGATCATTGAACATGATCAAAAATAGATAATCATTGCAAAAGTCCTGAAAAGTAACAAGAATTGACCTTTTGGAACGGAAATTCCGCGATCGTCCCTAGTATTGGATGAAATCATTGTGAAGTGTCATGGTAACCCTATTACGTACTTCGTGTCAACTGACGTAAACAGGGACGCAGGCAGAAAGCGGTAACATAAACCGTTTCGTGATCTTTGTCTGGTTGGTTGTCCGCTAAGCGTATTGAAGACATGTTAATTAAATATACTTGTCACATCGTTAGTGCATAGATTCCGCATAAGTGTACAGATTCTGGTTTCGAACACAAAACTTGAAGAAATAACAAATTAGTCTAGGTTACTCTGGCTCAAAGTGATATAGTCTGTGTTTTGTAGTTCTAACAAATTCCGTTTGATGGCGTCATATATGGAGCTAGCTAAAATGGTTGAAAAAAATATTAAATAAAATATTACAATAAATCTGCTTACCCACCCTATTTTTTTGGCATTAAAATGTTTTTTTTTTAATAATGTTTTTCCTACCTACGTGCCCTATTTTAAACATTAAGGTTACCGGAAATACAACTATATTTTATTTTGGCTTTAGTAAAAGTACAAATTTGATGGGATTCAAGTTTTGTTTTCAATTTGAACGTATGCGTTGAATGCTGCTATTTTCCTGCAATAGTTGCATAGATCGTTGTTGCTGCCAAACTTACAATCTGGCGCATTTGTACCTCGACCCGCTGCGTTGGCCGCAGTTCTTCCGAACTCGAGCGAGATCGCCTGCAAGACGCAAATCGAACATTCTTGCAATCTCGACTCCAGCCAAAAACTAGATTACGAAAAATTTATATCTGGATATCCGATTATATGACAGGCATTCCCTGTTTTTCAGTTTAGTCAATTTCCATATCAAAATCAAGAAGACTACAAAGTTATGCTTATCATGAAACATGGAAACAACACAAAATATTACAATGTAATTTACAATGTACAAAGAACAGCTTATTCTAAAGTTTCGTTTTGTCAACTGCACTGTATATAATTTAGTTCACATACTTCCTGGCATGGTGACTTGGACTGTGCCTATGTCGTGACCTTGACCGACGCGACCATGAACGACGCGACCTTGAACGGCTATGTCCCGAGTAAGACCTATGCCCAGAGTAAGACCTATGCCTAGATGATGATGACCTTGATGGCCGCGGCGATCTCAACAGAGGTGACCTTGATCGTGATGACCTTGACCTGTACAACAAGATGCCGCAGAATGGATGCAAATATAATTCACAGGAGGCAAACAAATATGTGACAGATAAATTACTGTTGGTCTGTATATGATGCTCTATCTTCTTAGTTGTATAAATAAAACAGTTCCAAACCGAAATCTCTGCATTGTTATGAAAAAATTAGGAACAATTTTCAGCAGACAAAATATCTGGTAAAACCGTAATTATTGTACTTTTAGTATAAAAACTGCATTCAGCAACAGTTGCAGGTTAGTTTTTTCAAATAAAAGTTGCTATGTACATTGAAAAACACATAAAATCTGTGCTCACCTTGAACGTGACCTTGACGATGAACTATATGACCTTTGCCGGTGCACACGACTTCGCTGTCGTTTCCAACTGGACCTTGAACTGCGATACGACGATGGCGGCTCACGAGAACATGACCTTGAACTACACGACCATGACGACGATATCGAGAGCGAACGACCTCGAGAACTCCCTCTGGTGTCAGTGCTGACACTCGATGACCGACTGGAGTAGCCGCTGTTGGAAGCTGAGTCGCCACTGACAGCAAGGGGGTCGCCATGATCTCTGCCGTCATAGCGCATACTGTTTGTGAAGCAGCTGTAGTATGCAGGCAGTTTATCGTAGACGGGATCATTGCGGTTTGGCGATGGATCACGGTCGCGGCCAGGGAGGGTTTCGTCGACAAGCTTTAGACCGGAATGGACGCGTTTGATTGGCTGGGTGATCTGGGACTTGACAGACAACGTCGTGAAATAGTGGGGCACCTTGTCATAGTAGTCCTCGTCATTGTGATACGGCGAGCGGTTGTTACGACGATAATTCTGGTGGCGACTTCGCCTGCTATGAGGTTTGAAGCCAGTGATACCCTTTTCACTTGGCGTCTGTCTGTCACCTTGTGCATGTCTATCATTTGGTGACACAGTTTCTTGTCGCTCAGAACTGAACTGTGAGAACCTTTCATCTTTACTATCATCGATGGATGCATTGCTACAAGTCTCGCGTGCCACTGCAGTCTCAACAAAAGGCTCAGACACATTACTAGCAACAACATCTGGTGAGCTGCACTCCATTTCTTTCTCGGTGATGCTCTCCAGAACGTCTGGCTTAGACTTGTGACTTGGGGCTGAGGTCGGTTCTGGTGGAACAATGTCAGTTTTGCTTTTGTGTTCGCAGTCCACTTTGTCAACGTTCAAAGGCGTGTCTTTCGGTTCGGGCACTGGAGCACGTTTAACAGCATCCTCGCCGTGATCACCTCCATCATCACTCTCAATATCCATGTCAACCACATCTGTGATTGTCTCTCGACGCGACCTCGTTTTGATTTCAACTGATGGCACTTTGCAAGCCAAATCATTCATGATTGTTCCGTTCACATTTGACATGACACAGGTTGAACTGGTCAACGATTCAACACCGACTCGTCCACTTGGTGGCAGCACTGCAGCAGTGGTATTTTCTGTTTCGCCAACCTTGTCTTTCTTGCAAGCTGCCATTGCTGCGTTAATATCAAATTCGCTCAGTTGTGGCACACAAGGTCCTGAGACCAGGCCAAGTGGAATAGCAGGTACAGCCAGCTTGTCAGTACTTGGCACAGCGCCTATAACCTGAACTGGCTCAGTGTTGTACAACGGCACATTCTGACAGTAATCGTGGTCAGCGATTTGATCATAGTAATTCACATTGACTTCGCACGGTGACGTGCGACCACTGCCACAGCTATCACCAGACGCAGCGCCCCCTGACGCCTGCTGCTGGTATCGTTGCTGCAGCCGGCTTCGATACAGCGAAATACTTATTTTTCTTGAGGTTGACAACAGTTTCTGTTGTCCGTCGGAGAAGGTGCCCCCTGTTGTCACCCCGCTGCCTGCGTCGCTCAGTAATGACGCGTCACTGTCACTGCCCGCCACGGGGTCGATGTTAGATGTGACATCATAGCTCGTCGACGGCGGGCTGACATCAGTCATCTTCAGCGGCTTGCGTGAAATTCGACCTGCTCTGGTTGGAAGTGGGTCGGCAAGCATGATGGCACCCTTGCGTTTCTGAGATGATGCTTTGATCTTGCGGATGATGTCACGCGATGGACTTGTTCGTGGACTCGGAGCTGTGAATAACAATATAAAAACGTTTTAACACATGGAACAGATAGACTACTGCAATCCAAATGACACAGCTATACTAGCAAAGTATACACAACATTAGTCGCACACCATAAATATTGGGAAATTACAAGAGCTATAGAAATTGTGTCCATTGGTAACTATTTTTGTTAAGTACATCAAAGAACATCATTTGCATCGCTGAAGGTCATTCTCGACACTTTACAATTCCTTCCATGTTCTACCATACAAACCACTGAAGAAGTCATCACAGTGAAAGTATGAACAGATATTTAATATATAGGAAATGTTAATAAGCATGAAAAGCTCCAGCAGATATTATGCAGTGCACCATGCTGAGGGGGGGGGGGGGTTCTTGCCCTAAGGGATGCTATTTGCCTGTAGGGTTTATCTCGGGTAGTGAGAGGGATTGCTATATCTTGAGGGTGGTATCCATGTGTAGGACTTACCAGGGCTGGTGGATTGGTGTCTTTTTGACAATGCAACAATATAATTATATGCAAACAGAAGCTGCCTACATCAAACAAACAATAATACTGTATATTAAATCAAACGTCAAAACAGTAATTAAATTATGACAGTTCATTTTAGCATAATGGCCATTGGGTAGTCCTGTTACTGATACAGTCCGTGGTTGGCATACCATCCACTTTAACTGACCCATCCATCACGTCACCTGGCTGCTTAGCAAACTCCGTGAAGCCATCAAAAAAGCATGTGATGTATTCAGACATTACAAGGTATGTTTCCGTGAAATTCTGGCCACAAAAGTTTCTTTATGAGAAGCAGCCTGGCTAAATGGATGCAATGGTGCTTTGAAGTTAGTTCTTCTGCCGACTATCCTTTTCATACAAGCCAATAGATTTAGTGGCTGCCAGCACACTACTGAGCCTAAACTACCATGCAGGTGTGAAAAACGTCCTGATGTATTTGAACTTGAGCCACTAATTAACTGTTCACCAAGCAGTAGCTGAGCAGTTTTATAATAATAATCCACAAGTTAAGTGGCAGTGATCTTCCTTTTATCATTCATGTGATGTCTCTTGTTTATTGTGAGCAGGGCGGACAAATGGTTATCATACGTAGACAGGTACAGAAAGAAACTGACGTTTTCTATAAAAAAAGAACACGTTTGCCTATCAATGGCATGTATTTCCTATTGTTGCCGTTTCTGTCGGGAAGAAACAGTTTCTGCCCAGCATCAATCAAACAACCCTGTAGGTAATTATTAATCAATTGTTTTTTTTGTGAATCAGTTACAGATCATTAAGGGTTATGATGGAAGTAAAATGTTGACGTTTACTGTTCACTTATTGCACCACGTCTTGCATTTAGAGGAATAATTATAATAGAAAATAAAATGTTGTGGCACATATTTTTAAATACACGCATTGATGAGAAACCGGGAATTACTTTTCTGTCGCCTAAGAATAACTAATTTCACAAAGTTTCTGCTTATATAAAACAACTGCATAAAATATATATCCATACAAGACACAGACTCGCATGTGACAGATGTTTTTTGGAAGGGGAATAGTGTTCTGTTTCTGGTACAATACACAAACTCTACTGTTAGGGGATAGTCTCAAGAGCTCTTCTCAAAACCACATCACTAGATAGTGTAAACATTTTGCATTTTGGGGGGCTGTGTCAGCCTTCTTCTCATGTGATGTAGAGTTACCACAAGGAGAAAACTTGTCTCCTTTGTTATTTGCTATTTACCTGAATGATTTTGAACACCGTGTCATAATTATAAGGGACTTGTCATGGCAGCTGGTGAAATTTACAACAACCTTTGTGATGATGATGTAGACATTTTCTTGCAAATGTATGTTCTACTATATGCTGATGATACTAGAATAATTCAATCAAATACAGATTTCTTGTGTATAGCGGAACTATGTCAACTCTTCTAATGGTTGACATTTTGTTGTTTCAGGACGACCCCTTAGAATGTAGGCACAACTGTCCAGGGGTCTAGTGGGCACTGTCTATTGACTCAAGTCTCTGCCAGTAACCAATTATAGATTAGTCACAGTCCCATCAGTCAGCCACAGTGAGGTGTGACAAATGTTGTAGGAAAAGGGATTAGTTGAACAAAGGGACTGTAAACATGATAGATCTGCTGCTGCATTAGACCATTTAGTTAGCAAATTTAGCATTATAGAGGACCGCTGGTGCCCTTAGGATGATTTAATCAAATACAGATTTCTTGTGCATAGTGGCAGTGCCCTAAGATATGTCTATGCAAAATTAGAGAAAAAGTTGCTGAACGGTTTCTGAGATACGGTAGCTAACGGTGGATGCACAGTGACGTCAATAGACCCTTGGACCTTCGGCCAAAGGACTAAAAATGCATTGTTTAACTCATTTGATTGCAATAGACGCTGAAGCGCCTTCTTGCAGTTGTTGTGTATAGCCTGCCAAGGGTCATTCCTATGATACGAGACTGGATGTCACGTAATCGCTAATCGTCCCAATAGTGGCAGCGGTCAACGACCATTTTGCAACTTTTGCATCTCCGTCTTTATCTGTTGCCAGTAACACCTATATTGCAGCGAATGAAATATATCTATAATGGTTAGTATTACTTTAATAGAAACAATGCCAAATTCTGAGGGATACTCTTTTAAGATAAAGTAGTTAATTCCGCCAAGTCGGCCACCCCTAAATACATAAATGGAGTGATCCACTATGGCTCATTTACCACGTAGCTCTTCCGCGTAGCAATGAGGTCACTACTGCAGTGAGGGCTGTCTGGTGACGACGAGCCACGTGAATTGATCGTGTCGCAAATTTACCCGCAAAATGTCGTTAATTATGCTTTATCGCCCAGCCCTAGACTGCGAGATTCGCAATTTACTAGCCATAATACTAACGTCCTGGCCACAATATGATCCCAATAAAACATATCAAACCTTTATATTGGAGTTATAGAAACGTTAACATTACCAATGACTGTATGGTGGGAAGGAGAATGTCGGTAATGCATGTGGCCGTGTCGTGTCGTCCGAGCAAGGTTGTCTATTTTCTTGGAAATAAATAAATCAGTAAGCGAGGCTGTTTTATCTCGAATAGATCGAACAATAGCGATGGCCACTGGAATGTTGAGCCTGACAGTAGGTCCACGATTTAGACGTCTTCTTGTTGTTTCCAGCACTCGGCAACGTTCTATTAACCGACTAGTTTGTATTATTGTGGTTACAATGTAATGATCTTATGAGATCTCATTCAACTAGTCAGCCTTTTTCAGACCATTATCGCCAAGCCGACCTTTCTATGCCGGCACCGAGGGTGGTCACTGCCAGACTGCTTGTCGTCCTCATTGGTTCTTTTATGTTAATTAATTTTAATTGTTCTTTAATTGCTTAGAGCAGGGGACTGGCAGTAACTTTCAAATTAAGTTAAGACACGGCAAACTGTGTAGTTATGACAAGGAATCTTGTTTTCATATATTTAGAAACTGTTGAAATGACAGCCAACCGTTGGGAACTACGTGGCTTGCACAGAGTAAATTCATGATCTCTTGAAGCAGCAAAACAGATCTGTCCAGTGTGGAGATCTAAAACTGTTTCGCAAATCAAGTCCCAGATTTTAAAAAAGTTAGTTGATCCCTTTAGTGTTTAAATATTTTGTATTATAAATTTGGCATATCCTTTTGTTTATATCATTAATAACATTATGTGTTATCGTGAACTGAGTGTAGAATATTGTTTATCATAGTCTACATATTCTATGTTATAATGATTATGATACCCTGATGATCGTCAGGGGGTAAGCAGGGAGAAAAAGATTGGGAACACCTGCCCTATGGGATGCATTCCATACATAGGACTTACCAGGGCTGGTGGGAGGGGATTCTTGCTATCTGTGTGTAGGGTTTACGTGGGCTAGTGAGAGGGGAATACTAAACCTTGAGGTTGGACTTACCAGGGCTCGTGGGATTTTTGCCCTAGGCTGGTAGGATATGGTTCTTGTCGCAGGGGTGGAATCCAAGTATAGGACTTACCACGGCTGGAAGGGTTTTTGCTCTAGGATGGCTGGAGGTGGTTCTTGCCGAAGGGTTGCTACCCAAGCACGACTTACCAGGGCTAGTGGGAGGGGGTTTTTACTTTAGGGGATGCTATCCAAGCGTAGGACTTACAAAGGTTGGTGTGAGGAGGTTCTTGCTCTAGGAGGTGGTATCCAGATGTAGCACTTACCAGGGCTAGTAGGAGCAGACATAGTTTGGTTGGGCATCCGTTTCCTTGACCTATGTTTCCCTGGGTCGGCCTTGAACGCTGTCGTACCCTGATGTTGTCCCAGCAAACCCTCTGACGAGGATTTATGCACAGGCAACTTAGTACATGCGTCAATCATTGCAACAGTCTTCCGTGCCAATTTTGCATTCTTGGCACGATTCGTGCACAGTTTGTTGGCATGTGAAGGTTTGGGTGGCTTGTTCGTGGTACGTGTCTTGGTAGATGCGAGACAATTGTCAGAGGCAGATCGCAATATTTTATCTACCAGATTCTTTCTGTCCAGCCCGGATGCGACTCCACTCACTTCTGTCAGCACTGTCGTTGACGCAGATCTGTGGCAAATACAGTACTGTAAAGTGACTAGTAGGAGCACATTCTTAAAGACGCACTACTAAAAACTACATTGTGCATTTTTGTTTTATTATTTTAAAAGATTTGCAGCAGAGACAAAACAAAGCAGAGGATACGATTTTGTTCAATTATTAACCATCCTTCCACTGGTATGAGAGGCAAGACAAACATCAATCCATTGAAACCCAAGTACAAAATACTTCTTTAAGGCCAGAAACAGCAGGTAGATATGATTATTGTTTAATTAGTGCAAACAGTTCAATTTTTCTGCCTAATGCATGAAATGGGTCTTACTGAGTAAAATATATTGAACTTTTTTTAGCCAGACTTCCCGTTTCCATGGTAACAAACAAAATGACCACCATTTTGAGCAAATATTGGCAAATTTGGAAACACTGCCATTTTTTATTGAACCCATATATAGTTATTATTCTTGCAAATTCATGTTCTCTGTACGTTCTATTATGTAATGATCAGAGCATGTTTTAAAACGTTGTTTTTAATTTTTTTTTATTTGAAAAAAAGTTTTTTGGAAACAAATATGACTATATCTTTCAAACTATTCATGATTTAAAAAAAGAGTCTGATCACTGCACACAGTAGATTATGCTGAATGCAACACTGAAAACTTATTTATATAGCATAATTACTCCAAGATATCCTGTTTCCAAATGCAGAAATTTTGTTGTTGAGAAAATAGCAGTCAAACAGTGCATAATGGATTTGATTACATTATATCAACATGCTTGATCCATGACTAAAACTGACTTAGAGGTATGTAATTGTAATAGAAGTGAACTTTATTGATAGTATGCATACAAAAGTATAATAATCTGGCAGAAAACCATTTAAAGTATTTTTTATCAAAAAACAAAATTTCACCTGGGGTGTCTGGCCTTAAATATTATATTTTTGTAAAGGTGCACACTTTTAAATTACTGAAATCAACATCATACAAAAACTGCACTCCGTGGATTTTATGGGAAATAATATTTTGTTGTTGCACACTTCAACAACGCTTCAAATGTCTTTAGTGTTCTGAAAATGTATATGTGTTCATTTTGACATGTTTAAACAAATATTTAACTTAGTAAACCAAAATTTTTTCTTTCCGATTACATGCTCACAAACCTGGGCATAGATGGTGGTGCCACCTGGTTGTCACTAGAAGAGGCAGACAGCAATGACAAACTACTGGCATCCAATAACTCAGCCGAGGCACTTCCTTCCGCAGATGCTACAAACACACAACAGATTCCAACTTCTAAACGGTGCTTCATTTAATATTTTGTCTGATAATTATTAGTGACAACCCAAACGACTGCAACTGTGTGAAAGTGTGGGGTATTACCCTAACCAACTAAACATGTTATACATGCTGTCTGCATGTCATGATTTACAGAGGCGGTGTATAAAACAGATTTTAACGTATGTCTACACTTGAGATCAGACCTGGGTTCAATTCGCTTTTTTCAATTCCAAACCAATCCAAATTCACCTGTTATTTACTAAGGATCAATTCCAATTCAACGTACTCACAAAAAGTATCAATTCCAATTCAACTCTAATTCAAATCGGCAACATTGGCAAACAGTAGCCCCCTTTAAGTTGTTCAATTCAGCATAAGCCACGAAGTCCATAATAAAATGCCTGCTTTATTCTCAGAAGAGACAGGGCTAAGCAGGCCTTGTGCCAAGTACTGCTATCCGAGTGTTTTGAATGGTTATGTTGACTCAAGTCAGACAACCTGTGCACACCAGTATAGTATGGCACCAGCTTCTGGACATTGCCAAATGCTAATTCACTCCTCAGCAAACAGTAATGTTGGTCTGTGGTGGTCAATTAGCACTTAGAAGTTCTGTTCTATGCTGCTACTAATACTGGGGGACATAGGGACTGAGAGAGCAGAGAATTGCTAGACAAAGAATTGCAATGTTTTGTCAGTACTCATTTAACTGGTAACAAATCCTTTTGTGCAAATAAATACTGTAGTCGGTTGTTTTATTTTGGTCTTTGTCCAAAAAGGCACATCCGAAAACGTTACAATTTAACATATATTTTGTAGTTTGTCAATTTATTTAGAAAAACCTCATAATTTTTGTATTACGTTTTAATCAATTCATACAATTCATCTTACTTTGCGGGATTCAATTCCAATTCAATTTGATTCAATTCAAATTCATGCATTTTTGCGATCAATTCAAATTCAATTAATGATTGAACCCGGGTCTGCTTGGGACTGAACCCAAATAACTGTCAGCCAGCCTGTCAGCAAGTTACCCTGCCACAACCCGATCAGCTGGGTAGCTCTGCCTCCGGTTTATTGAGATGACAGTGGGTGATAACAAGTATGGATGGTACGGTTGATAATGCTGTGTTTGGATGAAAATTACAACAGCCTGAAAAAACTTTTTAAAAATGCAGCAATGGTACGAGACAGAGAAGACATAAAATATAGAACTTCACCAATGTTACATACACACAATGGCGAGTGTTAGAAGTTGTCACCAACCTTCAAACTGCTCCAACAGGCTGCTCATATCCTGGGCATCAATGCCTGCAAGACATTCATACAAGCGTCAACGCTCTACTTCAGATGTGAATACTGAATATAACATGGAATGCTGTTCTGTCTTGACTTCAAGTAGACGGCTATGGGCTCACAAACAGTACTGTCAAGTGTCATTACAAATGCCTCCGTCAACCAGGGTCACAAACTTTTAAGAAAACGAGAATGTTAAGTTCTAGTCATACATGTAAAGATAATGTCATTTGTGTATGTGTAATAAAACATGATGTGGCTGCTGCTTATCATGCTTTGCAGCATAATACATATCAGGAGTTGAACAAATGTCCTCATGTTATGGGGACACGGATTTTTAAAATACCTCACACGAACACTGATACAACAGCAATGTTCATCGTTCACACAGGATGTCATAGGAGCAAAACCTATCAATTCTATCCATCTGTAAAAGGGACAATGGACACGGTTGAGAAGTTCACAAACCAATACAGTTTTTAGTAATAAGTTTAGAAAATTACATGTTTTTTTCTCAATTGCTGTTAGTTAAGAAGAGTCACTTATAAATCCAAAACAGATTGAGCAAGATTTCATATCATACCATTCTCAAGCAGCGCGTCATCCAGATTGAACAACGGGAAGTTTGTGATGTCGATCTCTTCTTTGTCAGCGAGGTGAAACACGTTCAGGTCATCGTCAATGCTCTGCAACTGCGAGTCGACTCCGCCAGGGAGCGCCTGCTGTCCGACAGATGACAGGTCGTTGGTGATGTTAACTGACATCGTTTCAACGCTATCTAGAGTAAAGGTCACACTGTGATCCCCACTGGTCGGCTCACAGTCGGACGCAACTGTCGATGACGACCTGGTACCTTGTACATGCAGGGCATCATCTAATATTATCGTCCCAGTAGGTGACGCCACTGGTGCCAATAAAGACAGTGCGCTGGTGCTGCTGCGAACGCCAGAAGGGAGGACGTGATTGGACTGCAGCAAAGTGGCCAGCGCCGATGTTTCCGTCTTGCAATCCTTGCTCCCAGTGCCCCGCAGTGGCATTTCTGTGGGCGTCATGTGACTGCTTTCAAACTGTAATGCACAGAAACTCTGATTAAAACCTGTCCATGGTTTCCCTCAATAATTATAAACTTATATATGTCGGACAATGTTTACAGTAGAACTTAATTATCAATAAAATGGGGTTATACCATACAGTGTGAACTTATATCTAGTCGTAGTCTGCACTTGGCATGGAAACCCCGCACCATAGTGTTATGGATCCCTATTGGTTGATTAACAATCAGCACTGTTGATTGGTTATTCGACATAGAGGTCTGCTACCCCCACGTAAATCGAAACCAAAGATGGCGGACAAGTCGCAAATATCATCAAATTTCAACCGTTTTTGAAGGATAACTTTGCTAATTTATTTCATATTGGTGATAACAAGGAGGCAGACAAGCAGATAGACGACATAATATGCATGGGCATGCTAATTGATGCGATATTTGTCCGTGAAAATGTACTTTGAAGGCTTCGAATTGGAGTGAACCGACAACGGCACCTATTTTCGCCCACTTTGCGCCACGATGCATTTTCGGCGGCAACAAACTTAATATTACTTTCAACGACAGTAACTGCTTCACATATAAATTTACATTGAAATGTTGACCAAATTCGTTACTTTAGTTTCTTGGTTTATTTGTTATAAGAAACAAAACACAAAAATAGATAGCGTTGACAGAAGATATTAAAAAATGTGAGTAAATCCTCTCAGTAACGCTACACGCTGCCACTCTGTTCTTTCATGTAGGGGTGTTATTACAGAATTGTACATAACGAGCAGGGTTCATACAGAATGAACAAAGTCAAATTCAAGAACATTTTCATTAACATTTTTAGAAGCGCTATAAAGAAAAAATGTCATTATTTAATGTCATGTATTTATACATTTCCACTAGAAATTTGTAATTGTGTGTAGGTGTTTTTTTGACAAGTTTTGATTAGAAGATTCTCACAGAAGACTATTAAACTCTAATTAAATTGCTTTTCACAATCATAACAATGGCAATGACGCTTAGTGCGTCATGTTTTCACTAAGATTCTCATTAGGCTAACTGTGCACATAATTTCTCAGCGAGTCTGAGATATTGCCTGTGGAAGTCAGTCTTAGCAAGTCCAAGATGTGATATTTATTTTTCAAAATGTTGTCTTTTGCTCTGCCTTACCCTAGCCTAGGGCTAGGCCTGGCCTTTAAAGTTTAATGATATGCTTTATTATTTTGGCAATCTTTTACTTAACTTGCTTAAATTATTAGCAGTGTCTGCCTAAAGTTCCTCTTTCGGGGAGTAAAATATTATTTATATATTGTCAATCTAATACATTTTTTCTGGAGCTTCCTTCCTTCATTCGATTTCTTACATTTTATATTTGACTTAGGCTTGCAATGCCTGCGCGTGTGTGATGACAATTGACACTAAAGTGACTAATGACAGGCGATGTCCACATTATTTTGACATCGTTCCGTGCATCGCACTAACTTCTGAATGTCACAGCGATCGTTCACAACCCAATTTTTATAATCACCATCCAGTAACCCCTCATCTCTGAATCTACTGCCATCCATAACTCAAGGCATGGCAATTGTCAATCATAAACTGAAGAACACATGATGGAAACACGATTTAAAATAAACAATATGGACGTTGGCGAGTGACCGCACACATGGAGAAAGAGCGCATCTGATTGGTTCACGCATTCACATGGCGACATCTAGCCATTATGCATACTGCTATTTCATGTGGCGCCATCTACTGAATTGTGTTACCGCTCATTTTCATCTTCCGCCATGTTGTTTTTGCAAAATTGTCAGACCCATCGATTTTTACGACAAAAATTACTGACGGATTCCACAAAATATTATTACAATTATTTCGTCGACAACTCGTCACTAATGTTCACTGAATGTTCATGAAAATCTGATTCAAGAACATTCAAGAACATCCAGTGAAATTCAAGAACATTCGAGGGTACTCGAACGAAAAAATCAAATCCAAGAACATTCAAGACTTTCGGGGACCTGTGCGAACCCTGATAACGAGATAATTATCCAAGATACGTGAACAAGTTTTATACCATTGTTTTCAGAGGAGAATGGTGTATAAAATAAAATAAACTTGTTCATTGAGATGTTGCCTCCTTCATGGAGAAAATGTCTTGTGAAAAGTAAAACGGAACACAAATTTGAATTTGTTGGGAAATGTTTTGCTATATGCCACATATAGTAAATGTTATCAAACAACTAATTTGTCAATATAACTTCATAGTTTATTTTATCTGCTTTCTAATAGTAGAACACATTTCAAAATTCGTTGAGAAATAATAGTTATGTCAATTTTAAATGAAGGCCTGTGATTTTCTTATGCTGACAAAATTATTTCTTGGATATGATCAGGAACTGGCTGCAATTCGTCTGCACTAGCTTCAGGATAAAATGGGTTAAATTCAAGATGCGTCAGATTGAGTGAAGATGGTTAAATAAATTAGCCCAGTGAGGAAATGAAATTTGATATAGTGGCCGAGGGAGTAACTGACCGTGATGGAATCAAAGTTGAGACAGTCGTCAGTGCCTCCAAGGAAGTTGCCGAGCTGCGGCATACACTCAGTGAGCAGCGAGTCACCCAGGACAGGGCCATACCCGAGCTGGGTCTGAAAGGGCAAAGGGCACATTATTTATTGATAACCACCAACCAGACTGACAACTGGCAGTAGACACAGCAGTAAGGCTGGCTGAATCTGTGCAGATGTATATTTAGCTTTTTGTATTGTATTTTCTTGTGTTTTCAAAGAGATATAAAACCACTGGTTTAATAGGATCAACAGGCCTTGACATTAAGATTTTGTATCTACTGGCTCAGGGGGCCATTAGATTTGAAAAGTTACTGGCCCAGATTTTGTAAAAAGATATGTTGATACCGAGATGCCTGTCGGTCGCTTCACAAGAAGTCCACAAAGTCAAATGTTTGAGTTATTAATGCAAAATCTAAGACATCACCGATCTATATTTTCAGCTCAGGGCTTGATACTTTAGCTGGCTGTCCTCAGCACATCAAAAGCATTTCTTGGTTTTGGCTGTGCCTGAGGCTCAATGCTAAGGCCGGTATTGCCAGGATCAGGCACATTATACCCTGTGTATCACATTATCATTACGACTGGCGATGACCAACAGCACTGTCCAGTGTTCTTGCTGTCGTTCCACCCAAGGCACAGTTATAATTATTACAAGATCCGACGCTGCAGCCATGGTCTTTAGCAAAGCTGTCAAATGTTTGACAGCATAACAAATTTCCTGTCTTGCAGTTGAGAGATGACAAACTAAAGCCATATGAATTATCTTATATGTAAAGCGCTATGAATGCTACGGATGGGACTCTAAATAAAATAAACGTTACTATTACTACTACATAGAATGGAACAGGCACTGAAGATATGTGAAGGAGGTGACACTGAAGATGACCGAGACGTACCATGTTGTTGCTACTTGTTTCCTCCATCAGTGAGGAGTTGTGTAGCCTGGTCTGTTGTGGCAGTCGTGTGGCATTCGCCCGTCGCAGTATCAGCTCCAACAGCCTGCGTGGAGAGAAACATCCAATTACAAGAACTGACAATACGCACTGAGCACTAAGAGACAGCAGAGCTAGTTCGCATATACAGTCAGTATCAAGTGTGAACAATCAACAGCAAAATGATAACACCAGACACCCCTGTTGGCTACGTATCACAATAGTGGACCCTGACAGTCGTCACCCCTGTACTGTTATTACCCACACACCTTTTTAAAATCGCTTTCACTACCTAAATGAGCGACATATAATTGTAAACTTTTTGTAAAGCGCTTTGAACAGAACCATGGACTGGATACAGCGTTAAATAAGACTTAATTATTATTATTATTACCCCCCACCCATCTCGTGCAGGGTTTTCTATATTATCAGAATGTCAGAATTCAAATCCATGCTGCCATTTCTAAGAAAATTGTAACTGGGAATATAGGTGACAGAGAAGCATTTGTGTAGTAATAGCAGCATGGCTGAATGATTGCCAGAAAAGTAAAATTCGTGTTTGAATGAAGAGATCTATCAAGGCATGAAGTAAAGCATCTAGTGGGGTCCTAAGGAAGGTAGAGGTACCGTGTTAAATAACTTACCTCTATCACTTTCACTATTTACACACCCACACTGTATATGCTATCTCCACCTCAGTGTCAGACTCAACCAGGACTGGTCCACCTTGTCCAGCTGATAAAGACAGGTATCCACTCTACTGGTGTGTAGGGTAACTATAGTCAGCAGTAAATAAGTCACCCTACCAGGAGCCCTGTCACTGACACCTCCCACACCCACAGAATGACTCCCATTGTCACATCCCCATGCCCCTTTCCCATTATCCACACCCCCTGCCCCATAAAGGGTGTCACACCCACCTTGAACTGTCCACTGACACTCATACCTGTCATATACACTGTCTCACCCTGTCTTATGACACTGTAACTTCTACAGTCCCATGTAGGGATAACTGCTATGTCTTAGGGTAACAGGATACACAGGGCTAAAATAAGGGGTGATTTATTCTCAGAGGTTTCTGTTCTAGAATTAGTGAGTCTATTACAGGTTGTTCCCATTTCCCCAAGGGGGTATTTCACTTCCCCTGGCACAGATACCATGTAGAAGGGACCAACAGCTGTTATTCTCTCTGAAAAGACATGGACAGAGAAAGCAGGGTAAACAAAGTTGCCCAAGCTTTGAAACGGCAGTAGGCGGAATCGAACCATGTAAATCAACAGTCTGGTTCTCTACCTATTGACCAATGTTCCCATCACACACATTGTCTCCCCTGTAACAGTCAACTGGGTCAAAAACAGCAACTATGCAAAGATGAGCCGAGCCACACCATAAATCCATGAATGAAACCAAGTCGGCACCTTTAGCTAATTTAAATCAAGTCCTTTTTGGCAATGAACACTTTGCCCTAAATATAGACACACCGGGTAAAACAACAAGTGTTATAAGTGACAGCCAAGATTCACCCCTTGTAGTAAACACCCCCCCCCATGTGTACTGAAGTGAGCGCATGGTCTGGGGGTTAAGTGGGTGCAACTTCACTGAGTAGAAGTAGCAGAAAGCAACAGCCAAACTTGAACTATGTTGCAATTATGCGGTGGGGACTGGGGACCAGGGATGGGTCAAGTACATGCACAATGTACTCAAGTACAACTACAAGTACTTTCAATTTTGCCAAGTCCAAGTACTCTTCTAAAAATATAGGTAAGTACAAATACTTTATGAAAAAACTAAATTACAAAGTACTCTGAAGATCAGTTAGTGTTAGTTTTATCCCATGTAATTGACTCATGGCCTCAAATCTCAAGCTGACATGTATATAAGTGCCTGTGTTTCTCATCCTCTCTATGCATATAAACCAATCAACAGCTTTCAAAATAGCACTTGTCCGGGACAAGTGATTTTTAGCCCGGACAAGTAAAATGACTCTACATGGTTATCCGGCGGACGGGTGAAAATTTACAGTAAATAGTGACGCGTGCAACATTGCAAACTTTTTATTTGAGGAAATTAAAACGTAAATGAAGTTTGCTAGCAATCTCGCACGTTGCAATCTTGTTAACTAGTGTGTCGGCATCTTGTCGTTCCGCCGCCAGTACTTCAGTGTTCGACCGAGTTTAGTACCTGCGTTAACAGAGTCATCCGCTGAGCGCACCGACCTAGCTCTGTCATACGCGTAGGACAGACTCCGCACCAGCTATAGTTGATCGAGGCTGTATTTCATAAAATCGTTCAGTTTGGCTGATATACAACTTGCTACCACCCACGGACCATATTTAACGAACTTTGGAAATAGTAAGACTTTGTATTGCTACCTGTTATTTGAATAATTATATAGTTTTAACCATTAGTACGCCTAATCCACACGGACCCGGCAGGGACTTGGCAGTCTTCCAAGACCAAGTTACCGAACGTTAGCCGATCCAGATCGATGACAATTTTCAAAACTTGTAACTGGCTCTCCGGTAAATATATGGTGACAGTTGATAAACGGAATATTAATGAAATTTCAGAAGTGTTGTTGTATCTATGTAACATTTATTCTAACCATAAAGTGCGAGTTTTCGAAACCAAATTATGCAAGACATGCGGCCGGGGTGCCAACTGCCATTGACATGTCGGCTTCCGCCAACTACGACAGTCTGCGCGCGACAACAACGTTACGACGTAACTAAATCGATAAATTATATTCCGCCTGGTAAAAGTAATTCGGGCACCGTTAAAACTGTTTATACATAATAGAAATGGTATTATAAAATTTAGTCAAAATATGCGTTTGTTTGCTGGTGATCAATTGAATATTGTCTTCGTTTGTAAAATACAGAACTGCTAATATTGAAGTTCATAGAGATTGAAAAAAATAATACAGATTATATAGTTTATTATGATTTTTGTGACATTTCCTGGCTTTGCATTGGTCGTGTTCCTGATGGTTGAGAGGCATCTTCAATGACAAACTGATCCCAAAATTTTACAGCAGCGTTATATGGTATATATATATACACCATATTAAACAAAACCAGTTTTTGGAACATTATCACAAATAGCAAGGAAAATAATTGTCTCATTCCTATCATCGTAATAATTATTTGTTATTAATAAAAGCATTCATATCAGCATCACTAAAATATTGGTATACATCATGTCTACTTTTAATATTCGTGATGAATAATCATGATAATGAACCCCAAAAAAGCTTCAAATAAAATTTTGCAATTTCAGAATTTGCAGATTATATCAAATTGTGTCTTTGATCACGTCACTCAGATGTACATGCAACGAAACAGCAGGACATTGTGCTTGTTGTCATAAAATAAGACAGACTTTTTACGTTTTTTTCCCGAAACTTCGATTCCCCTTAACAACCACTCGGACAAGTTAAAATTTTGGCGGACAAGTAGATTTCAAAACTTACTTGTCCGCAGGACAAGTAAATATTCTGGCTTATTTCTATCGCTGAATCAACAGGTAGTCATACATCATCAACGATGTTTAATGTTATGAAGCTTTGTGCAAAATAAGAATAAATATACAGTAATCTTTCCACTGCAGCCAATTTTTGTCCAGTCCTTCAGATAGAGCCAAATACTTCAGGAAAACATAAAAAGTACTTGCGAAAGTACTTGCCAAGTCCAAGTAATTTGACGGTCACGTACAAGTCCAAGTACTGCACTCAGGAAATGGCAAGTACAAGTACAGTACTTGCTGTACTTAAGTACACAAGTACTCGAGTACTTGAAACCATCCCTGTTCGGAACACATTGTTACTTGTTCCTTCATGTTAAATTTGTTTTGTCGCATACATAAAAATAATGATGCAGATTTTATCACAATGGCACAAGTTGCTGCATGTCATGAGACTCATGTCACTGATCTGCTGTAGAGTTGTCAAATCTGACAATGTTTTCAACGAAACCAACAATGAGAGATGCTCTCTGTCAGATGTTAACAAAACGAGAAGATTTTGTGAGATGAGGATCCTCTCATTGCCCTGTTTACATACCATCAGCCAGCCACCAGAAATGTGTGTCTGTGGCAAGATTTAACTGTGTGCAGTAGTCCTCAAATTCCCACTTTTCTGTTCAAAATGATTTCTTTCAGGGTGTAAGCAATCCTGGAAAGGTACTGGACTTGCATCACTCGGCATTCATGAACACCCGGAGATAAATTGGCAATCTGTGCCCAGCTACGATTAGACATCTTACCTTGGACTGTCAACTCAAGTGGCCTCAGTCTGCTACTGGCTACACTGCCTTTTGTCCTCGTAGACAAGGTCTATTTCTATCGTAGGGACTGGCTTGTCTATTCACACCAAAACAAGTTCAAGGGGGTATCAGTCTCTTCTATCAGAACGCCCCCAGGAAGGGTGATTACCTAAGTCTGATGAGTTTTAACTGATGTTATTAGGTCAGCAAATGGCAACCTGACATTATACAGTATGTTAACATTAAAAGATATTTCGGTAAAGAATTTCAGTGTGAACATCGCAAACACCTCCACAAACTGCAGAGCGGAATAATACAGATAAATGAGGCATATACTCCAAAGGTAACAATGTTATGTTTCAATGCTGCACACAAAATAGTGATTCACATTTTATCATAGTGGCACGAGTTGTAGCCTGTCATTAAACCACTGTCATCCGACCATCAGAATGGTAACATGCCTTTCAACAACTTAACTCATGTAACTTGTAATCTTCAAATATGTCCATTTCCCTGATCAGTTATTTTTCTTAGCATGCGAAAACTCCTAGAAACGGGGTAGCAGACCTGCCTACTTCAGAACCGTGTCAGATATTGTCACGAAAAGAACACCGATGTCAGTAATACTTTTTATGTAAATTTCAAAAACAGCATGCCGACTACAAAAACTTGACAAATTATAACAATGCATCACGTCATTGTCTATTTGTGGTGTCATTAGGATTAATATTAGTAGCCGGTATACCTAGGGCCAGGCTATAGACTACACAGAATAGTAGCTTGGCTAGATCAAAGTCAAAGACAGTCTTGCCAGGGGACGGCAAAACCATTACGTTACGCAAGTCATCGACATCATCTAGACCCTAGTCTACTCCCTGTATTATAGGCTGTAAATGAGACTAAACTCAATAAATACACTAACTTAGTCTTAGTACAGTCAGTTGGCCTAACACTACAAGTACAACACTCACTACTCTGTCACTAATACTAGTCTAACGACGTAGTCAATACCTGCAATTATCCCGGCCACCAGTGACCATGTGAAATAGGAAAATAAATTTTGCGTATCCGACAATATACAAAGACGTCCCCCTCCTTTAAACTTGACAATACGGGCCATGTCTGCGTGTATGCTGTTATAAATGTTTGCAGTACACGTTTCTTCTTGGCTGGTAGTGGTGCCGTTTCGATCCCCGGCATCATTTCGTGCCGTGTGAGTCGTGACTTCGTTTTGTTTGAGCGCCATGAGCGCGGAAATGCGAATTTGTCGTAACGCTGTTTCCTATTGGTCAAATTACAACCAGAAGCAGCGAATAAAAAAACCATATCACAACAAGCAGCATACATATGCTGTCATCTGTTGAATAAAGTGAAGCTAAATTTGAGGAGTACGGAAGTGATTGACACTCATTGTGACAACTTGACCTGCCAAAGTACTATGTACACATGTCCTGCTATGCTGACCACTGCTACTGGCCTACTGGCATTCACTGTTTCTGTTTATCTCTCCTGCAGTTCCAAATTTCACTTGGAAATTTCCACACATCTGTGGATGTCTCTTGGAAATATTCCACTGACTAACTGGACCTCTGACAAAGATAGAAATGACCTAACTGATATCCTAGAAGATTTGTAAAAACAGAGACAAATACAGGGCAGCCACGGTGCAACAACAAACAAAAAGGTCAATGTAAACATAGCACCACCTGGGTTCCTACAAATCAACTGTTACGTAACACTGTTTTTTATTCAGCATAACACTGACAATCTAGAAATGCCTTGAAATGGTTTATTGCTATAAGTCTCATATTTTACAATAAATGTTAAGCGTTAGACTACTGGGGAAAATGCTCCCCTCTACCATAAACACTTTCAAAATACCATAGAAAATGAAAAATGATCCACGAATTTATATTGGATTATTTTGTCTTTCATTTAGGTCCAGTATTAGTCAATTCCAAAAAAACACTCACTAGATTTCTGAGAAAAATACCCCCTCCACCCCATTCGTCAATAGACTCAATACATTCATGAAGCCGTAGAAAACACTACATGTATGTGTGTCAAACCCTGGACACATTGTTAAAACTTGACCACATATATTCCACTTAATTACAAGTGTGATTTATAAATACTTCAGCAGGGCTCCACATTAACGCTTGTCACAATATTAACAGGGTTTGAAATTGCTACTACCTTGGAGTATTGTCAGTATAATCTTATACCTGCGACTAGATAAATTGCTTTAGTTGCAGTCTGCAATACAGAACTTTGTCCATTAATTATTGTCCTGCCTTGGACGACTGACATTTGGGTCCATGTGTTGATATGTTAACCTTACAGGGTGACCAATAGGAAGCAGTGCAAAACTGCTTCCGGACGATTTTCGGTCCACTCTTTAAAATAAATTTGTTTCCGTCACTAGCAACTGACAGGGGAATGTGATGTATAATTGGAAAGCCGAATTATTCTTCTTCCTGTGGCATTTTTATCAATGAGTTGTATCGCGTCATGATTCAGTAATAACAAATTACAACCAAGCTTTAAAATGTTGTAGTAGTAATTGCCCAAATATGGCCGATTTTACTACACTCTGCGTCAGGATTTTACATTCTCATTCATATGGTCTAAACAGGGAAATAGAGGTATCGATGGAAAGCCCAACGATTTGTCTATCCAAATAAATTTACGTCAATGGTCAACCAATCAGTGCATGGCTCTAAAACGTCTTCTTGTTGACGCTGGTTTCATTCCATCATGACGAAAGTCTGCCATGTTTTTTGTCTCACTTCGATTATATAAGTTGAATTATTTCAAATGTCCGCGTCAATATATCAGCAAAATACATGACAGTATTGGTGGATCAAGTTATTATACTAGTTCAGACAGTTACACAGACTTTGGGGGCTGTTTTGAAGTGGATATTATGCAAGTTGCTGGCGAGCCGGACATGGGACGATTCGGCCGGCCTCTCGGTCCGCCAGCGAAGGATACGATACATTCAGAATTCAAATACAACATGTCCTATAACCTGATGACATATACATGTGTGTAACGGCACCACGGCGCGCAACGGTAGGCCTACGAGGCCTATTGCCGTATTGGTTGAATTTGAACGTTCTACGAAAAATACAATAAAAAGTTCTGAATATATTTGAGTCTAGTTTTAATTTTCACGCAGCTGAAAAGTATAGCTACATTTGTCACACTGAATGCATGAACATACAACCGCTCAATTATTATTTTGTCACCGGGCAAATTTGGGTTTCTACTTTACCCTCATTCTGACGTTCATGAAGAATAGTCTAAATTTTACATGGGTCTACCTAACAAAATTCATAAAAAAAACTTCTGAGCATATTTGGCAATTTTTTTCTGTATTCATTAGCTTATAATATGGCTACATTTCTCTAACTGGACATTGACACATACAGCCACTGGAAAATTAGCTAGTAGTAGGGCAAATTTTTTTTTTTAAATATTTATTTTATATAAACTTTAAACAGTTCATGATTATTTGATGTTATGCAAATATCATCACTGCATAATAATAAAGGGTCTTTTTGCCAAAAAAATGATAGCTCAATCGTATTTTTGCGATACGTATTAGAGTTGTGATTTTTTAAAAGCATCCCTACAAATAATTATAAATTGTGTACACCGCAGAAGTTTACTATTGCTATTACCTATGCAAAATTCAACATAAAGCCTGTCAGAATATATAAAGAGGAGAGTGTTCCCTATGTGAATACTGAATGGACATACATACATACATACATTCAAAATAAATGTGTATAATTTCATAAAAGCATTCAATTGCTTAAATAATTGTTATGGTTGTAAATATCAACAACATTACCAGGTAGCATGCATAGCTAGGTCCAATTACATAACAATATCTTTTATTAGTAGCAGAGATGATAATTCAGAATGCTGTACGTAGTGTTGATATAAAATTGTGTTCAATAAAATGCCACAACATGTTTAGCTTTACATTTTGAAGACAGTATATACTAACTATGCCCGCCAAGTTGTGTTTTGTAAGCCTAGAACAATGTTCGTAATTTGGAAGGTACAACCCCAGAGCCAGTTATGCCAATAACACTGGCGTTTTAAGTTTAAAGCAATTTTTGGGTGGGACAAGTAAATTTCTGTTGGGACAAGTAAACATAAAACAACTGCTTTATGGGAGTTACTGTCAAGCCCTGTTCAGCTATAAATACAGGACAGAAGCTAAAAATAGATGCATGCCACAAGCCACCCATGATGAGCTTAAAGCGACAGCGCTGCTTCATTTGTAGGACAGAGGCACCAAAGACATGTCATAATATCGACTGTCGATGAGGCAATAGGCAGCAGTATTGATTGGTGCATAGTCTACTGGTCAGTATTTTTGAATTTGATCAATAACAGCCCCAGTGTAATAATCACCAACCCTATAGATGACCAATATATGTGCCACAGCAGGGGCTTAGCCAGAGACCTGTCTGCCAGTCTTAAAATTCAAGACTAGCAGACAACTGACTGGCCAAGAAGGATAATTGCAACTGATAAGACAGGTAGAATTTGGAATGGGCCAGCTGGCCACTAGATTAACTAATAATAATACTTCCAAGTATACAGACCCACATTAACGACTGTCACTGGCACAACTAGTAGTGATACAAATCAAATGGATCAGTATTAATAAAATAAATGGTTCAAATGTAATTGAGAAAAAAATCCCCAATAATGGCTGTGATTGACGTGAGTGGCTTCCACACATTAAAAGGCACACAAATATTGTTTACACAAACAAACGAGATATCCAAAAATAACACATCAAACACAATTCAACTCACCTCATGTCAACAAACTTCCAACTTTCATTCCAAAATCCAGCCACTATATGATGTGTAATTAATGCAATGTCTCCAGCCACTGCTCTAGTTGCTACTGTGCTACAAACACCATGATAAACACAACGATGGCAGACTTGCTCCGTATATCATGTTTGAACCATGACTAGTGCATATCGCAAGTACATGTCCAAACGTCAGAGTATCCACATGTGAAATCTGCTTGTTTCTATCAATACACTGATTAAAGAACACACAACACGATGCACGCCTAGCCCTCGCTGGCAAACTGTTCACAACATAGCCTTGATCCAGTCAATACTGCAGCACACTTGGTCCAGATCAAACACTGACACCCATTGCAGTAACCATCCAGAAACATCACAAGAATGACGAGTGCCCACAATCTGGAGAATGTCTCTCATCAAACTTGCATTGTGCTATAATTACTTCCCGCAGATGCTGCAGCAGCTTCAGATCCAGGCTTCACCAGAGACAGAGAACATTTTCATTCATCTACATTGATTAGTTTTTACTGAGCTGCTGAACTGAAGCCATCCCTCCAGGCATGCCGAGACAAATGTAAGCATACAATTCCCAACTTCTCCGATTCCCATGGATGTTTCATATGGCTGCCACTGCCTGCCAGTATACTCCAGATTTGGTTCAGGCAATACTGGAGTTATAAATGCGTCCCAGACAGTCGTAAAATGTTGCTACACAACCGGTTCGAACGAGCCTAGACATGCAGCATGTTTCAACTGGCTGACTTCTTATAGAGGTGTGTCGTAGACACAGCCTGTACAGGCACTCACTGGACACCAACCTGCCCTCAGTCAATGCACACTGCAGTTACACCATCAACATGACCTAACTGTACAAACACACTGGACACAGTCATTGGAGCCTGTCTGAGCCTGTGTTCATACAGCCAGGCCTCTCCTGCTACATAAATATATTGCTGAATGGAAGACCCACTGATTGGGCGTCTACCCAGCAATAGCGCCATTCATAATGCCATGTCACAATTCACTGATTTGATCAACATATCTATTCGTAGAATCGCACTGCAAATATTCAGATAACGTGATCACAACATTGGTCTAAGACAGAGTGATGTTGAGATAACACGTTCAAAAAAATGTAGTGATGTTCTTCGGACAAGCATAAACAGAAATAACCCACATTCACAAATGCTTACAAAGCTGCAACCTTGTCACCATCTGAATGTTCGAAATAACAGCATAAATTAATCTTGTGTGTAAAGTAGAAATATTTTTAAATATTTGTATGCCACGTGTTGCCTAGTTGCCTAGTTGTTTCCAGCACTCGGCAATGTTCTATTAACTGACTAGTCTGTATATATTGTGGTTACAATGTTATGATCTTATGAGGTCTCATTCAACTAGCCAGCCTTTTTCAGAACATTATCGCCAAGCCGACCTTTCTATGCTGGCACTGAGGGTGGTCACTGCCAGGGTGCTTGTCGTCCTCAGTGGTTCTTTTACGTCCCAAATTGAGACGTGTGATAGTCCCTCAGAAGCACGGCATGTTTGAATCAGTGAATGCACTTCTAAAATGCACAATACAGCTGTTTTTTTTGCAAAAGTTCACACTAACAAGTAAACAGAATGTGTAGTTATACATGAAAGAGTTCAGTCTGAACAGACAAGCTTTCAAACAGTGCATTTTCTTGGAAAGCAATTTCACTGACTATTATTAAAAGCACCCCTACAAATAGCTCAAAATTGTGTACACCGTGGAAGTTTACTATTGGTCACCTGTATTGATATTGATCAATTGTAGCAAGTGAATGATGACTGCTTAAAGCTATAGGTAATAATATAACATTGAAAGTGCAAATTATTTGCTTTATCTAGTAATCTACTTTCCAAATAAAACAAGTTGACATGACTTAGTTTTCTAACAATTTAACCCACACTCAGAAGTGTTTTTAATGTGTAAGGAGTTGCACCAATTTAAGAATTGTCCGAGTGATTATGCACTTTGTTCAGTTGACATTCTGGATGAGATGGTTGATTCTAGCCGGTGTCATTAAAACTGAAACCTCTCTATGGGGGAGCAACCATTCCTTCTCTCTCAAGCTGGAGTCTAATCTGGGATGCCAAGCAGAACCAGCACTTAAATTCTGGAAGATTTTAAAAGTGAGAGCAAACGCTAAAATACTGAATCGAGATTATTAATTTGAACTGAAAAAAATAAAACATGAGTTGAAAATTAGATGAGTTGAACAAAACAGAAAAAATTATTGAGCATTTCCTTTGTATTAACAATTATTTCATATACAGGGAATCCTGGACATGGTAAGTCCTGTGTAAAGGTTTTTTCATGCAATCTATTTATCCACAATGTTGGTGGCCGTCCCCTCAATTTGGAAAAGTAGGGACACTGCTGGCACACACTTATTGCTCAACTATAAATAATAGATTCTTTTTTAAAGAGGATTATCAGGTAGTGCTTTCTGTGTAGGAACCACGCCATATAGCGCACATCAAATATATAGGACAATGATGAGTATTGATGACATCCAATCTACTACCTAGTTTATAACATGTCAAAAAGGCAACAAACCAATGCAGAACAGCGACACATCAGTAGGGAGGTCGGTGAAAATGCAATAATTTGATATGATGATGTGATACACCATTAGAAAGGTATATTTAAGAGATAGACAGCCATACCAGTTTTAGCTCTGTGATGAAAATTGGCGAAGTTATATACAATTGTGTAAAGGCCATTGAATAAATTTGTGTGAAAGTTTTTTTATCTGAAAGAAATGTGAAAAAATAATCTTGTACAATACAAAAAACTTAGCTAAAATTTGATATGTTATGCATTTCCTTTAAATATCATTTATGAAAGGAATTATACATAAAATTAAGTTAATTAACTAAGCAACTAACCTTTTGAAAAAGCTTACAAAAGTATCTCCAGGCCCCCTACTTTCAAATCGTCATCCATATATATATATGTACATGTACACAATATATCTGGCTCGTTGTCATACACCACGTTGAACTAGCTTGGGAAGCCTGCTACCCACAGGTTGGAGGATATACTTTAATGGTTTCCATTATGTAGATATCAACAAAATCTCACGTTTTAGAAGTGGTAGGTATACCAGCAAAATCACGTGGACATTAGTGAGTATGTGCATGTCAGGTATGCAAAGTTAGTGAAGTGTGTGCGAGAGTATAAACATAGCCAAATATTGCATTCATTGATGTAAACATTCTGCTTTGGCCTTGCACCATAAATTATAATTATATAAACATAATTTATATGTAGGTTTGTGTGTGTGTCCGCATGTGTGTGTAAAATTAGTAAAGTGAGAAGGATATAGCCAACTACTGCAAGCAACAATAAGCTACATAAGGCATGCATGTACAACATTATATATATATATACATTATATATTGCTATGCAACTTTGAATTAACTGATATGTAATGTTGTATCTACAAAGATCCATTTGCAGAGAACAGCGATGGCTGGAAGTAGGATATGAAGAATCACTTCCACATCTGCATCTACATCAGAAAGTGTTGTCAGCATTCCAAACACCTTGTCCTTCTTGATGCGAGTAGCGTCTTCAAAGATAGGCGCACTCGTCCCACTCATTAACTCATTGATGTTTCTGTATGACTCCTGGCAGAATGACATGAGTTGCTGGTAGTGAATATTCATGTCCAAGATGTGAACACTCTTGTCTTCGATCATGCATCAGAGGGGGCAGGTGATCAACTTGCTGATGAGTCCAAGTGTTTTACATACACCGAGAAACTGTGGCGTTTCTAAGTCGTTTAGAACAGATTTCAACAACCTGTTTGACGCACCTTGTTTTTTGAGAAAGCACAGCATTTCATTGCTTAAGAAGAATGTCCTTGCAGCATTCGAAAATAAAATATTGAAAAAGCATGAATACCAATCACCACTGAAGCAAAATGTTGCACTGTACCACCACCAGAAAATGTTCAATCATGTTATATATACATCTACAAATTAAATACTTCTATGAAGAAACGGTAAAAAACAACCCAAAAAACCACAACCAAGCCAATGTTTATACATGCAGTTACTAACAGCAAGATCAATGCAGTGTAATTAGAAGTACATTAGATGTCTAATTTATGGAGGGGGGGTTGTCATTTATTTCTTGTCATTTGTTATTTTGCATGATTATAACATGAAAATAAACTTAAAATATTCATATATGTCCACCATTTAATATATGCTAGCATGTCTGTGCATATGTAAACACGAATAACTAATGCATGGCTAAAACACAACTTCAGAATACAAGATTGCAATAATGTGTACGCCGGGTATGTGAGCGATAATAGGAGAAGTCCGTTGCCGGACATGGGGTACAGCTACGTTCGAGCTTGGGGAAAAAATGGGCAAAGATGTATCTCCCACCAAATTTGCATTAATATTACGTTTGTACATTACTAAATAGCACAGGTGTAGTTTGCCAGAGTTTCCGCAAGCTGTTCATATCTTAGATCCTCTCTAAATATGTTCAATGTTCAACATATCATATTTGTCTTAATTTTATTTCAATTCGTACAAGAAACACACCAAAAGAAAGAGCATCATTTTGCAATTTCAACCATACCGCCAAACATAGCATGGCAGGTAATAACGCGAGTACGTGATTTTAGGAAAAACACCACCCTTCCGTGATATTAAATATGACTGCGCCCGCAACGGAAAAAAATTTCTGCGGGTGTCGTTGTTTCATAATGGGTATCTGTATGAAGCATTACATATTCACAAAAGCAGGTATTTTTATCACAAAGAAGACATGTTTATGTTTCTTTTGATATAAAATATATGTTCAGTCTTTATAAATCAAGGGACTTACAATTTTTTAAACATAGGTGATTTAACATTGCGTCCCAACGCATTTGCGTGATTTCTTCCGACCTCCCTAACATCAGGTCAAAATGGCAACAAATATTGGCTGTTTTGAAGGATTGCAACCACTTTGACCATGAACCTGAAGACACAAAATGATAACACTAACAGTAATAGCAGCATCATGGAAAAACGGACAGTTACTAACACGGTCAGTTCCATAACAAAAATTGTGTTTTCATTTATAATGTATTCTAATTGTAACAATTGACCGGAAAATTTTAGCCATGTCGAAAAACGGGTGTATAGAGTAAATAAGAGTAAGTGTCTGCTTTTGTATTTCCTTGGTGAGCAGCTGTCCGTGATTCACTGAGCCTGAGGCAAGTGTAACTAGGACTAGAGGATGGCTGCATTTAATACTAGTACTAATTTCCAATTTCTTTGTGGATTAATCCAAATATTTATTTTAGCTAACATAATTACTGTCACAACTACATAAATCAAGCACACTCATATTATGTCTAGACTAGTGTAATTATACGTTGAAAGTTGTTCCTTGTTACGCCTCGTGGTCAAATAGTGGGCATTCTCGAACTGGACATTGCACAACCAATGCAGGCGGTACGCGATGTCCGATGTGGTTACACGTGTCTGACGGTCTGACCAGAGTCTCAGAGAGGCCTTCGAACACGACATGGTCATGGTGTTGACTAGACTAAAATATAGTCTAACACCAAGTACATTATTCCTAACACAGCAGCAGGTGTCTGACAGCGTATGCCGTAACCGTACACATCACGCCCGAGCCTCAGGCTGCAGTCACTCGCCCGACCTCGCTTTTCCACCAAAACTTCATCTTCGACTTCACCCGAACACGAAACACACATGAAGTCGATTGAAGGAACACAACACAGCCAAAAATGAAAGGAAAAACAAAACTATCACACCATAAACACGTTGAAGTAAATATGTCATAGCTCTATCTTTGGAACGCTGCACGGAAATTATGAACACACAACAGTGGTCAACACCCCAAACACGATTCATTCACGAGCACTTTACTTATCACATTCATTCGCACGTGGCGTGGGCCGCCAAACGACAGCCTTCGCGAATTTAGTCAACAATTTATGTACTGCTGCCATTTCACAAATGACATTTTACGAATTACATAGTTACTGAAGTCTACCGAACACTGCTGACTTACTTGTTTTGGGCAAAATTAACAGTGGCTGTCACGAATGAGTATTATAACAGGGTGTCGAGACTTCTCCGCAAACGTAAATCTCGCAACGCCGCGGAGCGATGACGTCACGTTTGACCTAGTTCAAGGGTCATTGCGATGTAACCTGGGAAACGCGAGGTCGGCTGTTGGAACGTGTTATTCCGGCTCCTTTGCGCAGACAAAAATATACTTCTGCTAGAAATTGTCTGCTGAAAAGCGCAGAAAAGTTACTTTGCGGTAAGATAACAATGCACTTTAACTCAAGTTTCATGTACTATCTGTTCTGACACGTAGAAGTGTCAAATTTTTAATTGTTTTGTTGTATGTAGACATGTTGCCGGTTTGTTTATACTCGAGGAACGTTTCGCCTGTCAATCACTCTACGGCTAATTATAAGTCTGTTACAATATTGAATTACTTACTAGCTTTGTAATGTGGTGCCAACTTTCAGCTGGTTATGCTTCATCATGTTTAACCACTTGTTTTTGCTAATTAAATCCTGTTTCAACTGAGTATATATATATGGCCATTATATGGGCAAGCACATTTATACGAATATAATCTAGACTATAGTTTTGCTACTTTCTAGTAGTTGGTGATTGTGGCTGAATTTGCATGGAAGCGTCTTTAAAAATAGCTGAGATGTGACAGACAATTTTGGAGGCATAATTTCGTCAATTCCCAAAATGTGTTATATATTGTTTGTAAGGCTCCTATCCCATAACGTGTTATAATCGATTGTTATATATTTGCTGGAAAATGAATCTTACAATAGTTACTTCCGGTCATTAGATTGCATTAAAATCCAGTTAAAAAATAGGCACTGTATGCCCTATGCCTGATATAGAGGGTTTACAATATTTAATATGTTCTGCTAAGTAGGAACATTTTGCTCCACCAACTATATAATTGATATAGGCCACACAGTTATTTGCATAGGATAACTCTTGCATTCGTCTGGATTCTATGCCGATCTATAGTTAGCTTGCAGATACGCACACGTAATTACGGCGAACTCAGATTTCATGATCATGCACGTGATTGTCGTGAAATCAAGTTTGTAATTAAATGTGCAATAAACCTTGCATAATTACACAGCTACTCTCGGAATCAAAGAGTGTGCTTAATTCAGCCACATGCATAGGCACAGTTGTGAATCGCTCTTAATTTAATTTGGCATATATATTATATTGACGTCAGACTCTTGACATTTACAGAGTACTGTTATATCGCGAGAGGTACTCATTACATTTATTTTTATATAGGCCTACTATCATAGTGCCTATAATAATACGTTTTCTATTTTATAATCTTCACATGCAGAAACGTAAGAAATATGTATAATGTATCTTAGAACACCATAAATGTGATTTAAATACTTCGCAGAATTTAGACAGGACACGTCAAATAATACAATGCATTTCGGGACATAAGAAGTGTAGTTGTTGTGATGAAAGTAATCCTGAATTACCACGAATCCTTTCTTTAATACGTTTTCGTTGTTAGGAACTAAGGTCAGCCAACAATAATTCATCGATTGCCCCGGCTACAATACACACGTGTGGTGTATCATAATAGGCCTGCCTACCACTTTGCTAAGTCAGTCCTTATTACTGTTATCAGCGGCATCAAATAAAGTCTCGCGGCGATTGTAATAGGCCTATAAGTATTTGTCTCAATTGTTAACTGTATCTAACTTATGCGTAATTACTTATTCAGGCTATAGCTAGACCATCAACCAAATTCATCCACTCTTGTTTGAGTTGTCTGCTAGTAGTAGTCTCAGCGCTGTATAGAAACACTGACTTGACAATACAAAAATATCGGTTTATTTATATAAGCATTTGGGAATCGGGAATACAATGCGTTACGGTGCTGGCAACTGAAGTCCTCACAAGTGTAGTCGACCGCGGAGAGACGATACACGTTGAGCTTAGTTCACTCGACTGTGAAACACAGTGTCTGTCAAGCGATATGACACGTAAACAATGTTCGCATATTATTGTAACGTAAGCGCGACCAACTGCTTCCCCGGGAAAGTGATAAAATGGACAACGCTTGATATAAAAGATACACATTTTATAAAGTTTTTCTTCCATTCTGGGTTCTGCATACGGCCACTGGAAAAAACAGCCATATTATATGCCGAATTCAAAGGAAAGAGTACACTTTACAGCCTGTAATTAATTAGCGTTAGTTCTGCGTTCTAACTAGAGCTACCATCTAGAGCTGTTTTCGTGCTCTTGCGTGACGCTCAAACTCATACAAACACCCTGGTTTTTTGTATAGGTAAGAAGATAATCTGATTATAAGCTGATGGTTAAACACGCATACAAAGAATACGTTTCTTCAGATTTGACGTACATGCACATATAATAATAATATTGCAATTTCAAATAAATAAAAAAGTCTTCAGTTTTTTACGAAAGGAATGATCTATAGTCTCAGATGATTTTAAAGCGCTAGGGAGGTGATTCCAGATTTTTGGTGCAGCTACAAAAAAACACGTTTGCCAATATTAATTAAGCTTGGTGTTCGGAAAGTCGTTGTGAAACAGATGAAACTGGAAGCCAATGTAACTGTTGAAGTAGGGGCAGAGATGGTGATAAATGAGGTGCTCTTAGAACCATACGTGCTAAACAATTCTGTACACTTTGGAGTTTAGCTAAGTCCTTTTTAGCAATATTGTTTAGGAGTGGGTTGCAATAGTCAAGGCGACTGCTTATAACATATACTGATATTGTTTAAGCAGTAGATAACAAATGACGCCGAATTCGACGGTAATCACATATATGGTAGAAACATGATTTACGTATACTTGATAAATGTTCTGGTGAAAGCTGAAATCATTGTGTCAAAGATAACACCTATATTTTGAACAGTATCTGATGGTGACGTATCAATACCAAGCAATTTAACTGGAAAGTAGTTAACAACCTTGTTTCGTTGTTGTTTTGTGCCAATAATAATTATATCAGTTTTATCTGCATTTAGCTTAGATTGACTTGCTTCCATCCACAGCAAAATGTCAATGAGAAAGTCATTTAAAGTTAATAGAGATGTCTGTGCATCAGTTGGTGAAAGTGATATATACACCAGTGTACCGTCAGCATACAAGTGATTATTTTATATTATAATTAGTTATGACCCGACGTGAGGGTCCAGTGGCCGAGTGGTTAGAGTGCCGGAATCTCGACTGGAGGGTCCTGGGTTCGAATCCGGTGCCGGTACTGGTTCGGCTGCCGTGTCGAAACTTTGGCAATATCGTTCACCCTACGTCGCCCCCCCCCCCCCCCCCCTTCTTCCAATCCCCACCGGCCAGCGTGGAAGGGTAAGCCAACATCACAGGCATGCAAAGTACAACGAAGCCAAGGCCTCCAGTCCCCAGCAGCATCGAAAGAGTCTGTGACCAAGGAGGCAGTTCGGGTCAACTAGGGCTACGCGTAGGGGGTGCTAAGACTGGGTCAAGAAGAGCCGCCGAGAGAAGGTAAGTAGACTGAAGATAGCAACATATAGCATAAGAAGCCTACTAAGAAATGAACATATACAAAAACTGGACGAATAACTTAGGAAAACCAGGTTGGTATGGGACGTGATCGGGATCGGAGAAGTCAGAAGAAGAGAGGAATGTGTCATTACCTTACAAAGCGGCATTCGACTGTGCCATTCCACGGCGAACAACGGCCAAGCAGGAGTAGGCTTTCTCATAAACAAGAAATGGAAAGACAATATAGTGAAGGTTAACAGCATGAGCCCCATAGTAGCAGAACTTGTTCTATGCATAACAAAGCGCGACAAACTGAATACAGTACAAGTATATGCACCAACAACATCATACTCAGAAGAAGACATAGACAACTTCTACAACGACGTGGATGAGACCTTAGAAAAGCCAACCCACTTCACGATAGTGATGGGAGACTTTAATGCGCAAGTAGGGAAACGAACAAACATTTCTGAAACGGCAATAGGCAAATTTGGCTTAGGTGTGAGAAAAACGAAAGAGGCGACACCTTGGTAGAATGGGCAACATCAAGAAAGTACACAATCACGAATACCATGTTCTAGAAGAAAGCAGGGAGGAGATGGACATGTAAATGGAAACGAAGAACGAAACTGATTACATCCTAACAAACAGGCCAGACATGGTTACTGATGTAACTGTCATCAACCAAGTCAATATCGGAAGTGACCACAGAATGGTAATGAGCAACATCAGACTGGACGTCAAGGCTGAAGGGAAGAAGTTGATAAACAAGAGACCACCAAGTGTAGATATCACACAAATCGGAAGAAAAAATATCGAATTCCAACTCGAACTGCGAAATCGATTCGAACAACGACAGGAACTAGACGACGTCTACACAGTGAGCGAAAACGTCAGTGAGATGATCAAACTAAGTGCGACTACTGTAGCCAAAGCAATCAACAGGCATGTAGTGACGAGAATACCGTCACCGACACGAGCACTAATGAAGAAACGACGAGAAATGGTGGATAACGGCGAGCGTAACATCATATAGAGTACGCAGAAATATGCAAGACCATCAAAAAGAAAGCGAAGGAGGACATCAGGAAGTACAACAAGAGATCACACGAGAAACGATTATGTCATCAAAGAGCCTGAACAAAGCAAGAAGAACACAGGCACTAGGTCGAGACAGACTGATTACACTTCTAGACAAGCAGGGTAGAGAAATACAAGACCAAGATATGATCATGGAACAAATAGATGAATTCTACACCGGGCTATACATACCATATATACCAGTGTACCATAATTCACACCGACCCGAAAGAGGTACCAGAGATAACACCATGAGAGGTGGAAGCAGCGCTAGGAGATATGAAGAATGGGAAGACATCAAGCAACAACCATGGAAACATTAAAAGCAGGAGAAGATACCATCTCGAAGACACTGGCTAAGCTGTATACTAAATGCTTATCAAAAAGAAGAATACCCACAGCATGGAAGAATGCAAACATGGTGATAATCTTCAAGAAGGGAAACAAGAAAGACTAAAAGAACTACAGACCGATATGTTTGTTATCAAACATCTACAAATTACTCACAAAGATATTAACGAATCGGCTAGAGAAGACATTTGACGAAAACCAACCACGAGAGCAAGCAGGATTGAAAAGCAGGTACTCAACGACATACCACATACACGTTGTAAACCAACAGAAAAAGAAGTGCCGAGAATATAATATCCCGCTCTGCATCGCTTTCGTCGACTACGAGAATGCTTTCGACTCGGTGCAAACTCAAACAATACTGACCACCCTTCAAGAACAGGGGATAGAAGACGTGTACATCGAACTCCTGAAAAGCATCTACACTAACAGCTCGGTGTCAGTCCACCTACACAAAAAGAGCAACATGATCAACATCAAGAAAGGAATACGACAGGGTGACACCATATCGCCCAAGCTGTTTACGGCAACACTCGAAAGCATATTCCGAAGACTGACCTGGGGGACCAGAGGCTTGAGGATAGACGGAGAATATCTCAGCCATCTTCGCTTCGCCGACGACATACTCATATGCGCTACTACACCGCAAGTACTACCAAACATGCTGCAGGAGCTAGCTGATGAAAGTGAAAAACAAGGTTTGAAGATGAACATCTCGAAGACAAAAGTGATGCTAGAAAATGACACACCAATATATATAAACACCACGCAAATAGAGACCGTTGAACGCTACGTCTATCTGAGACAGCGATACAGTATCAGAGACAAAATTCAAGACAAGGAGATTCAAAGAAGAATCACCGCCGGCTGGACAGCTTTCGCCAAACATCGCGACATCTTTAAGAGTAACTTTGGAACCTGCTTGAAATGACAAGTCTTCAACTCATGCATACTTCCAGCGATGACATACGGCGCGGAAACATGGGTACTCACCATCCAGGCAAAGAATAAAGTAGCAGCCGCACAAACAAATATGGAAAGAAGTATGTTAAACATCACATTTCGGGAGATAAACACAAACATCTGGGAAAGACAGAAGACAAAGGTCATAGATATATAGGACAGTGATAGGACAAATCAGAAGACAGAAGTGGACGGGGTATAGGGCACATAAGCAGACTACGAGATAACCGATGGACATCGCGTATCACAACCTGGGGATCTCACGAAGGGAAACGATCTAGATGAAGACCGACGAGATGGTGGAGAGACGAACTAGACGAATACTGGAAGGGCACCATATGGCAGAGGATAGCGCAAGGCAGGCATATTTGGAAACGACGTGCTGAGGCCTTCGCCCAACCACGGGACATTACGGCTGCACAATGAATGATGATGACTCGACTACGAGATGTAGTGTATAAGCTAAACAGAACAGGGCCAAGAACAGAACCCTGTGGGACACCAAATGGAAGATGTTCAGTTTGAACAAGACCTAATACCTGACGCATGATATGTGGGTAATTATACTGTCGCGTTGATAATAGTATACCTGTAGCCAAATATGTCGTGTATGAGTCAATTTTGTAGCATATACCATGCAATAACATAGTCCGGTTGTCACGAATTCAACGACGTCTGAATGTCTGTACTCGCAGCTTTGTGTATTGGGCCTAAATATCACAGACCGTAATCAACCTGATGGAACAAGTCTTACACGAAGCATTTCAACGCATTGGCACACATGTAGTCTGACTGTAGGCAAGTGGGCATGTGATTACAATGCCACATGTGTTAGCATAATGTGTTAAGCATTTTTTAATTGCAATCTAGAAACAGAACGTAAATATATTCATGTTATTGTAGCAATTACTGAAAACATGCTGATGGCATTCTACAAGAGCATATTAGCTCCTAAATTCTCAACAATGGGACGGCTTTTTGGAGGTAAACTATTTCCTGAGAAATTCGTAACAGAAGCGCATCCCATAACCAGTGTCTAGGCAAAACTATCGGTCCGAATGTCGCCTTTGTATACGACGTGTGCATTTCTCACAACAGCTGGACTAATAGCCAAGTATTAAAATACATTCGAAACGATTCGCTTACGAACGTTACGTGAGGATGGCACATGTACCCACAGATGTCTTCATAGACTAGTCGTACCACATCAATTCTCAAAGATGTTTCATAAGGAACCTACAGCGTCAAAATAATGCCGGTAAATAGAGTGGATTTACTATTTTAGAACACGACTGAGGGGGCTCAGAACTAAACACAGATAAGCATATTATATAATATAATATACAATCTACATTTTGAAACGCGATGCATTTAGGGATGCTGTGTGCGTTCAAGGGGTTACAAAGTGTAGGCCGGTGTTTTGAGATGACCCACTCATATATGAAGCAAAACACACTATAACAATACGACGCCCAGGTTATGCAATCCCGAGGCGTAAACAGACGATGCGTTGGCGTTTCGCCAGTAAACAGACGTAGCTGCTATTTAGGGCCTATGTGCGTAAAAAAGGCGATATGGCGTTCTGTGCGTACTATCTTACGCCCACCAGTCGAGCAACACTCCAACATACCACGGGCTGCAGCTGTCACCGTTACAATACCGTTTGTTCCCATGTTCATTTAATTTCAGCTGTCGACGATTAAGGGATTGCACGCAGTAGATAATTATTTTAACATAACTTTAATGGCAATACCCTGGGAATTACTGACAACTAAATCGTATTTAAAAAACTCAAAATAACTTCCTTTGTGTTTTGTTTTCAAACACATCGCCAGTTGGTAGATCAGAGGCCTATGGTCCAAAGATCCGAACGGATGTAGCAAGAGGCGACTGGACCTCTACGTTCGAGAGGAGATCCTCTTGCGATGCCCCTAAGTTAGCGCATTGGTATAGATTAGGGTTAAGTGTTTTTTATTACCACACTACTTGGTTGCCACTAGTGTCATGTGACTTTTTGTACACCATCTCTTCTCAATCGGTTCCTTTTTTTGCATGCGTGCGTGTGTATTCCTTGTAGGTACATGTATATAGGCCCTATACGTATCGTTCTCTGGTAAACAATTAACAAACAATGAGCATAGAGCCTCCCCCATTTAATTTAGGCTACCAAAGACATCACATTGGAAACATATGAGTAAATACCCGTTGTATTGGAATAAATGTTAGTTTTTGGTGGAGAAAAAGTTGCCAGGTTGACATTGGCTTCCTTCGTTTTAAGAGGTTCACGTGTTTTTGGTAAAACGATTATTGCCAAAAGGTTTACTTATAATCAAGATAATTGGCCAACTCCTAGCCAAGGGAAGGATTATGCGATTATTAAAGTAAACCCCCGCAGATCTATTTTGTGTTCTGCTAATGCAATGCTCACTAGTGAGATATGTTTCATTGATAGTTGAGCTGCTGGGCGTGATGCAAAAGCTTTTGGGTTAAGCGGCCAATATTGCAAGCCAACAAATTAAGCTCGTACACTATGAAATGACGGGAACCTGAAATGCGCTGCAGTTCACACACACATTATGTTAGATCCTCACAATGACGTACGTACGCCATCGTCGTATATACTAATGTGCGGTCGGTGAGTGCAATACTAAGGTCTCTATATTGCCGTGGAGTCATAAAGTAAAGGTGTTCTTATTGTTGTTGAGGTCATACTAAAATTAACCCAACCATGCGTATATAGGTGGTGGTCTCGGATAATGTGCCCATGCTCACCAGGTTGTCACATTGGCTGTATATTAACTACCAACGGAGAGGGGGATTTGACGTCAGACAACGCTGGTATCCGCGCCAACATTGTTGGTACATCTCTAAGACAGAACACGTTGGTTGAGACGTCACCTGTTTCTCGCTGGTGTGGTATGATATTGAATGTCATCAACAAACGGTGTAGAGATTACAAATATGTAACATAACTGCTAAGCAATTGCCAAACGCCACATTGTCATATAATTGTCGTTACATTAAATGTAATGAATATTTACAGTGTTCTTTAATAGGGCCGAATCTGTGCTCTTAAGTTCTGTTTGTCTAACATGTTTATTATTATTTTCTTCAGATAACTGCACAGTTCGCTTCTCTTATTCACAACCAATTGCTGTACACATCGTTGGCAGAAGGTGCTCAATAGTTCTTTTCATAATATATACAGCATTTACTAACCAACTAACCAACATACATGATTAATTGGCTCATCTTGTTTCCGAGGTTTTTGGTTTAGTCGTTGTAGGCTCGCTCTGTTGCTCACTAGTTCTAGAAATGTTATACTGCATTGTCCCTTGCAATATAGAATCTAATACGTCTGTGATTTGTTGTTTTATTGGACCCCAGTAATAACCACATTACGTACGAGCCCGCTTTCGGGAGCATTGCACTGGCAAGACGCCGAGCATTCGCATACTCTTGAACAAGTTCGTCTTTGAGAAAAAAGTGCAGTGCTAGTCTTTTTAGTATTTTTCAAAGACAGTGTGTTGCCTTAACGTAAAAGACCAATCAATATAACGTCCCGTTTTTACTACATATAATAAATCATTAGTGTAAGTAACGAATTGTGACAACTCTTGATATTATTGGCTCACCATTATCATTAATTAAATGAGCATTAGTATTACATTTTCGATGCGGCTCACTCGGCAAACCATTCTCCAAGCTTCGGGTGTTTCCGGTCGCGTGACGTAGTGGCGGAACATATGAGGAAGCCTGTCAAGTTGTAAACATATACGGCTGCGTCGTCATGCCGAGAATTTGTGTTACGGGTGGATGTTCGAATAAAACATCGGATCCTGTTAGTTTGCACCGGTTTCCTGTAAGTGATCATCAGCGCACTCGACACTCTGTTCCGCTCATCTTGTACCGTCGGATTTTGACCGCCCCCTTCAACACTGGTTGGGATTTAGCAAATACAGTGTATTGAATGATGATGCGGTGCCATCCGTCTATGCCAGCACTTCCTGGAGAGTTGCGACATGTTCAAGTCGAACGGCAACTGTCGTTTCAAGCGGTGACGAACCGATGCCAAGGCAAAGAAGAAAGTTTCCGCAAAACGAAGCGCTACCCTCACCTTGGCCTGGGCTTGGTGTAACTGTCAGCGCACAGGGTAAGCGGCTCTGCGTTAAGCATATATCCCTGGGCATAGGCCCCAGCTGCCAGTATGCCAAGTAGCGTTTTTGACTTGCTGATAATAATAATATAATAATAATACTTATTTCAGACAAAAGTGCTCTACTTATTATGCTTTGGCCTTCGCTCTGGAGTCGGTGACAGTTGAGTTGGTTCAAACCGATAAGCGTCTACCACGCCTGTCCATTAGATGTGGGTCAATGTCACCGTCCAAATCAAATACACCACTATCACCACCACTATCAATGTCACTTGAGATATCACTGTGAAAACTCCCAGATTCGACGCTGGTTTCCTCAAATTCCGTGTCGGCCATCGCAATTTATGATCGGATCTGTTGCGCTCGGATCCCGCCAATACGTCACAGCGACACAGGTTAAAGGTTATGTGTTTTATATTGTAATTAGTCAGATTGAGTGGACACGGTTATCAGCTGTAGTTTTATACTACTGTTACTGGTAATTTAGCAAAAAAAGGTAGGGAGATTGGGCTTTTATTTTAAGAGGAAAAGCAACGCCGCACTCAATAAGCACCCACCACGTTCGTTTATGTTTACGTCTCCATCAGATGGCGCCACCCGTGACGACGCTCCTACCGGCGTTGAGGCCACGAGTGAGGTATGATGGCATTCCGTTGCGGTACGAGGAGACGAAACCAGTCCTCATTCAAGCCGGCGCACATAAGAAGATTTTACGTAAGTCGGGTCGATTGGCATGAGTTGGTCTTTGATTTTGCACTTGCGTATAGACACATGAATATATTATTGTATTGGTTTTATTTACATATCAATCTATCACATTTATTTATACTTCAGTCTTAAGATCGGCTATTTAAATATATTGTAATATTATGTGCAAGTACAGTGGTTTGAAAAAGACTTCAATTCATGTCTGCATATATATTTTTCTTTTTCAACCATCAATGCATTCCTTCATAATTTTTAGGAACCTCTCATTGAAGATATCAATACCAGTAGTTTCAAATCGATAAACGAAGCGTTGATTCAACAATATACCACAACGTTAAACTACTACCAACGTTTTCACAGCTTTCTTTTCAAAGGTTCTGGAAATGTTTCACACTCGTTCGATGCATTCATAAAATATAAGCCTGGTGTCCGTGACATGACGTGTAACTGGGTCCTATTCACTGGGCATAAATTGCGTTTATGTCCATGCTAAATGGAGTCATGAGTATTATGACAAAAGCACTATATTTCTGAAAGAGCGTATTGTTGATCTGACATAGTTGAAGAGGTCATATGTACACATCGAGTGTTTGCAGCGTGTTATACAAGTTCTGGAGAAATAACTAGACGACCAGAGCGAATCTCTATATATATCCTGTGGTCATTAATCCTTCTGGGTCTTTCACTGTCTGACCACAACAGCGTTCGTTCTCACACGGTTATTGCATTGTGCAAGTTTGTGTCATGTCTAGTCATTGAACACATCCCACCGATGCCCACCAACATTGTAGCAGAATATATTATGCCATGGACAAACTACTGTTTGCAGAATGTATCAAAGAGGTAGGAAACACCCGCGCTTCTATTCTGAAAGACCACGTCGACACCACATTTGCTCATATTTTCTCTCAGTATGTATGCGTTAAGAGTATAATGCCAACAACGCAATGGTGTATCTATCATGGTCCAAGGCTTGCTGACTGCCTCTACATGTATGCGCCACTGCAATAATGGGTGTAACGACATTTTCTACGAGGTGCCTTTGGAATAGTTGTAACTGATGCGATCTTCAGATATCGGGGAGGAGTTGCACGACCGGGAGATCCAACAGCTGACCTGTGAGCAGGAGAAGACTGTATACACGGCCCAGGAGGCGATCTGGGAGCAGGCGCAGGTGATGCGAGTGGAGGCGGTGGAGAAGGCGCTGCACGTGGCGCAGGACGAGCAAGAGACGGCCATGAAGAGGATGGCGCGCACGCACGAACGCACACTGCGGGTAACTGTAGCGAATGGCAGACTTGCCGCATTCTTTTGTGTTGAAATTCGTATTTTTGACTTGAAATCCGTTTAACCGTTTGTAGTAATTAACAGGTTTTTTGTATTGTTATTCCGATCAAGTTTTACGATTTAGCAGGCTACGAAATATACCTTATACAACAAAATTCTGCAATATTTTGCCTGAAGTCTTCGTGATGTCAGAACTATTTGTACCGCGACCACTGTAAGTTTGTCGTCCAATTTTTAACTTACAGCCGTATTCCACCTTCTCCCAAACAACCATACGGCACAGGCCTGCGGGAAACTATGATATAGGTATCACGTCAGTGGTGTCGTGTGGCGAACCTTGTAGGTAGGCCATATTATAATATGTATTACATGTGGGAAATACTCATTATGTCACAAGACAAGAACTTATTGAAATGACAGCATAACGTACGTGTAAACGAGAATAGCAAAAGTTGGTCTATGGGCATGCACACAATACAACATCTTGGCCATTAGGGTCTAGAAATAACCTGTGACAGAAGTGCCTGAGCATACGTTTGTGGCTACTTGGTGTTCATATTTGCCTTTGGGAAAGTATGAATTGAAAACTGCTGTTGAACAAATGGTTGTGGTCATCGGTTTGTTTAGGCGAACCTCTGCATGCCACTACGAGTTTCTAGATGTTGCTTCAAATGCTGCTTATTTCAATCCCTTGCTAAACTTTCTCTTTCATTTCTCCACTCTGAATATGGGTCTAATATATACTTGCTCGACGGTTCTCACAGGAGGAAGTCGTTCGCACCGAGGCTAAGGCTGACATGAAGTTCCGAGAGCAACTTGCGCAGGAGAAGGCCGAGTCGAAGTCGAATTTGAAGTACGCTTTAGAGGAGCTGGAGGCACGTTGGCAGGAGCGTCTGACGGGGGCTCTCAACGCCACCCGACTGATGGAGAGGGATAAGGCAGACGCAAGATTTGTGGAAGCTGCGAGGTAATTGAGGAATCCAGGTCCGTCAATATTACAAAATGGCTGCCGCACATGTAAAGCTGTCGGACATTCAATCAACTTATTTCGTCACGTAATGTGAAATTCTGGCTAAAACGTTTTTTTGCGATAATTTTTAGTGATACAAAAGCACTGGCAAAATAATTGGCCAACGCGATATATTATAACGCAAACACTGAGCACCGTGTTTCCTTCACAGTGTACAGACTATTATAAATATTTAACCATAATTTTCTAAAGAAAAAAACTGGTGGTGGTCATACTTCAGTGGCGAGGGCAGCAGTGAGTCGGATTGTCGGTCGAAGTGGTATTATTCCATCTGCCGCCGTTTCTAAATGAAGGCCAATTTCATTCACACCACAGTGCTTATGACTAATGGAGACACTAAAAACGTTACTCCTTTATGCCTGGTGTCAATGTCACGGGAAATAAAAGACCCACTCACGGGTGGTCTGTATCTCTAACTCGTTGGATCTTACTCCCAGCGGCCGGAGTTGCCTCCCTGTCAGGTGTGTGAGAGGCGTCGTGCAGATAGTTATACGACAGCAATGTCATCGCTGACTCCCTACAGTGGTCTCCAGCAGCATATGGATAAGCAGGACCATACATTTAGAAGACACGACTGTTTTAGAACGGAAGAAATGCGCATGACGGAAGCCTTGGACGAGCTCGGGGCGAAGCACGAGAAGGCGATGATTGACCTGGGTAAAAGCTACGACATACTCATCAACCAGGAGATCGAGAAGACGAAGCAGGAAGCGGCAGCGAAGGGCGAGGTCCGCATTGGCAACACCCGGGACCTCTACGAGCAGCAACTGCAGGTGGGTTTACTAACCCTACTCCAGAAACACCTTCGTTGTCTGGTCGAGTCTCGTAGCAGACACGCCATGTTATTTTCTTGGTTGAAATCCTTATTTTTATTTGGAATTTCGTTGAAATATGTATTACCGTTTCCTTTGGATAACCTGCCAACAACATTCCTGTTCCAATCGAGTGTTGTTATCTACCAGTATATAAAGTATACTTACAACAAACAAAATTATGTTGCGTAAACAAACGTATATTTCTCTACACTACCAGTGGCAGAACCCCATATTTTCCCAAAACCTTGTCATGTCTCCCTAACATTATTTCTTTGCATTTTAGTTAGTCCATGTCATCTAGTAACAAAATACACTGGGTGTGGACTTCACACCCGCTTGCTTTTTTCAGAATCCAAGATGGCCGACAACTTTTGAACGAATTGACTTAGGAAAGTGATCTTGTGATCTAGACGTATGTTTGGGGGGGGGGGCAAGGAATCTATTTCTGAGGTTTTCATCAAGATTGGTTAAGTTCTGATTGCAGAAAAATTCAGTATGGCTGCCAAAATGACTGCTGAAATGCCAAAAATTATATGAGATAGAGTGATGATGTTGGTGTCAAAATCATGTTTTTTTAGTATGCTAAGTTCAGTGGGGTATGTTTGGCGATATTTAGAAGATAAGGTCATGTCAAATAGATCAAAATTAAGGTCATTTAAGTCTTGAAACCCTTATAATGTTTTATAATTTGAGCGTTAAAGATGCAGCAAAGCAAATCAAAGCCTCTTTCATGGGTTTTTATGATGATGAATCTAAATACCTACATCATATGTACATCTGAAGGTAAAAGTCACATGCTAGGACAAAGGTCAAGGTCATTTGGCGTCCGATAATTTTTATAATGCCATAGGTAAACCATTAATAGGTCAAAATGTGTGATCTCTGACTCTTCAGTGTGCTGCACTTGTCCCAATTTCGTCACCTTTTTGCATTCCATGAATCTTTGTTACTGTGATAAACACGACCTGCAAAATAAAGTATACGTAATACAGCCCACTCTAAACTTGAGTCATTATACTTTTAGAACATCAATTCCTGTCCGAGGTATAAGAATGTTCACAAAAGTTATATTTCACAAGACACCAAATTTCTTTTTATTGCACAGTGTTAACATGTATCTTACAGTGTAGACGCATGCAACAATGTGACATTTCTTCAAATATATGTTTTCATAAGGGATAATCTTGTATGCCTGATAAGCCAAAACAGGCTGTCTGAGTTGACAATCCTCTCTGAAAATGCATAGGTAAGCGCATAATTTACGCGGCATCCATATTGAAATAATATGTTTCCGTTAGTTTAATGTATAAGCTGTAGTTGCCTGTTGCTAGATTTCTAATTTTTGTAATTTAGAAAATGATATGACCCACAGCCCACTTGCGATTTGTCCGTGACTGCTTTCAATACCGTTAACCACAAGTTTACATTGACACACAACTCACACAATGATGCTTTTTCATTCGATTGGAGAGCACAAAGTGTTGGACCAGGAGGCCATCTACGCTAGAGTCATAGGTCTTCTAGTCAGCGACAGAGATCTCGACTTACCGCATGTACTCGATCTCAACCGAGCTGGCAGCGTACAAACCCTCCATGTTCTACCCAGATGGGAGCATGAGAGTGGCGACCGGCAAATCAACGCTCAAGAAAAACCTTGCTATGGAAGTCACATTGAGGGCTTGGGGCTCTCCGACTGCTGTGGTCATTGATGTCTCCGTTGCTCTCTGGACAATTGATTGGCCTGCAAAGGGTTTAGTCCAGGCGTTTGTTCAAGGTTTCAAAGTCTGGTTGGCCTCCAAACTCTTTGAAAGCGACATCTATCTGGCGTTTGACAGGTACCTGGACTACTCAACCAAGAGCAGCACCCGAGCAGCGCGAGCCACGACGTCTTCAAGGGTCCATAAACTCAACCTGAAGTCACCACATCCAGCCCGTATTCAGTGCTGAAATGTGTGCACGACAAGGTGCATTTGAAACACTTGCTATGTGTACAAATCCTGAACGATAACGACGTCCTCAACAATGCCACACAGAACCATCACCTTGTGTTGACCGAAGAAGGTACAGTTCCGACTCAAGTGTTCAAAGGGCGAAAACAATCTCATTTGCAGCTAGCTTCTAAACACGAGGAGGCAGATTTCATCATGACCAAGCAGGCCATTTTCATTGGCCAGGATCCACAGACAAGGGTCTCCTTCGTTGCTGACCACACGGATGTTTTTGCGCTACTTCTCCACCATTGTGTAGCCCAGAACCTGCAGTATCACGTGAGCAGTCTCCCATCCATGGCCAAACATGTGTTGACATACCAGCAACTATGAAGAAGCACTCCGGTATGATCTCACAGGTTCTTACACTGCATGCCATAAGTGGAAGTGACACTGTGGCTGCTACTTACGGAGTTGGAAAGGTAACTGCCATGTCAGTAGCAAAGAAGGGATTGAAACTCGACACAAGAAGGACGCAACTGCATTTATGTTTGCATGTTATGGTAGCAAGCCGAAGTGTGACTCCATGAGAGAGTGCCGTCAGCGCATGTTGGCGCTGAAAACTGGAACGAATACTGCCTCTGCCCCCAAACTATGCTCTATCCCACCAACAATTCAAGCATTTGTTTAGAATGTGCTCAGATGACATTAGCAGGCTGTCCTGGTTGCACAATGGTATGGAGCCGTAGAATCGGACCCCCTCCCTCAATCCAGTAGAGTTTGGATGGGAGGCAGACCATGTCAACAAAGCCCTATATCCTCGCTCTGTTGTTGGGGGAGTACCCCTAGCTCCTGAGTCTCTACTCAAGCTCATACGATGCGGCTGTGAGTCAGAGCGACCCTGTAAAGGCAACAACTGCGGATGTACTGGACACCAAGTCGCATGCACCATCGTTTGTGCCTGTGGGGGAGGACTTGAATGCAACAACCCATTCAATAGGAAGGCGTCTACTGAGGATGAAGGTAGCGAGGACGTGTTAGATGAGAATCAGTATGTTATTGATGAGTATAACGAGGATCAGGAGTAATAGTGCCATAATGTTAATGAGGCACATAATGAAGGCGTTTTGGTATATATTTTTGATATAATTGTGTCCAGTTGATCATCCAATAGTTGTACTGTACTTGGATAGTGTTGGCTACAGCTACCTGCTGTGCTATATCATGAAGTCGAAGTAATATTTTCATAATATCTTGATATGTAGGTTTTCTGAAACGATCACAAGTCACTGTCACTTACATTATATGTTTACTGACAAGGAGGAGTTCATAATGGATTGTAATCAATAAATAGCCTGTTTATTTTATATGTCGGTTTCAATTTGATTATTTTGTATCAACAAATACCAACAATAGTGGCCGCATAGGGATTCCTCAAAACGTCATGAAAACACCAGAATCGGAATTCGTGACCCCAAAAACCTATATCCAGACACCAATATCGTCGTTCTATACCAAATAGCTCCTAAATTATGGCATTTTAAAGCAATTTTAGCATTTCGGCAGTCATTTCAAACCTCAGAAAAGATTCCTTGCCACAAAAATCCTATGTCTAGACCCCAATATCACTTTCCTAAGTCAATTCGTTCAGAGGTTATGTCTTTCTAACTTTTCGGTGGCCATCTTGTATTCTAAAAAAGGCAAGCGGGTGTGAAGTCCATACCCAGTGGATTTCGTTAATAGATGACATCGACTAATCAAAAATGCAAAGAAATAATTTTAGGGAGACATGACCAGGTCTTCTGGTTGAGCCACTGGACTATAGTCTAATAATTTGTAACTATCTTTAAAATGTGTGTGACGGATACAAGAAAATGCGAACTTTATCACAATGTGTTTACATTTCAAGCAAATCCGTCGTTCAAACGTGATACGGCCGTTTTCCTCATAACATTTCGCATACCATAACGAAGATCCTACGATGTGGAATGTCTGTGATAGTGTCATTCGTGACAGAAGACATTACGGACAAGTTCCAGAAATCATGTAATACAGCTACCCACTGCAGTTATTACATAGCACTTACCGCATGAAACCGCTTTGATGAAACGGTGTGACAATATGTCCTCAAAACTGTCATGCTGTCTGCCGGGTTTCTTTTGATGTAATCTACACTTCTAAACTAATTACAGTGGTAATCTTAACCCAAGACTAAACTTATCTAGTGACTTACTACTACTCATGTTAACGGGTTGTGTCCGTCGTGGATGTGCAAAGATGCTCATTAACGCACACGCACCATTATAATAGAGTAGAGCAATGATATTGTCCACTAGTTCTGCTCCCCGTTGACATCGAGTATAATGTTTGGCATTATTTATACGTAAGGCTGTTGTACATTGTTTATATTAAACGATAATTAAACTGTGCAGTTTGGACGTGGGATTCGCATAGAAAGACTACTCAAATCGCTGTCACAGAAGCAAACCTTGGGTTTGGGAAACCTGATATGTAAACAAAGCATTGCTGTTTGCTACGAGCAGGTGCTGCGCACACACATATCGGAGAAGAACGATCTGATCGGACAGTTACAAGCGGCTGTGAATGGACTGATTCTTGAACGTGCTCGGCTGAAGTCTGAGTTGGAGCACACGCGTACCGAGTACCAGTCGTTTGTCAACTCGACGATACCAGTCCAAGATGCGGCCGGATTCCTCCTCCCATCATTCTGTCACAAACCGAAACTAAAGAAGCTGGCGTTGTGATGTCGACATTGCTTTCCCCACAGTGCAGGCTAAGCCTGGAGGTGCCTACTGATTGGCCAAGTGCCTGCAAAGAGTACATGTTTCATCGAGAGACATTAAGTCGTCATACCAAAATATTGTTTGGTGATGTTATGTCTCTTCGTTCCGTAAAAGCCGCGGTAGCCAGACAGCAACGTATGTTATGCTGTGCACAGCTTCGCAACGATGCAGATGCTGGCATGGTTGAATGTGTGGTTACAATGTTTGATGGTTTGGATGAATTCATGCACCCGCTGCATGAGGTAAGGCACAAGTCCAGGATTACATGTGTGTCCGCGTATTTGCACGTACCATCCAGGAGTGGAATGTATCATATTGTCAGTTATCTAAATTATTGTGGCAAAATATCTGCACCAAGCTAACATACACGAGACACGTATTACAAGAAAGAAGTATTTGGTGCAACATAAATCCTTTATTGATCATGTAAACAGTAAAGGGAAAACAAAATGTACATTGCAAAAATGTTACAAGTAGCAAGCTATTGGGCATTTTGCTTAATAACTGGAGTTTTCATTTACGTCTGACACGGTACAAAAACTGCAAACTAAGAATGGATAATTTTCAAATAAAGAACGGATAATTTTCAAATCAGTGATGTACAACTAGTTACTTTTAGTAGAGTATTAACAATGGAAAAGAGTACAAATTAAACATTTGTCAAATTTAATTTGATAAAGCTTACTATACATGACAAAATTATTTACGTTTTTTGTAAGTAAGGAATTATGAAATAAATTCCATTCATGATGAGCTTAGGTATGTCAGGGTCACCAGTTATATAATTAATTACTTTGCATGTATCTTACGAATCAAAGAGAAATTATATACTCTTTATTGAGTTTACTTTCTTTTGGAGTAATATTTCCTTTCTACAGTTTTCCAGTGTTTATGAGAACATCCATTTCTGCTAGACAAATGCTTGGACTGTGTGTCACTTACAAACCCAGGCAGATGGAACATAAGAAAGATGCCTTACTGCAGCCAAACTGCCTACTGCACAGCTATACAGTATTGGAGTTATCATGGTAGATACATACCATGATGGTATGTTCATCTACACATTGCAGTGACTAATAAGGCACTGGGTAGATATTAAGTGGCCGTGACGATGCCCTCAATAATGTGCCTTCTGTTTAATGAGCAAGGCTGGAAATGTTATACAAACAGAAGTATTCTGAATATTCTCATGTTTTTGCAACTTCTGGTTTTTATTGTACAGCTTGTGAGTAACATTTATTTATTTTGATAGAAGAAACACAAAATGGTCATGTATTTTTAGTTGTGTGCAGTTTGCCAGGATGTTATAAGACTTGACCAATGCATACATATCAGTATTATAATTTACAATATACTTTGACTGCACCAGTTGTTTGGAATTATGCATATTTTATATAGTGTTTCATACATTTACAGGATTTATAAATCGATGAGTACATGAGACTATTATATTATATAAATACATACATTCTATAATGTATATATATATATATATATTTGGAGGGACTGTATAAGAGTAGTATTGCTGTTTGACTCTAGTATTTATGATATCCTACATGTAAGAAACTGGTCAACAATTTTAGAAATCTATAAATTCTCAGAAACTGTTAAAATAAATCTTCACCAAGAAATAATTGAATTACAGTTATGCTCAAAAAAGGATATTTTCAATTTGTTTGTAATGATAGTCATTATTCCAGTGATATTACCATATTATTTTATAGGTGAACAATGTTATGGTACATGATATTTTGAGAAATAATGACAATACTGTGAATCCTATGTTTGCATGGTTTGCAGAGCAATTTACTGTGATATTTTTTAATGCCACTGATATTGAATTAATAAACATTTTACAAAATTAAACTATGAAGTTGTTTGTATTTTCAGTCATTACGCCACCAAGCTAATTCTGAGGACGTCATGTTTAGAAGTTTTTTGTGTATGCATCAATGCAATAACATTGAGTACCAGCCCTGCCCATAATTTTAGAGGAACAATAATTTATTTTATGGTTCCACACAAATCGAACTTTGTTCAAAAAAATAAGCAAGCCTCTGGTCAACCTGACCGCAAAAACCTTCGCCGCTTCAGCTTATTTTAATAAAAATGGTTTTGATTGTGACCCAGGAAAAATAATCTACATCAGTAAACATACATACACATGAACATATTGTACTCAACTGCAGAAATGGGAGTATGCTGCACCGGCACGATGCGGCATACATATTTTTGTGCGGGCAACAATGCAGACAAGTGATGATTGGCCCAGTGGATTATTCTAATTATATGCTAATTCAGCTTAGCCGTGGGCGCAAAGAACCAATCAGCGCATAGTAGTAGCGAGCAGTTGTAGCGCGCGCTAGAAGTCGGCCACTTTGGTTCGAGAGAGCAAACTATTCGGTTGAGTTTTGCGTCCCTCCCATCCCGCCCACTTCTGTAGAGTTTAGCCTTAATAACACATGTGCATCATTAGTGGAAGAGGGGTCGTCAGCATATCTCAATGCTTTCCCCATTTTCTTAGTTCAGGTGGACAATGTGTTCACGGGGTTTTGATGCAGAGACAGCTCGCTTCTCTTCCACTGATGATTTTAGTTAGGTAGGACAGGCATAATCGACCCCACTTTTAAGGTTTAGCCTCAGTTATATATAGTGTAATGCGTTAGCGGGTAGTGTTGGTTTTAGATTTGGTGTGGTTGACTGGTGTGCTTGGCTAGTATTATACTGTACAGTAGGTCTATGGTGATTTTAGCAGTAATGACATTGTTTGATATATGATATCATGTATACCAATACTGCTTGTTTTATGTGCCGAAATGTGGGCTCGGTCAACCTGAGGTACAGGAGACTAGTATGGGCTCAGTCACAGGCCTGGCCTTGGGATGTCGAGCCCACATTTCTCTCTTATCACGTTAATAAATAAACGTCATTCATTTGGCCTTTCTTCATCACTATATTGGACTCTGTGTTGTTGCTTGCAGAAAGTAATGTTATATGATATCATAACATTACATGAAGGAAGAGCTGTACAATTTAGTATTATAACCATGAATCCGGTTTTCTAGGGTCGCAATAGAAACCATTTTTCTCAAAATAAGCTGAAGCAGCGAAGGTCTCTGTGGTTGGCTTGGCTTGTCTTGTTGACGTTGTCAGGTTGACTGGAGTGGAGCTTCTATCGCTTCATTTTTTCCAACAAAGTTGGTATTCGTGCGGAACCGTAAAATAAATGCTTGTTCCATTATAACGACTAGTATTTATATTACATCGGAACATCACATCATTCGGACGCTTGCTTTGACCCAACATCTATCGTTGTAAATATGCTGTGAATGTATTGAAAGTGATGGCATCTTGCACAACATTCGTACCTATGATGTCATAAGAAAAGTGCGCCAAAAATATGCATATTCGAAGGAGACCAGTTGCACAGCATAAATTGTGAAATTATTAATATACTGAATTCTGTTGTCTAGGTGGAAATATATAGGAAGATGTATTAATATATTATGAATTCAAGCAATAGGTTTTTTATGCCCTTTAAAGCTACTACGTGAAAATTATTAAAATACATCAGATTATTCATGTGTTCTTTCTGTCATTGTCCATATCTGCAGATGTTTGTAAATAAAGCCATGATGTATCACTTTAAGATTTGTAGACATTTCCCCATATGTCTCACACTTAAGGTCACCCCTGGGACTGTGCCAAAGTGGCCAAGGCGAACATATTGGGCATTAATTTCCTATACTTGATTGTTGCAGAAATAGTGCCGGACTGTCCTTGGGTGATCAGAATTGTGACATGGCTGTATTACCGATTCATGTTTATCATTATTATAGTTGATTTTTCAAAAGTGGTGCATCTCGGTGGTATTTGCTGTATTAGCACCAGCCACGCAATTTCAGAGTAACTCACTGTCGCACTCAAGAGTAAATAAATTGTTAATAATTATATAAGTATTCAATATGCCATAGAACATGCTACATGAAAATATGTTGTGGAATCACAGCCAATTTCAGCCAAATACACCTTGACATGTGTGTCATGTGTATGATGTTGATTAAAAAGTATGTATTATGAATTTCCTAGTAATTGAAGATATCATTTTCCAAAATAAAGGTTCTATTTACTCAAACTGTCTCCACAAACAACTTGTACTAAAATAAATGTTGCATGTTATTTATTTTAAAACATACAGATAAAATGTATGAAATGAACTATGATATCCCTGGTGCTTCGATGTATTCTGGACGAAGTTTGGCGACTTTGCGAAATTCTGTTGAGTGTGACTTTGGACATTTCATCTCACACCAGCTGATTGGCACCATTGTGAAACCTGGCAAAGGAAGATTAAGACATATCAGTCAAACATGACTCATTACTCGGACTGGGACATGTTATGTAAATTATTACAGGTAAAAGTATGCAACTGTAAAGGATGTTGTATATTTTAAATAATTGCAATTAGGCACACTTATTATAGTATGTTTTCCACATCACATAATTAAAAGACAAACTTTTGATTAAGCAAAACATACAAACATTACCAAGTCAATTAAATATGTATTAACAATATTATTATATAATTATATTCAAATTCAGTGACACTTCATATACAAGTGTATTTAACAGATGATGGGATAGTTTTAGAATAAATATTGGCTACTATGTAATGCATCTGTTAAATTACATCCCGGAAATTGATTTCAAAAATAGCTGAAGTTAAACTGTCATTTAAATGAAAAAGTAATTGTACTTGAGTTTGTGTAACAGGACCCAGCTCTTCTCATTATTAAAGTTCTTTGTCAATTATTTATTACAGATTAATTTGCACACATCTGCAGATGCATGAAACACCCATGTTCATACACATGTAAACAACATTTACTATTATTAGATGGATAAACGCCTGTGACATTCTAAAACTTTTGAATCTGTTGTAATGTTAGTCTAGAATACATTTTTATAAAGTTCATAATTTCTTTTAGTTATGAAAATCTGAACAAGAAATGGACATACACATTTTATACATGCCAAACACCAAATACATACATCTATATTTATTTCAGTTTAGAGCTATTAAATTAATTCATCTATCTATACCGCTCTATTTTGCTTTCTTGAAGAGCCTGTTTCTGACTTCACCAGCAATTTGGTGAATGGTTGAGCCATCTATGTAGCAACACCAGAAAGTTGTGCCTACCTTCCTCACTGCGAGCAACCACTACGCCAAGCTCATTCTCAGCAGTTGTTAACACGTACGACTGAGCATCGCCTAGTGATAACTGGGGACATTAAGGAAATCAAGTTGTGGCTAAACCAAGCATGTGTGTGTGTGAGCCTTGACCATGAAAATCTCATTGCAACTTCCATTGTTTCCTAGTTGGTACCAGGTGTACGAGAACAAAAGGTGTTTTTCCAATGACAACACAGAGTCTCAATGCACCAACAGTCGTTTTGAAATACAGGCAGAAAATGTAATGTCACATATTCATTGTGCACCATTGTGAACAGGTCTGTGAAATTTGACTAGCAATCATTTCATCTACATACCTCTCCGCCCCTCCCCCACTAAAGAGGAAAACCAGAGAAATCCCCTTAAAGGGTGGCTGAAATTAAAAGGATACAACTCTAGCCAGTATGATGTCACCAGGGCGAAAACATTTGTACATTTCCACCTGAATCACAAAATGACACCAGCACAAATTAAAACAGCAGGCCTTGCTGTGTACACTTACAATTCACAGCACAGCAGACATGTATGTACGTGTATATATTATATACATATATATATATATGTGTCAAATACGTTTCAAGGCGTACTTACCGAGTATACAGACTACATTATATAATTTATACAAACATGGTTACCATTTTGTTTTGTAACTTAACTAAATAAAAAATGAAACAACCAGATGTTTTACACAAAGAAAAGAATACTTAAATACTTCAGCAATTAAAAATGAAGGCTGACAGGGATGTTATTCAGAAAACAATTATACTTATGTGTTACTAGTTATAATATTACTTTTTAAAAGCTGCTAAATGTAGAGTTTTGTATAAAGCAGTAAATACGTTTCAACATTTAAAATTTTTCAACTTAAAACAATTTATGTAACAATTATGCAAAATCAAACATGCAGTTTTGAAAGTTTACCTTATCCTTTTCTGTTGCACGGACATCTTCCCTCCGGATGATCCCACGGAAGGACTCCTGAAGAGAAGCATTCCCCACTCCCATGATGGCGCACTTGCAAAACCGTGGATTCACATTTGTGATCTGAGTGGAGATGAACAGAATTATAAATATTATATGTATTATATATATTCATATTTAAGCTGCATAAATATATATTCATATATATATTATTTTATATACATAGTGCAGTGGCTGCTGATAAAGAGCTTTCACATAACAGAGAAAGGGGTCTGGATGTTTTTTATATTTGGTAAAGTGCAACACAATTCTAATATTTCCCAAACACTAGTCGCAGTCATTCCGTCATGATACCACGTGTAAGGATACAGATAAGGAAGATGTTTCACGTTGATAAACACTGTATTCTTTTTTGTTGATGGAATAATTATATCAAAAGCGAACCACTGAATGTTTCTTAGGTAGTTTTTACATTCTGAACAGTTTACCAAGTTTTGTTAGTATAAGAACCCAATGAACCATCAATGACGCAATGCTTAACACCATTGTTACTATCGCTGTGCACGGTTGACACAAAGCTATTAACTGATGGAACAATGCTTATTTGGTTGTCACTATGCAGTTTACTGATGGTACAATGCTTACCTTGGCTGTCACTTTGGAGTTTACGGATGGCACGATGCTGTCCTCTACTTCGGTTCTCACTTCTATTTCAGTCTGAACAACCAGAAATTCATGCAATTATTATTCTTCAAATATAATTATAGCTAACTTAAACCATCCCTGTATGTTTGTAATATGTTATTAATATTAGAATAAATAATATGTTGAATGTTGTGTTTTGTGAGCCTGACACATTATTTGTAATTTGAATTTTTTTTACATTCAAACAGTAAAAAAACATTCCCATAATAAACAGGAGCCACTGGCACTTATTGTTGAGAAAGGCATAATTACCAACATATACTTTTGAAGTTGTATGGTTCCCACACACCACACACTATTAAATGGGATGAAGTACAATTTATATAAAAAACTGTGTTCATACTATCACCACCCTTGGCTTCACCACACCTGGTGTCAGAAGGTGATTCCCAGTAACAGACCAAATGAGGCAATTTACAGGCTTGCAGTTGCAGTGAAATTATTTAAATGGTATAACGCAGATCATTTGTCATAAGAGTTCAGTCAGTTATGTTTCCTAGAACAATTTCCCTGTACAACACGCACCATGTCACCATCCTTCTGTGTACGGTGCACAAAGCCAGCCAAACTTGCAATGATGAAGCCATTCCTGGAGTAAGTTCCCTTGCCTGCTGAGTGCTTCCCATCCAGCTTATCAATTCGTTGTCCTGAAAAGTGCACGATATATACAATCAGACAATGTTTTTCTGACATGGTATGAACTATTGTCAAGTACTTTAGTACCAGTACCATGTCAAAATAACTAGATTTATTCAACATTCATACATCACTCCTCACTAGTCACGAGGTCAGAAACAGAATTGTTACTGTTGGTTACGTTATGAACATCTACTATAGACGTACAATATTTTTATACCCCTGCAAGACAACGATTACCATAAAACCAATTAATTTATCGCTCTTCACAGTAGTTCTTTCCAGGATATGAACACTAGACATGCCCACAAACTATTGAAACACTGCATAACTTTGTGTGATTTCATCAGCGGTTGGGCCTGCCTGTGTGTCTGCCTTATGTTAATAAACCACCATCTATGCAGATGACCATCAGCGCCAGTACGAGCACACCAACGGGTATGCTAGGGGTATTTTGTTGGTTAGAATATCTATGTGTGTCACGTCTCAGTTTCGTTTACAGCTTCACGCAACCATAGACCCTGTCACTAAATTTGTGTGTATCGTATCTGTGTCATTTTTAATTATCATATTTGATAACACACACAAAATATGTTGAATGAAACTAAGACATGTATTTTGTACATGTTGGACATGTAGTTTATTAAATTTGAGGCATTTTGGTTGCGTTAACTGAACTTGCATTTGTCACTGTTGCGATACACTCAGACGTTAAAAGGTGAGCGGTCACTGCAGATGCAAAAAATGTTGCGGGCTCTGGCACTTGTGTTGAATCTGGACCCACCTCGATTTCGCCATTATAACTTGAGTTTTGCCTAACTTTAACCTCAGTGCATTAGTTCCATCATTCAGCACCATCCCAGGCATATTTCTTTACAAAAATATTGTGTATTAGACAGTGCACTTTTGAAGCCCAAATAGTGACCAGGTTTGCGCTAGTCTGCATTGCTGCAGCCGTGCATTACTGTATCATGCGCGTAAAATGAGCGATATAGCAGCATATGTTGATGCAAACTGGGTCGTTATTTATGCCTCAAAAGTGCACTAAGATGCAATATTCTTAAACGTAAATATGCCTGGGATGATTTTGAATGATGGAACTAAGTAATGCCCTGAGGCTGAGGTATCAGTGAGACAAAACTCAAGTTATAATGGCAAAATCGAGATGGGTCCGGATTCAACAAATGACCGGACTCTTCTATTATAATAGGTATGCTTAGGTATAGTACTCACGCTGGCCACTGAATAAACGAATAAACACTCCACGTGCTTGATACCATGAGGCCTGACATTTTTATAGGCACCGAGACCTGGCTGTCTGACGCAGTTACCGACAACGAAGTATTCCCAGACATATTCACCATCTACAGGAAGGATAGGGGCAGGAAAGGAGGTGGAGTACTGATTGCGGTTCATAACAGTCTGAAGAGCTACTTGGTACCCGAGCTGTCCACTGAATGCGAGATGATATGGGTGGGGGTGAAACTGCATGGCAGGAAAACCCTTTACCTGTGCTCCTACTACCGCCTAAACATCGCGGATGAAGACAGCCTTAGGAAGCTCGGTGAGTCGCTTGACAAAGCCACAAAGTTCCCGAATGCACACTTCCTCATTAGAGGGGATTTCAACTTTCCCGACTGGGATTGGGCTATTATGTCCCTGAAATCTAAACCTGTCCATCCTCGTCTCCACAACAGTTTCATCGATATAATCCACAACCATGGGTTGAAACAGCTTGTCATGGAATCAACAAGATTAAAAAACACCCTGGATCTCTTCCTGACTAACAGCCCACAACTGATCCCAAGAGTCGAAGTGATCCCAGGACTATCAGACCACAACATCCCATACTGCGAAATCAATATTGCAACACAGAAAATCAGGCAATCTCCACGGAAGATACCACTGTACAAGAAAGCCGACTGGGAGAGTACGAAGATGGCATTGAAGGACCTTCAAGCTGAACTAGAGAGAGAGAGAGTCAGCCTCACTACAGAGGAATGGTGGAGTAGGTTTAGAGACACCCTCACTAAGGCAGTATCATCCTTCATCCCACACAAGGAAGCATGCCAAAAGATCAGCAAGCCATGGATGACTCCAGACATCCGTAAACTGGTGAAAAGACGCGACCGGGTGTACAAGATGATGAAGAAGCAGGGCTCAGAAGAACTAAGGAAGTAGTCTAGGAGCCTACGCAGCCAGATCCAGCGCAAGATACGTTGCTCCTACTGGGAATACATCAATGATGCGATCACAGTTGACCCCGAGTCAGCAGAAGGCTCCCACTCTCTGAAGCGTTTTTGGACCTTCATCAAACACCAGAGATCTTCCAAGGCTAGCATCTCCCCCTTGAAGGTCAGTGGACAGCTCATAACAGACCCTACGGCCCAAGCACAAGCTCTGAACAACCACTTCCAGGCCGTCTTCAGTGAAGGGATGGAGTATACTGATGGAGAATTCCAAGCCAGGTGCCAGATGAGTTATGGTGAACATTCATCCACGCTGACTGACCTCGTCATCTCAGAGGAGGACATTTACAAGATTCTCACCAAACTAGATCCCTACAAGGCCTGTGGCCCGGACCACGTCAGTCCACAGGTACTCAGAGAACTGGCAACTGAAGTGGCCCCGATTGTGACTGTTATCTTCTAGTCCTTTATCAGCACAGGCGAAGTCCCATTGGACTGGAGAGAAGCCAACATAACGCCCGTTTTTAAGAAAGGCGAGCACTATGATCCAGCAAACTACCACCCCGTATCCATCACAAGCGTTCCATGCAAGATCCTAGAACATGTCATTGTCAGCCCTCTGATGAATCACCTCGAAAGCAATGGAATCCTCAGGCCAGAACAACACGGCTTCCGCAAATTAAGATCCTGTGAAACACAACTACTGGACTTCACTGAAGAACTCAGCGAGAACTTGGAACAAGGCCACCAAGCTGACATCATAATAATGGACTTTGCAAAAGCCTTCGACCAGGTTAACCAGTCTCCTACTACATAAGCTATACCACTATGGAGTCCAAGGCAAAGTCAACCAGTGGCTCGGGGCTTTCCTCAGGAATCGGCAGCAAGCAGTAGTGGTTAATGATGCTACCTCAGGCTACGTCAGTGTGCGCTCAGGTGTACCACAGGAGTCAGTTGTCAGCCCTGCACTATTCCTGGCCTACGTCAATGACTTCCCAGAACAACTCACTTCGCGGACACACCTATTTGCTGATGACACCGCTGTCTATTGCCTCTCCTCCACTGACCACGACCAACACCAGCTACAACTCGACCTCCACCGACTGGAAAACTGGGAACAACTATGGGACATGGCTTTCCACCCAGGGAAATGTATGACTCTCCCTGTCACCTGCAAGAGGACCATAGCGGAGTGCCAATACCTACTCCATGGCCGTACATTGGCAACGGTCACCTCTGCCAAGTACCTCGGCGTTACCTTCACCCGAGACATCTGCTGGGCCCAGCACATTGACAACATCTGTGCTAAAGCCAACAAGACCCTAGGTTTCTTACGTCGCAACATCAAGATCAGCGCCACCCAGCTGAAGGAGACAGCATACAAGACCTTCGTTCGTCCCATACTGGAGTATGCCTGCTCAGTCTGGGACCCTTACACACAGCGCAACATTGACAAGATCGAGGCAGTCCAGAGAAGAGTCGCTCGGTTTGTGGTCAACCAGTACCAGAAGACATCTAGTGTCACCACAATGATCAACAGACTCAAATGGCCTTCCCTCCAGTACCGCAGAAAGGTGGCAAGATTGACCATGTTACATAAAATCATTAAGAACCAAGCTGTAGTCGATCGCTCCAAACTCCATCCTGCTCCGATCAGACAAAGAAGAGGGCACTCACAGCACCTCTGCCAGATCCAGTGCAGAACCAAGTACAGACAACATTCTTTCCTCCCCAATACCATCAAAGACTGGAACGATCTGCCTGAAACAGCTGTAGCTGCCAGCACCCTGGGCCTTGACACTGTCAAAGCAAGGGTGCCACAAAACTAGATATTACATAGTTAGACTAGGTATAGGGGTATGGATTTTAATTTTCATTTCATTATTTATTTAATTGTTTTACATTTGATTTCATTTGCGTTTGTTTGTTTTTTTAATTTGTTTTATTTGGGTTTATTTTATTAATTTAAAACTTTTATAGCGATCGAATATTCTAGATATTCTTCACTTGGCAAAATCAAATTCTACCTCCTCGCAACTCCCAAAGGGCGGCATAATAATCAGCAAGTTGATTGTGGCCGCCAAAAGGATGATGATGATGATGGTGAAACGACTCGAGCGCTCAGTCTCATGGAACCATCCAGTTTATAAGGATTAAGAAGCTGCGGCTCCTTAATCCTTATAAACTCTAATTATCGCCCACTAACGTGACATTTTGGGATATCATAACATAATTTTCGAAAAATGCAACATATTGACACACAAACAATGTTACTCGTGAATGACATATATTAACGATATTTAATTGTCACCAGATCAAACGACTACACATGAATAACTAATGCCACTTTGCCTGGAACGCAGACGACGCCATCAGCCGCAGCCATTTTAGTGTTAGTGGATTGTAGCACGACTGATATGCAACATACACAGACGCCAAGTTAATAACTCAAAAGGAGTATCGAAACTTTAAAAATGCAAGGGTGAGGCAGTATGATCATAGTTTCTGATATATATGGATTTTTCACTGTAAACATGTCATAATTTCGTACAAATATGTGACAGAGATCAATACTTGGTCCAAAATTATTTTGTTTATATATCAATGACTTACGCAAAGTTTTTGATATAGTAAAATTCATTTTATTTGCAGACGACACTAACATATTATATTGTGCTGATGATCCAAATATGCTTAGCGCAGTAGTCAACCAGGAGAGTTGAAATTACAAAATTGGTTCGAATTAAACAAACTATCCCTTAATGTCGATAAACCAGTTTCATGATATTTGGAAAAAAAAGAAAAATGCTCCTGGCATCAATATAACCATAAATCATAAAAAAAACATAGAAAGAGTGTACCAAACCAAATTCCGGGGTGTAATCATTGATGAGAAGCTATCCTGGAAAACACAAATTCAATTGGTTACATCTAAATTAGCAAAAATAACATCAATAATTTACAAAGCACAAAGCATATTACATGTCAAGTCATTATCCGTGTTAAACTTTTCACTTTTTATGCCGTATATTGACTAATACTCGGAGATTTGGGGCAACACGTATCGTTCTAACTTATGGCCGATAATTGTTTTGCAAAAAAGAGTGATACGTATTATATATGGAGCAAAAGCTCAAGACCATATACAAACAACTTGTTTGTCGATCTTAAAGTTATGAAGTGTTTTTATTATATTGAGTATAAAACGGTTATCTCAATGTACAAGGTGAAATATAATTTACTACTAAAAAACTTTATAAGCTGTTTTCACTTGAATAACGAATGTTGGTATGTAACAAGACAGAGAGATATATTTAAACAATTGTACATTCGTACAACTTTGAAGGCTATGTGTGTGTATAATATTGGAGTCAAACTGTGGAATAGTTTACCTGAAGATTTAAGAAAGTGTCAGCATATGTGTATGTTTAAAAAAAGAACAAATCATGTATAATTGACATATATACAACACTATTGTAATCGTAGTACTATGTGGAGAAATGAAGACACATGAGAATATAAAAAATGTCAAAAACTTAAATTAATATAAATTTATTATCTTGTAGGCACCGTGTACAATAATTTTTGATTGAAAACTCTTTACTCTATACAAAAAAACATATTGTATTTACATCGCCAGCCCCTAAAATGGTTGCGGGTGAACCATTGATAAGTATTGTACTTCTGTTCACCCCCTTTCCACATTCTACATTGTATTTGTTTAATTGTGACGTGTAATGTTAAATGTTGGAAATTAATGATTTAGTTACTTACTTACTTACTTACTTACTTACACCTACCAATCGTTGATGATGTTGCCCGAGGAAACACCGCTTGGATTTAGCATGGCGCTCAGCTACGTGGGTTAGTGTGTCAGACCGTACATAAAATTGCAATCGCGGAATTTAATATTGTTTTACATCACCGCGTAAATATTATAATATTACTTACAAGTGTATAGCTGGATGTACACAGGAATTTCGTTAACTTTTTTAGTTATTACCGTTTGAGCATTTCAGGTGCTTAAATTATCATTAGCCTAATCTTCTCGGAAAGTGTTATATTATATTACGACTATATAGACATTCTAGCACCTATTTGTTGAATTTGAACTTACAAATTCTAGCAGTTTATAAATGTCATGATATATAATTATATATACAGACCATGATATATAATTATATATTTGAACTGCTAGTTATTGTATGCTTCTAGTGACGCCACTTGGTTTGTGCAGGCAGTGACCACAATTTCAATTCAATGACTAAGCCTGCCGATAGGCGTCCCGGCAGTTGATCGATTTACAAAGTATACTCATACGATAAGACAATGGAATGGAATAATTATGTTGTAATCGAGGCGGAGTATATATATTCGAATCTTCGAATCAAGCATAGCCGTTTCTACACGCTGGATGTAGAATTCATGACAATGGTCTGACGTGCAGTCCTGTGTCGTGTACAACTCATTCAGTTCCTTGAGACGTCGATATACATAGAGAGTGTTTACCAATTTTGACGACTGACTGTGGGCAGGGTCTTGTTGTTCTGTGAATAAAAGAAATCTGAAATATTGAACCGCTCGATAATGATTTTAAAAATCAAACATCAAGTATAATTTTGACCAATTGAGTATTAAAAAGCACACATTATTCTTGGTACGTGTTGCCGGCATACAACTGACATATTTCGACTAGTGTTCCACCTGGTTTTTGTTGCTGCGCCACGATCGCCTCAATTCAGATTTACATGTAGGCGCCATGATGTGCCACACAAGCTTTCGTGAGGAATAACGCAATGGACATTGAAGAGTTTCGTTAAAGCTCCTGCATCGTGTCAAACCTTCCCTATCAATAAAACAACTGGGTCATTTCGTTCTTTCTCCCACGGAAGTTGCACCTTGCAAATGCATGTTAATTGTCACCCGCGGGATGTCTTGTGTATGATCTCGCTTTTTGTCCCGGGCTGCGTGAAAGACTTACACTATTTTCGATTAATGTAATAATTTTGAATATATTGCTAAACAACCGTCCCGTCATTTCGTGGATGTGACAATTAATATGTGGGGAAAATTACCATGCTAATTTCGATACTATTGAGCGCTAGGCGTGTCATGCTTAGTTACATGTATGGCAATACGCAGGCTTTCCTGGTTCACTAAGACCATGTAACATGTATACAAACTGTCATTTGTCTATGTATGTATGTATGATGATCTAAACAAATAAAGTTCATTTCATGGTTAACTAGCGTGCTTTATAAGATGACGTCCCACTGAATACAATCGCCTTAGCATCTCTACCAATATTAAAATGGCCGCAAAAGACAATTTCGTGGAGGTTTGCAATCTGAAAATATGCATTATTCTTTTCATTTAATGACTTATTACATGTCTATTATCACAGTTTAACTAAACATAGGCAGTCATTGTGTAGTGGTAATTTTTGATCTCTCAACGTATGAAGTGGAACAATTTTACGTTTTTACCTAATTTTCGCCCACCCAAAATGATGAGTCGGGTTTAGTCCAGTACTAGTACTAGTAGCCAGTACTGGCAGTAGGGGTACCGGTGTAGTTAAGTTTAAAACACTACCCCTCGAAAACACTACAGTAGTGCTTTGAGTGTACGCTAAAACATTAAGTACTGTTAATTTAAGTTCAAATTCAAAACATTACCCCTACAATGATTTTTCTATTTCTGAATTTTCTATTTCTGTGTGTTAGTGGCCATCCAATGAGGCATAATTCATAAAGTACGTATCACTTGGTGAGAGGTTTTGGGGTATCCAGACAAATGTTACTAAACTTTACATGGGGAGGTGCTATCTTCGTAATGGTTACATAATGATTAAAAACGACGCTGTAGACCCCACAGTGATGGTATTTATTAATAACCACGTCATCAACGATAATTTCATGGAGTGCAAGTAACATTATTCTGTTGTTTTATCGCTGGCGACGGGAATGTCGGGGGATGTGCCTATTCCAAATACTGTCAGGGGTTGGAGACATTAATAGCTGCGGAGATGGACGTGACGCGCATGTATCGTAACGAAATCCGCGAATGGCTTTTGTGATAGGCTACTAGATTCCAAGGCAAAGGCATGGTAGAATTTTATTTCAAGATCTAAATTTTTTTATCAATTTATTCAAGTTGCTCTGACCTATCCATGACTTTGGATAAAACAGACACAACACAAAAGTGCAATTTTTTTATTCATGATACCTTTTATTATTTGTGAATTTTTTTTTTATAGATAAAATATGGAGAAATACCTATTTGAAAAGAGAAATGATTTGTAGCAGCACAACATATCAAAGCAAGTCATTAACTACCCATATAAACTGTTTTGCAACTCTTTACAGGATTACAATGTACACGACTATGGGTCAGAATTTGAGAGTGATAGTGAGGCTGAGCGGAAGAAGGCAAAACGATATGATCTAGCTACTGGTGAAAAAAGAAAGAGATCTGCTGTGCCTTCAAAGAGAGAACTAGCTGATGAATATGACAAGTAAGTACAACATATAAATTATATTAAATTTAAATTGTCTAATGCTACATGCATTATCATTTGATAATTACTAATGATACTGCATTTATATGATTTATAACACGCGCGCACACCCACACACACACACACACACACAGACACACACAGACACACACACACACACACACACACAGACACACACACACACCAAGCATTGTAATTTTTGTCAGTTTTTTATTTAACTTTTTTCATATTTTTTATACATTGATGCTGCCACATTTGGAGATTTTAAGTTAACCTAACCAGCTTCTTGACAACTAAATGCAATAATGAGTGTCAAGTTCAAGCTGAATATGTTCTACACTAGTGTATTACATGGGTGCTATAGCATAATTATTTGAATTGAACCGTGTGTATTTGACATTTTAATATACAGTATTTGTATTTTATCAAGCGTGTTTTACATTAAAAAATTTAGCATTTTATATTTCAAATAAAAAAATGCAACATATTTGTATTTGAATAAAAACAAATTTCACCACAAGTCTGTGTGTATATGTTATCTTCTGTTAATCTGTCTAAACTATTCCATGTTTTCTGTATTTTAGGGAAGAGGGGAAGAAACAGAGATTCCACATTTTGAGTTTAGATGCTGTATCCTTTTGTTAATTTATAAAAAAATCATTCATAGCTTCACAAAATATATTATAAAAACTGACAATGTTTACCGTCTTGATATTGTACAATTAACTTATATTGTTTTAGTTTTGTTAGCTATGTGAAATTACTATGGCATCATAGTACAATATTTAAACTTACACACTGCTTATTTGGCTAAGAAAAATACAAAACACAGCATTAAATGAAAAAAAAAAGACAAAATGGGTGGTATTTCCTAGTTATTTCGCTTTGATTAATATGTGGAAGTTTTGTATATGTTAATCATATTGCTGACGTTGAATGAACTACATAACCTTGACCTTAGTTGACCAGTATGCGAGACACAAAAAATATATAAACGATTACCTTCTGTACTACTGCGGCTCGAAAGATGAATTCAAACGTGACACGTAAGTAGTCCACAAATCTGCTACATGTTCTCAATTTTATATGTTTCAGTGTTGTAATTTTTAAATCATATTGCCACTTTGTGAATGGAACACAGGTGTAATTATATGCACAGTAGCACAAGTATGTATATACAAAAAAAATTATATTTATATGTATATATGTTTTTATAGATATATATGTATATGATACTTTTTTGCAGTCTTAGATAGACAAATAATTAATTGTGTAAAATATTTATTATATGACAATGGCGCTGATGTATTTCTGTATGTTTGTAAAGTGCAAGTTATGTGTGTGAACAAGTGAATATTGTATTTTGTCGTAGATCACGAGACAGAACTGACATAGACGTGATTCGAGAAAACCACCAATTCCTGTGGGAAGAAGATGAAGACTCAGATGGAAGTTGGTCAGTTTAGTCAACTTCCACGCATATTACATGTTTCAGTAATAGTAAGTTAATGACACCTCACCTGGCCAGAGTTATTTCATTTTTGTACCCACATTATAACCTTCTTCTTCTACGTGCCTTGTAAGTCACAGGCGTTGGCGATCATGGCCCTCCAAACTGCGCGGTTGTTTGTAGCAGTTCTGTTGTGCTCCTTCAACACCAATTGACAGACTACCAGGAATTTATTATTTGTTATTATCTGGTGGCCACATTATAATAGATGACCAAATAAAAATTTATATTGATCTTTGGTTTTTGCCACGTACAGTGTGTAAATAGTTTATTAACAGGTGATTAAAACACATATCTTACCTCATCTACACTGTACAATAACAAAGTAGCTTGTGTATTTTGTTTACAATTTGTACATTTTTTGGGCATAACATTCAAATTGCAAACACGGGTTTAGTCTTATTAAACACAATTTGGTGTGCAGAATACCGTCAACTTACTGATTATTGTTTTAAGAACACATTGAAACATTAGGAACCAAAAAACTTCAGTTTAATAACTGCGATAATGTGTGTATTGGTGAATGAAGGGAGAAGAATTTGGCAATGAAGTATTACGATAAACTCTTCAAGGAATACTGCATTGTTGACCTGAGTTGCTACAAGGAGAACAAGGTTTGTTCTTTCTCCTCTGTCTTGTGATTTGAACTTACAGTCGTAAGTAGTAATAGGACATCTACTGGAGGGTCACCTACATTTGTTCCCTGTAAAATTTTGTTTTTATTTTATTACATATCTTTGTTTATTATGGATAATCTTCTTGCCAAAAACTGTAATGAAAATTGTATTACATCTTGGAGGTGACTTGTGTCTGAAGTATATAGTGGTAAAAAAACCTTTCATAAAGTATGTAGCTACTGAATGTAGTTTCCTAGAACAGTTTGGTAGATATAGTTCCTGAGGTAGACATGCCGCTTTTTTTTTGGATGTAATCTGTATTGCTGGCTTAACATTCCATATAAATTTGTATTGCCTTTTTCATTGGTTAACTGGCTAAAAGCATTCCTATGACAGTCAAGTCTTGCCATCTACCACGCTACGAAATATATATACATATCAAACAAAAGAATGCTTCCTAGAGAATTTGAGATGGTGTTTGAGCAGGCCTGGGGTAATAGTAATAGGAAGCAATGTCATAGAAATTGACCTATTACTTTCATATTACTGTTGAACATTTAAACTTAATTTCAACTACATAATAATTCAATTTGATTAGGTTGTAGATTCCACTAATTACTCCAGGTTTTATGGTTGCTCTCCTGTCAACTTCAGCATGGCCCTGGTGAAGTTTTATTCTAGAGTTTTAAGAGCATATAAATAGCAAGAGACACTGGTACAGTGGGACTGCTGCGTTGACATAGCAAGAGACACTGGTACAGTGGGACTGCTGCATTGACATAGCAAGAGACACTGGTACAGTGGGACTGCTGCATTGACATAGCAAGAGACACTGGTACAGTGGGACTGCTACAATGACATAGCAAGAGACACTGGTACAGTGGGACTGCTGCGTTGACATAGCAAGAGACACTGGTACAGTGGGACTGCTGCGTTGACATAGCAAGAGACACTGGTACAGTGGGACTGCTACAATGACATAGCAAGAGACACTGGTACAGTGGGACTGCTGCGTTGACATAGCAAGAGACACTGGTACAGTGGGACTGCTGCGTTGACATAGCAAGAGACACTGGTACAGTGGGACTGCTACAATGACATAGCAAGAGACACTGGTACAGTGGGACTGCTGCATTGACATAGCAAGAGACACTGGTACAGTGGGACTGCTGCATTGACATAGCAAGAGACACTGGTACAGTGGGAGTGCTGCATTGACATAGCAAGAGACACTGGTACAGTGGGACTGCTGCATTGACATAGCAAGAGACACTGGTACAGTGGGACTGCTGCATTGACATAGCAAGAGACACTGGTACAGTGGGACTGCTGCATTGACATAGCAAGAGACACTGGTACAGTGGGACTGCTGCATTGACATAGCAAGAGACACTGGTACAGTGGGACTGCTACATTGACATAGCAAGAGACACTGGTACAGTGGGACTGCTGCATTGACTAAAGGGATTAAACTGGTTAGACTGTAATATAATCCACCAAGTTATGTGGCATTGACTATAATTTCTTTTGTCTTTCATTCCAGTATGGTATTTAACTATAAAATGGAACATATGTATTCTATCCTTAGTCAGTGTAGTTAGTAGATTGAACTAAATATGGTATATACTATATAGATATAATTATTTTGTTATAAATATTTATGATTTTTTATACTTTATAATACTTTCCTAATGATGATGTTGATGAAACTTTCATGATCATCATCATCTAATCATATTTGAGAATGTAAAGTGCTTTCATTGACATATATATATATATGACTTGACATATATATGTGTAACCTTATATACACACATATATGTGTGTGTGTGTAACGTTATATATATGTGTGACCTTATATATTATATGTGACCAAATATATATATATATATGTGACCTTATATATATATATATGTGCTACCTTATATATATGTGTTACCTTATATATATATATATGTGTGACCGTATATATATGTTACCTTATATATATATATGTGTGTGTGACTTTATATATGTGTGACCTTATATATATGTGTGACCTTATATATATATGCCACATCAGCGTGGATGTTAAGTCGCACAGGTCTATTCTACTCATAAGCAAAAATAGCTGTCAGGTTCCATAAATTTTGTGATTTCATCAGAAATAAGCACCTTATAATTTCATCTTTCCATGTCCAGTTTATTTTCCTCAACAAACAATTCAGAACTAATCAAATCCGTGCATTTACAAATTGATAGATTAAAAAAACAATAGACAGTTTGTGTCAAAATGACCTCATTTCACAGAACTGTTTTGCTAAAGTTTGTTTGAATCTAAGCAGTACATAAAACGCTATCTGGGTACTGGAGATATTTCAACAAACAAGGTATAATTTTACAGCTGCGGAATCAAAAAACGTACAAAACTCCATTTTACAAGTTTTCAATTTAATACGCACTTTGCTGCGGCAGGCTACATAGGTGAGGATGTATTGTCTTGTTGAAGGTGGCCATGCGATGGAGGGTGGAGAAGGAAGTTGTCAGTGGCAAGGGTAAATATCAAGTACAATGTGGCAGATATATTTGTTTGAATTATCTGGCATTTTCACAGATGACACTACACTGCTTTATTTACTCTACAATATATAGTTATATCACTAGCTTATGCCCAGTATAATTTCATGTTTTAGTGTATTGATAGAGAACTAATATATTTTATAAACGATGAAGATATCCATACCTGTACCTATCCACACAGGAAGGTGTTCACATCTCAATCTTCTTTGCATGGTAGATGACATATTAAGATATGTAAGTCAGAGGCTGTCAAGTCATTGTGATCTATTGCGGCTGGTTCTACAGGAGCATTATACTTGCTAGAACGCAGTGAACATCCTCAGATGGCAACACATAACTCTGTCTACAGCAGAACCTGTTTGCCATCTGGGGTAACAACAATCGTACACACTCAACGTTTCTAACAATAATGTGCCTGCCGTGAGCGAAATGCAACCAATGACCACATACTCTGGTCACGTTACTAGAATACACCAAACAGCTGAAATTCGATCATTGAATCAACATCAAATGACATACAAATTCACACAGTCGAAATAGTGTGACAACCACTCAACAGTGTGACAACCACTCAACAGTGTGACAACCACTCAACAGTGTGACAACCACTCAACAGTGTGACAACCACTCAACAGTGTCACAACCACTCAACAGTGTCACAACCACTCAACAGTGTCACAACCACTCAACAGTGTCACAACCACTCAACAGTGTCACAACCACTCAACAGTGTCACAACCACTCAACAGTGTCACAACCACTCAACAGTGTGACAACCACTCAACAGTGTGACAACCACTCAACAGTGTGATAACCACTCAACAGTGTCACAACCACTCAACAGTGTCACAACCACTCAACAGTGTCACAACCACTCAACAGTGTCACAACCACTCAACAGTGTCACAACCACTCAACAGTGTCACAACCACTCAACAGTGTCACAACCACTCAACAGTGCGACAACCACTCAACAGTGTCACAACCACTCAACAGTGTCACAACCACTCAACAGTGCGACAACCACTCAACAGTGTCACAACCACTCAACAGTGTCACAACCACTCAACAGTGTCACAACCACTCAACAGTGCGACAACCACTCAACAGTGTGACAACAACTCAACAGAAGAAACAAAGAACCGAACCTTGATCTTGATCTTGAATAACTATATACACTGTATCAATACTGTCCCCTTTTCTACCAGATAACAATTAATTAAGTAATTGTAATTAATCTCATTATCGTCCTGCAACCATGCTATGGGCGACAACCTGTCTAGAGAGACCAGATTGGCTGTGCAGAAGAGATGGTCGCACAAGACAGGTTCTACTGTATATGGAAATACCATAGGAGGAATTACTCAGTTTGTTGATGTATTATCTGTGTAGGACAGTTTGTCTGCGGGGAGAAGCACTGTAAGGAGAGGGAAGGATTGCGGAGTTGGGAGGTTAATTTCGCCTACATGGAGCATGGCCAGAAGAAAAATGCTCTCGTAAAAGTCAGTAAGTGATCTCGTTAAATTATTTATTGTGCCAAACAGTGTCGGTAAAACAGCACAACAAATAAAGCTTCTATTGTTCGGGGATAAACTCACAGTTCATGTAGTGATGGTGTATTAGGTCTGGCTAAGTGCTTGTATCTCTGTTTCCAGTATTTCTCATTTCATTTGGGCTATCCCATCTGTATGTCTCGTAACACTGCCTACCAACGTACATGTGCCAGGGGATATCCAACAGTCATGTCTCAATCATACTCCACTCATTATTTGTGTGGCCAGGGTTGTTGTGTGTGTTCTGTGAACTATATAAAGAAGCTGACTAATGTTGAATACTGACATTTTGTTTCTTTCAGGGCTATGCCCCGACTGCTCATACAAACTGAACTACCGTCACAAGTAAGCACTTAGACTCGGGTTATTGGTCGGCGTTTTCTACAGAGCAAGGGGAATAAAGTGGAGTGGATCAAAAGTAGCATGTCACTGTCAGTGATTTTGTCATAAAGCAGAATTGACAAGTTTTTTATCATCTTTGAATTTATCACTGATGTAGCAGTAATGACAACATTTTCTGTTTTAAAAAGAGCGAGAAATACACTGCTTTTTCACAACCTTAATTCGGTATGCCAGTATCATGGCTAGTGTTTTGTTATTTACATAGACTTTACAGATTCTGTGTTGATTGTAGATCCCTCTAGTATTCTGTTGGATCTCTACATTTACACATGCAGTGTCACCTAAATGATGGTAGAATGGCCAGAAATTGATGGCTAGAAACAGAAAAATGTATATTATAATAATGAGCTTCTTATTTTACTGAACAAGGCATATATTGCATGGAAACACTTCTGCTGTAATTTGAATCATTTCTTTTGCAGAAGGAAAGAAGTGAAAGCAAAAAAGAAGTCAGATGCTTCCGCTAAGGCCAGTGCCCCCAAGAAACACAAAGCAACAGATGAAAAAACAGGTGCATGTTGTATTTACGAAATCGGCCATGCATGTCAATGCTGTTTATCAGATATGCATGTTGATGCTGTTATCGACAATGAATGTTGGTGATGTTATCAGCCATGCAAGTCGAAGCTGTTAACAAACATGCATGTTGATGGTGTTGTAAGCCATGCATAACAATTCTATTATCAGCCATGATGATGAGGTTATTGGCCACGCATGTCTATGCTGTTATCAGCCATGCATGCCGATGCTGTTGGCCACAGCAGCAGTTAATACATCAGTGTTCTTAGATCCCACAGTGTGGTATCCATACTTGGACAACACTTGTTGACTGATGGTGCTGAATCATGTTTTGATTCCAAGGGTTACATTAAATGTGAGTCAATTGATCAGTCTTCAGTTGCTTTTTCAGTGTCACATAGTGCTTGAATGTTTTATGATTTTGATATATCATTTGGTGTTGTCTAGCCATTGTCTTCTCTATACACGTACATGTTCTATTCTATTCTTTCAACTCTGAACATCTTGTCTTTATTAGAAATGCAAGAAGAAACAAAAGACGGGGCAGGAAGTGCTGCGTCAGCAGGATGCCAGGAGGATGGCAGAGTTGGGAAAGAGGCAGGGAAAAAGGATGAAGGTTCTGAAGACAAAGAGTCATCTTTGTGGAGTGGACCAGCTCCAGTTGCTGATGAAACAACCAGGTACGTTTTATTTCATTAATCTTAAAGTAGAGCTCTACTAACAATAAGGCAGACGTATACTCACCATATTTATATAGGACATGAATATGCCAACACGTTTGATAGTTTGTAGGAACAAATACTGTAAGTTACATGAGATATTATTTTTTGCAAATTTAGTATTCTCTAAAACTACTGAAACAGGAATTAGCACATTCATCAGAGACCTGCTGTATTTACTGGTAACATATTTTGTCAAATATATTTTACTTTTTGATTTGTAACATCAGTGAATCCTAAATTATGTCCAACACTCAGGAAATGTTGTCAAAATTAGTAGTTTTTAAGATGTTATAATTAGGAAATATTACATTTTCTTTAAAAGTGGCTGGCAAGCAACTTGTAAGGAGTGAATATTGTAATAATACAAAAGGTATTTTTGAAGAAAACGTTTAGTTAGGAATGAATAAAAAGACGTTATGACTATGTACAATGGCACTAAGACACACAGTTGCAATAACAATAATGTTATTGTATGTTTTCAGGGAGGATGAGTTTCAAGAATATTTTGAGGGCATGTTTATGTGATGAGAAAACCACGGACGATATTCACTTAAAGAGAATCGACATTGGTTGGTGATGATATCGCCTAAGTTGAGAATAAGCAATGTTGGTTTAGCTGTGCCATGGTTGTATCAGCCAACATTCTGTGTATATGTTGTATATATTATTTCTTTAATAAATATGTCAAAGAAGAGAACATTGTGGAGGCAATATTGTTTACATAATATCGAATATGTGACTCTCCATCAGGAAATGAGTTTCACTTTGAAAATGTAGCTGAGGTTGATTTGGGAATTTTAGCTGCTGGTAAGAAACAATGGTAAATAAGCTATATATTATGTTTTTTATTTACTGATAACTGTCTATAAGTACTAAAAATTTGAGTTTGAAGTAGAATAACTTCAGGCAACCACGTGAATCTATTAGAATGTGATTTCTCATAAATGCTTCTTTGCAACTGTCGCATTAAAAACCATATAACTTTGCCGCAGTGGGACTATAGGTCATGGTGGATGGACACATATCATGTTCCTATACAACTGATGCAGTCATCGTTACTGAAGTAGCCTCTTGCACATTGGTCAAGACCGGTCCTTCATCTTGTTCTGGGTGATTGCTACGGTCTAGTTGCAGATGTGTGACGTTTTATGGATTTGGACGTTTTTAATCATAATGTCTACAGGGATAGACCTGGAAAAAGACCTGCATGTGCCCTTCGGGCACATCAGAGATAGAACTATATGTCTTTTCGAAATTTTATGATAGCATGATCGCTTAAATAACCGGGTAAATGTGAACATTACACTTTTTTAATACTAACCATGTAATCATGTTATTATTTAACTTATTTGAATTATATTCAGGACTGCCTTCGCGACATTTCTGGGTGTGATATATATAACAATCAATATCAACATGCTCAGAAATGTTCAGTTTTTTTCAAAATCTGTAACGTTACAAAACTAGATAAATTCTGGGTAGGTGTGCCCCATTTTTCGTGGACTGGTCATGCTACTACAGTCTACTGCTCCAAGGATAGGGAGATTCTCACTGAGAAGTACGATGCAGTAGTCTGTGACATTGAGTGACAATGATTCACACATGAGAGAGCACTACCTAAAATATTCAAAGAACGATTTTGATTAAACATTAAACAAGTTATTTATGCACTGATGAACAGATTCATCGAATAGCCTCACACGGTCTGTGGTTGAGACTGTACCAGTACAGACTTTTGAGATGAAATTAGATTATAAGTTGTGGGAAAATCACCCAATTAAATTATACTATACAGTAAGACTATTTATTACATGTAAGACTAGAACATAACATTGTCTTTTATTTTAAAGTTTATCACCCTAAGTGACAGGGGCATTTGTAATTAATGTACTAGTTGTGATCCTTGGTGACGGAGGCATAATTTATAAACATGCTTTAAAAAATATTTATTTTCATTTATAATGTACTCCATTTGTAATATTTAGCAAATGTACATAAATTTTAAAACGTGCGTATAGTGTAGATGTATGGATGGATATTATTTGTATAGATATGAACGGATTGCACTTTGTACGGCAAGAGTTGAAAGTTGATGATGGGCGATAATAAGGTGTCAGCGGCAACAAACGCTGTTCACGGTGCTTGTCTAAAACTTATAAACGGTGTCAGACAGGCATAGGCAAGGCACAGTGGTATTGATTAGACTGTTTTCAGTGTCCAGTCATCAATGTAAGATGTGATCTAAAATCATCAGGCCATTGTTCAGTTTGCTGTCCGCGTGGCCGTTGTCTGTGTTCGAGTGCAGACTGGTGCAAACCGGAGCCCTGTTTTGAATTCAAAATGTGCTAAATCTAAGACGCAATATTTTATAGTGTGACAATGCGTGGGATGATATGGAATGATTTAATTATCGCATCGCCGTGTCAAATTTAGGCAAAACTATAGTTAATTGCGGTAAATCGAGGTTGGCCAGGATTCTACACAAGTGCCCCTAAATTTTGTCAGATTTTTTAGGCATGTTTTGTATGCGTTTTTGGGGCACATGCTGCACAAAAGTATGCGGCATTCTAGTGTACAACGCGTCAAAATGGAATAAAAAAGAGAAGCTGGACAAGCAATTTTCAAGATGAACCCTCAACTGTTTGACTTTGTGTAAAGTGCAAAATTTACCCCCATACATGCTTACTTCAAAATTATAAATCGTTCATTTGTTATCATTACTCTTCCTGCACACATGCATCGTTGGCAATACTTTGACAAAAGTAGGTTATGATAAATGTATTAAAACATCCCAGTCTCGACTCGCATCCCGTTCAACTGTCCAACAATCGAACCAACGCACACATACACATGCACCCACGCACACAGTTTGAAACATTTATACAAGAGAACGACAAAACGGTTTCTGATTCAAACGTTGATTTTGTTATTATTAATTCGGCATAACAGTAACAACACCGATACATACAGGTTGCACAACAAATAAGCTTTCGATTTTGTAAAGGAAGTAATTTTGTTTGAATTACGTGGCTTAAGAAATAACAACACGTCATACGATCAGTTACAATCAGTATGGCTGAACAAAGGAAATCGCGAAGCCATTAAAAAGTAATGTGGCTTTGGTATTTCCCGTAGATAACACACGGCTTATGTCAGGTGCCACGATTCAGCACCTAGGCGTGTTTGCATTAGTATGCATAGTGCCTGTACAGTCAGTGCCCACAGTTTGGTCTTTCTAGGCATGTGCTTTGAAACCTATCACTCATTCTACAGAATGAGAGGATATGGGTTGACGAAACGTCCACAACTGTCGAGTACTAGCTGTGTGCTTTTCTTAATGGTTCCTTCGGCCTGAGTGACACCACGTTCAGTATAACAGTAACAACTACTCTTTCCTGCAGTATGAAATATATACCCATTTGAAATATACGTTTCTGTAATGCTCGTATATACAGATACTATTCATATCGACTGTAATATGTGTTCACGTCATAGAAGTGTGCACAGTTTACTGGAGTTGTCTGGTTTGATGTTTGCCGCCGTCACCGTGTTGTCTTTTGTCGTCTGCGCTTGCATGATTACATTCGTCTGCGATCGATTGGTTGACTTCTTCAGAACGTCGTTGACATTATGGTTGTTTGTCGTTGTCACGTTGATCACGTATGACGTTTGCGGACGGTTTTGGTGGGAAGGTTGGGCGGACGTCACGTCGTTGTTGAGGGGGACACCCGGTAAGTTCGACGAGTTTTTGCTCTCCTGGCTTTCTGCTGTAACCTCTGTAGTTGTCTCCGAGCTCTGCGTAATATACCAAGCACAGCTATAACACAATAACGGATCGATTAATATAAGGTAATATTATGTGCAAATTTGTGTAAATCATATTGGTGCAACATATAGTTATTGGGGTAAGATGAATGTTAAGATTAAGGCCTACTTGATAGTATTTTATTTATAATTGTTATAGCAAGTACCATTTCAAAGCTTCGACAGTTAGATGTCAGAATAACACCGTATTTCCGGTTGTCTGTTTTACCAGAATCCCGAGTTGCAGACCGCGATACCCATAGGGTGCCAACTATTGAGGAAGTGAATTGAGCGAGTTGCTATCTACTTTCATATACGACAGAAGCCTATTAACAGCTTTCCAAACTATGGCGTTGTTTTACCATCTATTGAAAAGTCGTTACTTTAGTGAGTGCGTGAATTAAGCTTCGTTTCGTTGCGCAAACATTGGCTAGTAAATATAGGTTGCGTGTTGCGCAGTTGAGCTCACACTCTTGCATAAATTTTCTTTTGGACCCTATAATAATGTATTATTGTCAATTAGATTATGTTTTTTATCTCTGACTAGCTAAAGGGGAGAACAGTTGGCTCAATAACCTGTTTCTCCAGCAGTGTCTCTTCAACCGGGAGCGATTTCCTGTGTAACGGGCCGATAGTAGGCTCGTGTCATACATAGGCACCCACAAGGACCGTGCCAGAAGCAAGCACAGTACGCATATGCCTCCTTCTGGCACGTGAATACTCTTGGCCCGTTACATCGTGACGACTTTAGAATAGGGTCAAAATGGTACACCAACTGCTAACTCACCACTTTATCGCCCGCCACCGGATGTCCAGCTGTACCAGCTGGTTGCTCATCTTTCGCATTACTACTTTCCGGTGGCGGTGACACGTTTTTTGACTCGTCGCTCTCTGATGCTGGCAACATGAAGAAACATAATTTAACATATTGTCGTATACTTATGTTACATGATGATATTTTCTAGAATATATCGGAATAGGTTATAAGTTACGTAGACCTACTACTAAAACTTTGTAACATCTCTATCCAAACTATTAAGATATCCACATAATGAGTACAAAACGTCACTGACAAGTCAACATGCTTAATTCATTAAGTCATTAATGTATGTATGTATGTATATATATATATATATATATATATATATATATATGTATGTATGTATGTATGTATTAAGCATTATAGACCCTTCGTAACCTCAGCGTAATTAATTGCAGCTAATATTTGTTCATGAATGCACGAAGCATTGCAAAATAAACTTCTTACCAGTGGGTGCATAGTTAAACTGTTTGAAATTGCACAAAACCATTAACGTCTAGACACATTTTGTTTACATTTTACACAACAGTAGACATTAATTACTATCACCAAAACATCAAACAGATTTGTAACTATTTTTAAATGGTGCGTATTGTATGTCTGTTTTAATACAGTGCTAAATAATGGTGTAGCTGTGGATTCATGGAAACATGGGTGACTCCGTTAACCTGTTGGCTCAACAAACACCGTCTTCTCCTATGTTAATTGCTGCTTTTAGGTGACGCAAGCAATATGAGGACATACACCAACAGTATTAAATAAATTGCGACATTTAGCATTTAAACGTGTTCACAGACCGTAAACTGAAGTGATGCCGTACAATTTGGTTGATGCCTAAACTACATTAAACCCAGTTGACCATGATACACGATGGTCTGTAATGGATATTTCGAGGTCGTGCCCAAACGTAAGGAGGTATGCTAGCAGATAGCCTGGGGGTGGGGCGAATGTATAAACACGTTTTTATCTGAGCCAAATTTGCGAATGATATGTAACAATTATTCTCTTAAAATGGATATGTGATGCAGTTAAAAAAAATAGCAAAAGTTGTTAACTCCATGATATCACGATTATTGTATGAAACTAAATAAATGACGTTAGAGCGGCGTCCTTTAGTGTATTTGTTTAGTTTTGTTGTTATGCATATGCTGTGGTATAACATATATACGATTGTTGAATTAGAAACAAATATATTCATATAAAGAATTTACATTTGAATCGTATCGTTATCATTATAAATTTCTGCGACAAAACTGAGCAATTTAGCTTCATTAGCATACCTCCATAACCAGGCTTATAGATATACTGTCAACGATGTCATACTGTCAACGAAAAGTGCACACTCCATAAAAACGCAATGTACACACGTGCTATTGAACAGTGGCGTCTATTTTCGCTAGAGGTGGTCTAAAGTTGAACTACACAGAGAAGAAGCAAGCGTGTGTGCGACGAGAGCACAGGATGCGAAGAAGAGACATGTAAACACCGGTCAGACATAGACTTGACGTTACGACAGAACTGGCAAACACGCCTCTGTTTGGTACATGTAAGAGTATAATAGGCACTCGTAGTCGGATATGATTCCATTCCCCATATTCCGGCAACCTTTTAGCCAACCATAGTGCAAACATTACGGTGTTTTATAGTTTTCATCGGTTGACCGGCATTCTGCTTTGGCACAAGGTGATACGGTAATGCTATAACATCGAATTGCAACAACGCTTTCTTTAATCAACAAACTTGACCATTTGACGTGTTCGCCTCAGCCGTTAAAAGAATGGGCATTTGGTTGACTTGGATACACGAGCAACTGTCGGAAGAAGGATAGATAGAGCGTACAACATAGATTTGAACTAATCTAAGTGCTGTGCTCTACGCTAAGCTACACGGCGCTTTTGCTTTGTGGATTTAGGTAGTTGGTCCTAACAGATTACTATTAGCCGATGTGACAGAACAATCTACGGCATCCTACGTGAGCTTGTCTCGGCCAGTCTGTTCCAATTGTCCCTGTTGCTTTGGCATCCGTCAAGCAGCGGACTCAGTCCCGGCTCGATCGACGCGAAAATCTGTAGCCGAACGTCGGAGGAGGCAGGCGGGCAGGCGGGTAAAAAGAAAAGTCACAATGTTACAGTAAAAGGAGGCGGCTTGCTGTAGTACGCGCTCAACACTTCCCCTCGCTGTACCCGAGGCGAGGGGGTGCAGCGCGGGGCGGACAGCGGCGTAGAAGTGGCGCGACGCTGCGAGAATGGTTAGAGACACGACGCAGTGGAGGTGCCGGGAACCAGCGCGTGGCCCCGGGGGCGGGACATCCCGGCTCGAACGGCAGGTTGCGGTGTGGCACGGCCGGCTCGATGTGGGGGAACCGCCGCGTACTGTTAAACGTCAACTGACGGTACGTCAGCTGCTTCTCTTTCGGTTGTATTTGTCGGAAGTCCTGCATGACTAGGTAGGGCGTTAACTTGCGGTTGCGGACCAGCGCTGTTGGACAAGAGAACGCGGGCTGATGATATACAGCCGGGTATAGGCGTTGACCTGCCAAGTATTTCCGTTTCTTTTATGTAATTATTTTCTTTCGCAAATTTGAGGAAACGTCCAACAATTTAAAGTTATTATGAAGCTCTCGCAAATTTGCAAGCGCTTTTAAAATAACTGAAGTGATGAAGTTGCGATTTGTTTATACAGTTGTATGTCTTAAAGGTACGATTTATGAGAGTTTACATTATAAACACATGTCGCATTGTATCAACTATATCTATTAAGACATTATGACAGCCCAAATGTGTTCTAATCAACCAACGTGTTTACATTTTATTTGATCGTTATCTCCTTGTGAATATTGACACTGATGTTGTACATGCATTATAAGCATGACATTCGTGTCGACACATTCAAAGTAAACAGACAATGGTCATATTGTGGTTCATTGAAACACATTTGTGCAGTCATTATGTATGTTAGAATAGATTACAGTTTGTACAATACAACATGTTTTATGATAAATAACAAACTTTTAGACTATATACGTTTAACCATACTTCAAATGGAATTGTCTTGCGTCCTGTGCGTTTTGCCAAGTACGTTATCCGTGAATGTTTGAGAATTGATAATACAGCAGTAGGCGTGATGTATATATTGATAAATATACATAATATAATAACAATAAATAATTATATATAAATACATAGCCGCCCACAATTGTATTCAATGGCGGTTGAAATTCGTTGTCATTGCTGCAATGTATAGGCCGTAATGTAGTGAAGTTACGTTCAGTTTAGTAAAACGCAGTGTTAACCTAAAATGCGATCTACGTTTGTGAATGTAATCTGGAGCTTGGCAGGTCCGCAAACGGCACGGGGCGTTTTAGTGGAATTCAGAGATTGCAACACACAGAAGACGTGAAAACACCAATGTTACGAAAGCTGTGTTTACACGTGATTATTGCATAATTCGAAATAAGGAGGTGTTGTTTTTTGTAAGTTTATTAATAATTGATTGCGTAACAAAAACGCTATTATGGTGAGGCAACGATTCACGCAAACACTATTTTGCGACAGAAGCATTTGTACAGATTGTTCGAAGAAACGACTGTACCGAGAAAAGTTAATACTGATTACATTTTAAAGCAAACTTGTCGCAAATTGACTAAAATTATCAATACTCTGATTTTTATCTCGATAACATGTATAGTAAGCTTAATATATTGTATGCTTTGTAATACACTGTATATTTTTGTGTACATATTTGCGAAACGCTATGGTAATTATGAGAAAAGACACCAACAACACTTTAAGCAAGTCGAGTATCTGTTATCATAACTCCCTAAGCACACGAGTAATTTGGCGAAAATGCCAAACAAACAAACCAACATTAAACTACAGTTGAATGTTTAAGTCTACGATATCGTTCAAAGCCTGTTATACACATGTCGTATTTATTTCTCGGCATAGTTTTTACTGGTACTATTTGCGACAAGTTGACTTTAAACAAATGATTATCTGAAAACAAAACGTGCGGCACAAGACGAAGCGAATGCGCAGAAATAAGGACGGCTTGATGTGGCGTTCACATATTGATGATGCATACTTGGCAAAAACGCACGGATCGAAATGCTCATCTCGCTAACCGTTGGCGGTGGCCTCTTCGGCCAAACTTTGCCATTTCGCGCGATTCCGAAGGCATCCGTCCACCATGGGCTTGAGTGCAGGGAACGCCTGGGCAAGGTGCTGAACACCAAGAAATGGGAGATGTGCGACCGCGTTTATAGGAAACAGTGACATCGATACATTAGGTGATGTAATGATTGATACATGTGTATGTATATGGTGTGAGTGTGTGTGTGTGTGTGTGTGTGTGTGTTGTGTGCGCTCATGCGTGTGATTGTGTGTGTCAGAGAGAGAGATAGAGTGTGTGTGTACGCGCGCGCGCGTGCGTGTGTGTGTTTGTGTGTGTGTGTGTGTGTGTGTGTGTGTGTGTGGTGTTTGTATGTGAAAGCATGTGCGCGCGCGTGTTTGTGTGTGTGTGTGTGTGTGTGTGTGTGTGTGTGCGCTCATGCATGTGATTGTGTGTATCAGAGAGAGTACGCGTGTGTATTCGTGTGTATGGTGAGTGTGGTGTGTGTGGTGTGTGTGTGGTGTGTGTGTGTGTGGTGTGTGTGTGGTGTGTGTGGTGTGTGTGGTGTGTGTGGTATGTGTGGTGTGTGTTTGTATGTGAAAGCGTGTGTTTGTGTGTATTTGTGTGGCGTGTGTGTGTGGCGTGTGTGTGTGTGTGTGGTGTGTGGTGTGTGTGGTGTGTGTGTGGTGTGTGTGTGTGTGTGTGTGTGTGTGTGTGTGTATGAGAGTGAGAGAGAGAGAGTGTGTATGTGCCCGCGCGCGTGTCTGTTTATGTGTGTATGCATGGGGTGTGTGTATTTGTGTTTTATAAATACTAGCAACAAACCTATATTCGCCAACCATTATAAATAAATGAAAGTGGCATGTGATGTGATGTGAACGGGACTGGCTTGGATTTATCCGGGCAAGCCATGCCACAGAAGCATGCTCGCTCTACATGCTACGTTACCTTGTAGACCGGGAGGC